>OZ014525.1:194893011-195270469 GCA_963966055.1 Lathyrus aphaca
AAGTGGTGATCTAATTTTTTATACTTGCTTTATTCTTATTATTTTCTCTTTTGACGATGTAAGTATCTCATCCCTTTTGTTTTAATGCTACCCTTATGTTGGTAACGTGCATGTGATCAGGATTAGTAGAGTGGAGGTCTATGAAGTCGGTGTACTTCACACTTAGATGAGTCAGCTTTGATACGTCCTTTGGGGTGTCTGGTCGATGATATTTCTGTTGTTTACTTATTTTAGAAAAACACCTTGTAAATGAATCTTACTTTATATTTCTTTCGAGTTTTCCGCTGCAAATTAAAATATTTTGTAAGGCGTATCACATTGAGCCATGAGCTTTGTTGGTTGTGACACTCAGAATAAAATGATGATTTTTATTTACTCTTATTTTAAATTTAAATTCGTGGGGAGTATTTTGGGTGTTACACTAATGGCCTCTGTCTCGACAGAGATACAGATAGAGGACCTCCCCGGCTGTTGGCTTGGATAAAACCAGAGGTTCCGCCAGTGCTTGTTTGAGGTGTTGCACGGCCTGCTCGCTGTTGCACCCCAAAATTTGCCCTCACAAGACAAGTCATTGTGTCTCAAGAGGTTCACAAGGTTCACAATGTTCATAAGACATCTCATGAGGTTCACAAAGTTCACAATTAGTCGGAAGATTTGACAATGCATCCTCCTAAGCACTGCATCATAAACTAGGGTTTTGACTTTAATCAGGCTAAATGTATTTCCAAGACTTCAAGTGAGCTTCATAACATCTTATATGTGTTCAAGAATCCCCATGACAAGTTTCAAGACTTTTCTCAAAGGTTTGCTCAGTCAGATGATCAGATAGGTTAAAATCAGTCAAAGCAGTTAAAAAGTCAAACTGAGGTCAACTATGGTCAAATCAAAGTCAAACTTCATGATTTTTTGCCAACATCAAGTATATGAAGTAAAATTCGTCATTTGATCAAGGGTTGATCATGATTCATCAAGGAGGTTTCAGATCATCAAGAATCAGGAGTTTCTAAATTAGGGTTTCCTCAAGAAAAGTCAACTGAACTTTGACCAGTCATAACTTTCACATGCTTCATCAAATTTTTCCCATCCAAAGCTCATTTTGAAGGAAATTGAATTCTCTACAACTTTGTGTCTCACAAGCCAAGCCCAAAAATGCTTCATTTGGAAGGTATGAGCTAAGACATTATAGGTCCTTTTGAAAGTCAACAAAAAGTTAACAACTTCAAAAGAGTATAACTTGAGAATGGTAAAATATATGGACATGAAACCAATGGGGTTGGTTATAGGACTCTTTAAGCTTTCCAAAATGTCCAAGAACACCTTCATAGCATTAAAATTGAAGGATTTGTGCCCTTGTAAAGTTGGGAAATTTTAGGGAAGTTTATGAAGCAAATAAGGCCTAAAATCAAATTTTTGCTAAATGAACCCACCAAATTGACATCCCATCTTTATGAAAACACCAAGCACGACCCAACCCACTTATTTTCTGAATTTTTATTTTTTATTTCATATTTATTTGAATTTTATTCATTAAAATATCATTTAAATTAAAATAAAATATGAAATCAAATATTTAAAAGGGGATATTGATTCTAGAAGGTCTTAAACATTATTTGGATCAGATTGATATGAAAATTATGATGATTCTCCTAAAATAGCAATGTTATATCAAAGAATATTTGAATTTTAAGGCATGATCTTTTTCAATCTTCAATGATCAAAATATCCAAAGTGTGACATGATTTTTTGACCTAATATCATTCATATATATACAAGGAAGAGATCACAATGCAAGGACACGGAAATTGCAGCCTCAAGGATAAGTTTCACAAAGTCAAAAATTCATCAAAATTTGAAATTCGGATTCTAACTTTTTGTGGTTTTTCAGGTGAAATAAAGACATCAATCTCTTCCTTGATCATCACTGATGCTTTCCCAATACTCATTTGCATCCAAAGCATGCCAAATTGCATAAACCGAATCAAAATTGTTCTTGTTCTTATTTTTTTCGATTCTGATTATTTGTGTAATAATAATGAATTCTAATCATATATTTGTGTTAAGTGTGATGTTTAGATGATTTCTGGGCAAAAAGATTGGAGAATCATGACCTAAACCGGGAGTTGCCATTGTTAGGGTTTATAGCTCGTTTTAGGGTTTTGCATCTGAGGCAATATAAATCCATTCAAAGACCATGGCTAGACCTTATGACTCTCAAAGATCACATTAACCTGATCAATTTCATGAAATAATGAGCTTAACTATGAGATATGATTTTCGCAGGTTATGAGTATTAAAAAATTCGCAGGAAAGTGCATAGGTAATTTGGCAGGTGATTTCGCAGGTATCATGAAGAAGATGAAGTTCTTGGCGCGCAGCTGGGATTTGAATTTGGGATTTAATATTTTATCAAATTGTTTGAGTATTATTTCAATTGATGTTGCCTGGCCCAGTGGTAAGAGTCATGCGCGTGTGATGCAAAGGTCAAGGGATCAAATCCCAGCTTCACCAATTTTTGGTATTTTGTCCATTTATTTTCCAGGTTATAAAATATAATGATTCATACCCATTCCCTATCACCAAACGCGCGCTGGCCTGGTGGAGAGTATGCTGGTCTTGAGATTGCAAAGCCTAGGGCCTGGGTTCGAATCCCAGCCCCAGGTAAGTTTTTTTTTTTTCTATTTTTTTCATTTATTTTGATTTTTTGTTTATATTTTAACTAATTTAATAAATGATAAATGTTTAAAATAAAATTGTTTATATTATTTTCTTGTATATATTTCAAAATTTATATTTTTTTAAAATTTAAGCTTTATTAATAAAATTATTTAATATTTATTTTATTGTGTATTATTAATATTATATGGTTTTGTATAAATAATTTAATTATATTTATATTAAATAATTAACCCTAAAATTTTATATGTAAAAAACCTAATTTTTTATATAAACCCTGATTTTCTTTTATAAACCCTAATTATATTGTAAATGTTAATTTATTTGTTTATTTTAATTTGTTCATATTATATGTAGTTTTTATATATAAATAATTTGAATAATTTAATTAAATAGTAAACCCTAATTTATTTTTCTAAATAATCAAAAACCCTAATTTTATTTATGAATTTAATTTATTATTTTTTATATGCTTATTTAATTATAATTAGATATTTTTATAATATGTATATAAAATTAAATTATTAGAATTATTAGTCATATTTATTAGTATATAATATTTATTATTTATTTCTTTTATTAAAAATCTTAAAAATAATTATTTATTTAATTTTGAACTTTTAATTTATTTCTATATTACATTGTTATACTAACCATCTTATACTTATTTTTTTTGTTTATTATTACTAACCCATTTAATTATTTATTTATTTGCTTATTTATTTTAATTATTTCAATCATTATAATGTAATTGTACCCACTATGTAATAGTTGTAGAATTTCTTATTATTTATTGTAAATTGCCATGGTTAGTAAAATAGGGAGTGTAAAACATGTTTGTATTTAAAATTGAATTTAGATCATTAATCTCAAGATAAATATATGAATTTGTACACGCACACACGTAAGTCGATCCTGGATCGCCATCTCACATTCTTAAGGATACCTCTCATGTTGCCTAAACAAAAAGGTCAAGTAAGGTGTAAAGCAAAGTCCCTTCTCTCATATCATCTAGTCCCTTAAAAGATAAAAAGATCAAGTCCCTTCATGGTTGCCTTCGTAAATGATCTTGTCCCTTTCGAATAAAGATGATAAGTCCATTCGAATTGCTAAATACACCTTACAGTTGCCTAATCACCATTGTCCCTTCACTTGTCCCTCATACATCCAAGGTAATGACTACCTATTCCTTAATAATAGGGATAGTCTTACCATTTAAAGGATATTTAAGAACAGAAAAGATTTAACTTAGGGTAGGTTTCTCTTATGTACTTGCTCACTCTTCAAAACATTTAAAATTCACTTCGCATTTCAAACAATTTTCAAAACAAAGGCTTTATATATATCCGTACATGGATCATTATAAAGTACTTAAGAAAATTTCTATTCACACAATACACATTTCAAAAACATTTTAAAGTGAGCTAAGTAACTAAGAGCCCATGGATAACCATGGATGTAAAGGGTGCTAACACCTTCCCTTTACATAACCTACCCCCCGAATCCAAAAATCTTTTAAGGTCTTTCCTGTTCTTTTATGCCCTTTCCTTTGGATAAAATAAAAGTCGGTGGCGAGTCTTGCTATCCGCAACATAACTAAAGTCAGTTCTCCCACCGTGTTACAGAACTGGCGACTCTGCTGGGGATTTAATAAAAGAGGGGTACCCTTAGGAATTAGATCACTTTAAATTGTTTGCCTTGTTTGCTTTATACTTATCTGTTGGGTGCTCTTATGTGTGAAAGATCCTAACCCGGATCTAGTGTACCTTAGGTAAATGGCAATAGACCAAGGAAACTGTACGACGTATACCGATATGGTTGATCTGGTGGCCATAGTTAGTGTGACTTCTTGGTTGGTGCTTATGTTCCTTAAGTCATGTTGAGGATAATATGAGGCTGCCATATATTGTCAATGCACTAACTAACTTTTAGAACCCTAGTTATCCCATCTTGGCCTTTAGAAAAGTAGTGAGATAACCGGCTTTGGTGAAGACTGAAGTTGGTTGATACTCGATACTACACTCATTGAGATTCTAAACTTGGAGGGTTTTGGTTGGCAAGTAAGTTGCCTACTGAACAACCACCCTTGTGAAGGATCAATGATATTGAGATCCCTTAGAACCTGGTTACTTTATAGGACATGATGAACCAACTAACTTCAGGGGAGGGTACTTACCTTTAAACCTCATGAAAGCCTTCAAACCTAGGGCTATTGTGTGACTTGTTTGTGTGTGCCACATGTTTGTGATTGAGCATAACATCATAGCATCATCATGCATCATAAGCATAGCATTTTCACTAACCATTTCAAGGACCAAAGGATTTATCTTTGTTCTTTGTTGCAGGTCATGGCTTCTGCTCGTAGGAATACTATCCGGATCAATTTTGTAGGAATACCTTCTAAGCTTAAAGAGTTGGTCTCTCAAGTTTCAGAAAACTCCCAGTTTATCAAGAGACATGGTCAGCTATTGGAACTAGTCACTTCAGGGTTCAATGAAGATATGATGAGTGTTCTGTTTCAGTTCTTTGATCCTAAACATCATTGCTTCACATTCCCCGATTATCAGCTGGTTCCTACAATGGAAGAGTTCTCCAAACTTCTGGGTATACCCGTTCTTGATCAAAGACCCTTCACAGGCTTGGAGAAAGAGCCTAAACCTGAAGTCATTGCTGCAACTCTACATCTGAAGAAGTCAGACATCGTTCTAGAAACAAGAAGTGGAGTTAAGGATATTCTTGCTAAGGTATTGATAAAGAAGGCTCAAGTATTCCTGAAGGCTATGAGTTATGATGCTTTTGAGGAGATCTTAGCCTTGTTGATTTATGGCTTAGTGTTGTTCCCCAATCCAGATCAGTTCATAGACGTTCACGCCATCAACATATTTCTGAGTCACAATCCAGTGCCTACATTACTTGGAGACATCTTGCATTCTCTTCATACGCGTACTACAAAGGCACGAGGAACTCTGATGTGCTGCATACCTTTGCTATCTAGGTGGTTTATTTCTCACCTTCCTCGCTCAGTGATGAAGAATGAACAAGGGTCCAGGTGGTCCAAGAGGATTATGTCACTCTCTCATTCAGATATCCATTGGAGCTCCAAATCTATGGAGAATGTTATTATCATTGACCGTTGTGGGGAGTTTCCTAATGTGCCACTTTTAGGCATAAGAGGAGGCATTACTTACAATCCTTCTTTAGCTTTACGACAGTTTGGTTACGCTCGGAGTGATGGTCCACATGACATGTTGATTCAGGGTATTGTGTTTGACTACGACAACGATCTGCAAGGTTACCGTCAAAGGTTCATACGAGCATGGGAAAAAGTGAACAAGGTTGACAGCAAGACTCTGGAGCCCAAGTACACTATTCCTATGGAAGCTTACCTCAGATGGGTGCGATCTCGTGCTCAGACTCTCATGATGCCATATCCTGCCATCCTGCCAGTTACTATGGAGCCTATTGCTGAAGGAGATACTTCTTATACCATCCTTCACCCAGACATGCCCACTGACATGGAAGACTTACAGAGATCCTGGATCCAGTTGAAGGAGCAAAGGGATACTTTCGAGGCTCATTACAAAGCAAGTCAAGAAAGAATCCTAGAACTAACAAAGCAACTTCACGAGGAGCGGAATCTCAACTCATACCTCAACACAAAGAGGAAACGTCCATGGGAGACTTAAAACCCCATCTTTTTTATTTATTTCATTTCATTTTTATTGTAAGCCCAAAGGGCAAACAAATTTATTACTAATAAAAGTTTACTTTCTTGGTTGTTTAAGAAAATTTAAATCATGCGGTCCTTGAAAACATTGCATACGCATTTACATACCATATCATTGCATCACATGTTTCTTGTGCACAGGTTTCTTATCTTCTCGATGTTTATTTCAGCAATGGCTCTTGAACAAACAGTTAAAGATCTCCAGGCACAAAATGCACATTTCCAAGAGCTGATCCTGAACTTGTCCAAAGGGCAGGATGAGTTGAAGACACTGCTGGCCAAGAAGACTAAGAAGACTAGAAGGTCAGGAGGCCTAATCAACATGGGAAGAAGGTTCAGAGGTCCTGTCAAGACCAAAGAACAGGTTGAAGATTATGAGTTTGAAGAGTCTGAGAAAGAGGGAGGCAGTTGTAACACGGTGGGAGAACTGACTTTAGTTAAATGTTGCGGATAGCCAGAGTCGCCACCGACTTTTATTTTATCCAAAGGAAAGGGCATAAAAGAACAGGAAAGACCTTAAAAGATTTTTGGGTTCGGGGGGTAGGTTATGTAAAGGGAAGGTGTTAGCACCCTTTACATCCATGGTTATCCATGGGCTCTTAGTTACTTAGCTCACTTTAAAATGTTTTTGAGAAGTGTAGTGTGTGTTTAGAAATTTTCTTAAGTACTTTATAATGATCCATGTACGGATATATATAAAGCCTTTGTTTTGAAAATTGCTTGAAAAATGTGAAGTATTTTGAAATGTTTTGAAGAGTGAGCAAGTACATAAGAGGAACCTACCCTAAGTTAAGTCTTTTCTGTTCTTAAATATCCTTTAAATGGTAAGACTATCCCTATTATTAAGGAATAGGTAGTCATTACCTTGGATGTATGAGGGACAAATGAAGGGACATTTGTAATTAGGCAACTGTAAGGTGTATTTAGCAATTTCGAAGGGACTTATCATCTTTATTCGAAAGGGACAAGATCATTTACGAAGGCAACCATGAAGGGACTTGATCTTTTTTATCTGTTAAGGGACTAGATGATATGAGAGAAGGGACTTTGCTTTACACCTTACTTGACCTTTTGTTTAGGCAACATGAGAGGTAACCCTTAAGAAGGTGAGATGGCGATCAAGGATCGACTTACGTGTGTGAGTGTATCAATTCAAATATTTATCTTGAGATTAGTGATTTAAATTCAATTTTAAATACAAACATGTTTTACACTCCCTATTTTACTAACCATAGCAATTAAAAATAAATAATAAAAATAATACTACAACTATTACATAAATTTCACAATTACGTAATAATAATAATAATAAAATAAATAAATAATCACATAATAAATAAATAAATAAAGGGGTTAGTAATAATAGACAAAATAAATGTAAGAAGAAGAAATTAGCATAATAATATAATAATGGATTAAAAGTTCAATTTTAAATAAATAATTATTTTTTAAGATTTTTAATAAAAGAAATAAATAAATATAAAATATGATTAATAGTCTAATTATTTTAATTTTATATACATATTATAAAAATATTTGCCAATTATAATTAAGTAAGCATATAAAGATAATAAATTAATTTAATAAAATAAAGCTAGGGTTTTTAATTATTTAGAAAAATAGATTAGGGTTTACTACTTAATTAAATTATTTAAATTATAAAACTACATATAATATGAACAAATTATAAAAGTAAAATAAACAAATTAATTAATTATTTACAAAATAATTAGGGTTTATGAAATATTATTAGGGTTTATATAAAAAATTAGGTTTTTTACATATAAATTTTTTAGGGTTAATTAATTAATTTATTTATACAAAACATATAATATTAATAATTTACAATAGAATAAATATTAAATAATTTTAATAATAAAGTTTAATTTTTGAAAATATATGTTTTGAATTATTATACAAGAAAATAATATAAACATTTTTTATTTTAACATTTATTCATTTATTAAATTAATTAAAATATAAACAAATTAAATAAAAACAAGAAAAAGGGAGAAAAAAAACTTACCTGGGGCTGGGATTCGAACCCAGGCCCTAGGCTTTGCATATCCAAGACCAACAAGCCAACCACTGGGACAAGCCATGCGCCTGTGCTATGGAATGAGAGCCAAGGTGTTTTATTTCATATCCTGTAAAAATCATAAAAAAGAGCAAAACAATAAAATAGCCTGGGGGGATTCGAACCCAGGACTATCAACCACATACGCGCACATACAAACCAACTGAGCCAGACTAGCTTTCTGAAATAACAACAACAATAAATCATAAAATATTATATCAAATTTTAAATATGAATTTTTGGCGCCAGATGATCATCTTCAACCTTGGTTCTTGCAAATTTTGCTGCGAAATTAACTACAAGCTTTCCTGCGAATTTTTTCTTGCAGCAAAACCTACGAATCTTAATCATCATCAAAACTGCAAAATTTCATCAAATTAATTGTACAAATATGATCCAGAGATTGATTGGCATTGATCTATGGTTTTAGATTTTATTTATGTTAGTGCAATCAAGAAACCCTAAACGGCCATTCAAACCCTAACAATGGTACTTTCATGATTCGACCATGGTTCTTCACAAAAATCATCCAGAAATCATCTATAAGCAACAACAAACATTAATACATAACTAAAATTCATTATAAACAAGCAAATTCAAGGAATCGAAGAAAAATATATCAAGGGCATATATGCTTCGGTTTATGCAAAAGAGGATGAATCAAAGGCATGTAAGGGTTGGTTTCGATTCAGGGAAGCTTAAGGAAGCTTGTTGTGTGCTTAGAATACCTTGAAACCTCTTCTAGGAGTGAAACCGA
Source organism: Lathyrus aphaca (assembly GCA_963966055.1). Lineage (NCBI taxonomy): Eukaryota > Viridiplantae > Streptophyta > Magnoliopsida > Fabales > Fabaceae > Lathyrus > Lathyrus aphaca. The sequence goes on from OZ014525.1 coordinate 194,902,246, forward strand.
AAATTTATTTTTGATGTATTTTGTGAAGTTTGAAATATGTCTTAGAGGCTGCAAATTCGTGTCCTTGGCATTGTGATGAGTTCATGTACATATAGTGAGTGAAATTAGGTCAAGAGAAGCTAGTATTCTTTGGAATTTTTGGATCATTGAGATTGAAAAAGATCATGCCTTAAAATTCAAATATTCTTTGATATAACATTGTTATTTTAAGACAATCACCATAATTTTCATATCAATCTAATCCAATTAACTTTCATGACTTTCTAGAAGCAAAATATTTTTAAATCTTCATCATTTTATATTTTATTTGAATTTAAAATGATTTTTAATGTAAAAAATCATAATAAATAAAAATAAAATGAATAAAATTATGAAAATATTAAATAAATTTCGTGCATGATGTCATGGAACACATTGGGTCACCAAAAAGTCAGCCCATTTGAAAGAATTTGGTTTTAAGGCCCTATTTGCTTCATAAACCTCCCAAAAATTTCCCAACTTTGCAAGGGCACAAATCCTTCAATTTTAATGATATGAGGGTGTTTTTGGAAATTTTGGAAAGCTTAAAGAGTCTTCTAACCAACCCCATTGGTTTCATGTCCATATCTTTTACCATTCTCAAGTTATGCTCTTTTGAAGTTGTTGACTTTTTGTTGACTTTCAAAAGGACCTATAATGTCTTAGCTCATACCTTCCAAATGAAGCATTTTTGGGCTTGGCTTGTGAGACACAAAGTTGTATAGAATTCAATTTCCTTCAAAATGAGCTTTGGATGGGAAAAATTTGATGAAGCATGTGAAAGTTATGGCTGGTCAAAGTTCAGTTGACTTTTCCTGAGGAAACCCTAATTTAGAAACTCCTGATTCTTGATGATCTGAAATCTCCTTGATGAATCATGATCAACCCTTGATCAAATGATGATTTTTACTTCATATACTTGATGTTGGCAAAAAATCATGAAGTTTGACTTTGGTTTGACCACAGTTGACCTCAGTTTGACTTTTTAACTGCTTTAACTGATTTTAACCTATCTGATCATCTGATTGAGCAAACCTTTGGGAAAAGTCTTGAAACTTGTCATGGAGATTCCTAAACACATATAAGATGTTATGAAGCTCACTTGAAGTCTTGGAAGTCCATTTAGCCTGATTAAAGTCAAAACCCTAGTTTAGGATGCATTGCTTAGGAGGATGCATTGTTTGAGGGAAATGTCAAATCTTCTGACTAATTGTGAACTTTGTGAACCTCATGAGAGGTCTTGTGAACCTTTTGAACCTTGTGAGAGGTCTTGTGAACCTTGTGAACTTTGTGAACCTCATAAGATGTCTTGTGAACCTTGTGGACCTCATAAGATGTCTTGTGAACCTCATAAGATGTCTTGTGAACCTCATAAGATGTCTTGTGAACCTCATAAGATGTCTTGTGAACCTTGTGAACCTCATAAGATGTCTTGTGAACCTCATAAGATGTCTTGTGAACCTTGTGAACCTCATAAGACACAAAGTCTTATCTTGTGAGGGCAAATTTTGGGGTGCAACAGCAGTCTCCATAATACAATGGGGGATTCTGATTCTGAAGCTAATTACTATCATGATCCTAGTGAAGATAAGTTCAAAATGCTGGTGGATAGAATGGATGATATGGAGTTGCAAAAGTCTCCTGGGCTGGATTTTGAAGACCTGAGTTTGATATCTGGGGTGGTTATACCCATTGGTTTCAAGGTCCCTACTTTTGTAGTGTATGATGGTGTTTCTTGTCCCAAGCTGCATCTGAGGTCTTATGTCCGGAGGATCCAACCCCATACTGCTGATAAGAAGTTGTGGATCCATTTCTTCCAAGAGAGCTTGTCTGGAGCTCAATTGGAATGGTACTATCAGTTGGAGAGTGTCAACATCCGTGATTGGAATGATCTTGCTGAGGCTTTTTATAAGCAATATCAATACAATGCTGATCTAGCCCCTACCCGCATGCAACTACAGAGCATGTCCATGGGTGCTAAAGAAAATTTCAAGGAGTATGCCCAGAAGTGGAGAGATTTGGCTGGAAGAGTACAACCTCCTCTAACTGACAGGGAGTTAGTTGATATGTTCATGTGTACGTTGAATGGTCCTTTTTACAGTCATCTTATTGGAAGCTCATCATCTGGCTTCACTAAGTTGATAATGACAGGAGAGCGCGTAGAAAGTGGTATAAGGAGTGGCAAGATACAAGTGGGTGTTTCCTCATCAAGTACTACAAAGAAACCCCCTAGTGGAAAGAAGGAGTCAAATGCTGTTTATGGTCCATCTGATCGTAATAGGAGGCATCAATCTGTGAGTGTAGTTCATATCTCCAATCCTACTCCTACAACACCAGAGCCACCACAGAACAATCAGCAGAGGCCTAAAAGACAGTTCACCAAGCTCAACATGTCACTGGCCCAAGCCTTGCAACACTTGTTGAAGGGTGAACTCATCACTTTGAGGGACCCTCCTCAGAATCCCAATGTTACCTCTCCCAGGTACAATCCCAATGCACGATGTGCATATCATTCAAATTGTCAGGGACATGATACCAATAGTTGCTGGATATTGAAGAATAAGATTCAGGATATGATTGATGCTGGAGAGATTGAGTTTGACCCTCCGGGTACTCCAAATGTGATTACTGCTCCCATGCCAAATCATGAGAAGACTGTCAATGCCATTGGTGAAGTTTCACATATTTCCTCAGTTGCAGATTTAACTACACCATTGTCTGTTATCAAGAAGAAGTTGGTACAAGCTGGGTTCTTTCCAGGTTGTCATGAAGATTGTTTCTATTGTGCTTATAAACCGGATAGTTGCTGGAAGTTGAAGGACGAAATTCAACGCCTCATGAACAATTACACAATATTGTTTGAGAGGACACCTTCTGTAGAAAGCATGGTTGAACATATAACTAAAGGTGCGAAGGTTGAAGAGGTGGATATGGTTGATAAAGTGCCGGTAAGAATTACTTCTAAAGGCCCTGTCAAAATCACTCATAAGGGTCCAATTAAGATTACTGCTGAAGGCCCTGTGAAGATTGTTGCTGAAGCTAGAGTGGCTCCTATGATCATTACCACTCCGGTTCCTATTCCATATACTTCCGATAAAGTTGTGCCTTGGCATTATGGCTCTGATGTTTATATTCATGGTGTTAAGCAGGAACCTTTAGCTGATACGCCTGTTGCTGATGAAAACCTTGATGTTGACAATATTGCTGGATCTAGTAAGATCACGAGAAGTGGAAGAATTTTCTCTCCTCCGGCTACCTCCAAGAATACAGTTACTCCAACTACTACTTCCACTACTGATGCCCGGGGAAAAGGTCCTGTTATTGAACCTATACAAACTGATGTACCAACTGCTGATGATCTTTCTAAGTAGATGAAAGAAGTACTAAAGATCATTCGCAAGAGTGATTATGATGTTGTTGATCAATTGGGGCATACTCCCTCCAAGATTTCTATGATGTCTTTATTGTTGTGTTCTGAGGCTCATGCCAAAGCTTTGATTAAATTCTGGAAGACTACTCACGTACCAAACAAGATTTCTGTAGACCAGTTTGAAAATTGTGTTGCACACTTGACCTATGATAATGGGTTAGGTTTCTCCGATGTTGATTTGACTCCTGCCAAGAGGGATCATAACAGGGCTCTACATATCTCTATTGAATGCAGGGGCATTACCCTGTCACATGTGTTAATAGACAATGGTTCCTCGCTGAATGTGTTGCCCAAAGAAGTTCTGAATAAGCTTAGTCCTGAAGATGCTGTGTTGAAGCCCAGTAATATAGTGGTGAAGGCTTTTGATGGCTCGAGAAGAGTGGTGCATGGAGAAATTGATCTCCCAATCAAAGTAGGTTCTCAGGTCTTCAATGCTACCTTTTATGTAATGGATATTCGTCCTTCGTATTCTTGTTTGCTTGGGCGTCCCTGGATCCATGGGGTAGGTACTGTAACCTCCACCTTACATCAGAAGCTGAGATATCCAGTAGAAGGAAAAGTTGTCACTGTTTACAGAGAGGAAGGATATATAGTTAGCCATGTGAACACCTTTAAATATCTTGAAGTGGAAGGTGAATATGTTGAAACTCCATGTCAGACGTTTGAGGTGGTTCCTTGGGTTGTTAATAATTATGAAGCTCCTCCTGTTGTCAAGAAAGTTCATGTGGTCACCAGAGTACCTCCTACAATGGCCTCCCTCAAAGATGCTAGAGTTGTGGTGGTTGTACTATTTGGGGTCAGCTTCCTGACATTCCTTACAAGTATGACAAATTTGGTTTGGGTTTCACTGCAGAGTACCAGAAGGCTGTTCGTCGTGCGCGTGCTGTTCGTATCACCAATCAGGGGATTATGAAAGATCAAATTAATGTTGTGGGTGATTATGATGAAGATTACAACTTGGATGCTTGGATTTTTCCAACTGTGGGTGCTGGGCTCAATAACTAGAAGGCTGAAGATGTTATTCCTATCTCCTTTAGTCAGGAGTAAATACTATTACTGTGTTATTACTTTTAAGTTTGTAATTTTTGGACAATTAAACTCTTAAGCCTTGTGCCTTACCCGGGGCATAATGGTGTGCTTGTTACGGGATGTCATTTCATTTGCATACTTCATTCAATAAAAATCAGTGGACGTTTCGTTTTCGTAAATATTGTGTTCCTTGTTTTTCTTTTACTTTATTTTTGCTTTATCAGCTATGTGTTCTTACACACTCACATCACTAAAATGCAGATCCTCATCCACTCTGGATCCTGTTGATAACAGTTCTACTATTGCCAATTATAATTTCGAGAATCCGATCTATCAAGCTGAAGATGGAAATGAGGACGATTGTGAAGTACCTGTAGAGCTTGCTAGGTTGTTACAACAAGAAGAGAAAGCTATACAGCCACATGAAGAGCCAATCGAAGTTGTGAATCTAGGAACTGAAGAAAACAGGAAAGAGGTCAAGATAGGGGCTGAATTAGAGGATAGTGTCAAGAGCAGATTGATTCAGATGTTACATGATTATGTGGAGATCTTTGCTTGGTCTTATGAAGATATGCCAGGGTTGGATACAGACATTGTGGTTCACCGATTACCAGTAAAAGAAGATTTTCGTCCAAAGAAGCAAAAAGTTCGTCGCATGCGTCCTGAAATGTCAGAGAAGATTAAGGCAGAGGTAATGAAACAGTTTGATGCAGGGTTCTTAGCTGTAACTTCTTATCCTCAATGGGTTGCAAATGTAGTACCGGTACCAAAGAAAGATGGTAAGGTACGTATGTGTGTAGACTACAGGGATTTGAACAAGGCCAGCCCCAAAGATGACTTTCCACTTCCGCATATTGATGTTCTGGTAGACAACACTGCTCAGCATAAGGTATTCTCTTTCATGGATGGTTTCTCTGGTTACAATCAAATCAAGATGGCACCTGAAGATATGGAGAAGACAACATTTGTTACACAATGGGGTACCTTTTGCTATAAAGTAATGCCATTTGGTTTGAAAAACGCCGGGGCAACATATCAGCGTGCTATGGTAGCTTTGTTCCACGATATGATTCATCATGAGATAGAGGTATATGTGGATGATATGATAGCCAGGTCCCAGAATGAAGAGCAACATCTTGATCATTTGCATAAGTTGTTTGAGAGGTTGAAGAAATACAAGTTGAGATTGAACCCAAACAAGTGTACTTTTGGAGTTAGATCTGGTAAGCTCCTGGGTTTCATTGTCAGTGGAAAAGGTATTGAAGTAGATCCTGCAAAAGTGAAAGCTATACAAGAGATGCCAGCTCCCCGTACTGAGAAGGAAGTTAGAGGTTTCTTAGGACGATTGAATTACATTGCAAGATTTATTTCCCAATTAACTGCTACCTGTGAGCCAATCTTCAAATTGTTGAAGAAAGATCAGGTAATGGAATGGAATGATGAGTGCCAGATTGCCTTTGATGAAATCAAGAGATATCTGCTAGAACCTCCAATTTTGATGCCACCAGTTGATGGAAGACCCTTGATTATGTACTTAACAGTGTTAGACAACTCAATGGGGTGTGTATTAGGGCAACATGACGAGTCTGGTCGAAAAGAGCAGGCAATATACTACCTTAGCAAAAAGTTTACCGACTGTGAAACAAGATACTCACTGCTCGAGAAAACTTGCTGCGCTTTGGCATGGGCTGCTCGCCGACTAAGACAGTATATGTTGTCTCATACTACCTTATTGATTTCGAAGATGGATCCAATCAAGTACATATTTGACAAACCTGCTCTCTCCGGAAGAATTGCAAGGTGGCAAATGATCTTGACAGAATATGACATACAGTACACTACTCAGAAGGCCATTAAAGGAAGTGTTGTAGTTGATCATTTGGCTCATCAAGCAGTGGATGATTATCAGTCAATGAGTTTTGAGTTCCCTGATGAAGACATTATGATTATTACCAAAGAACCTGGACAATATGACGGACCTGAACAAGGATCCCGATGGACTATGGTTTTTGATGGAACTTCTAATGCACTAGGTAATGGTGTTGGTGCTGTAATCAGTTCCCCTGAAGGTTGTCATACCCCGATTACTGCCAGACTTTGTTTCTATTGTACTAATAACATGGCTGAGTATGAGGCATGTATCCTGGGTATCAAAGCGGCCATTGATATGAAGATTCAGTTCCTTGACGTATATGGAGATTCAGCCCTGGTAGTAAGTCAGATTAAGGGAGATTGGGATAACAAGCATGATAATCTCATTCCTTACAGAGAGTATGTGTTGTCTTTGATCCCACATTTTAAAGAGATTACCTTTGGACATATTCCACGAAGAGAGAATCAGTTGGCAGATGCATTAGACACCATGGCATCCATGTTTGAGATCAACTGGGATGATGAAGCTCCTAATATTACTATTGATAGGTTTGAGAAGCCTGCATACTGCAATGAGATTGACACTGAAGAAGCAGAAGAGAAGCCTTGGTTCTATGAAGTGAAAAGATATCTTGAAGCTCAGGAGTTCCCTGAAGGGGCATCTGTTAAAGATAAAAAGTTTCTGAGGAGGTTTTCTGCTAAGTTCTTTTTGAGTAATGGAATTTTGTACAAGCGCAATCATGATTCAACTTTGCTTCGTTGTGTGGATAAGAAGGAAGCAACAGAGATTATGAAGATATGCATGATGGGATCTTTGGTACTCATTCTAGTGGTCATACTATGGCAAAGAAAATATTGAGAGCAGGTTACTATTGGTCTACCATGGAAGCTGACTGCTATCAACATTCCAGAACGTGTCACAAGTGTCAAATCTATGCTGATAAAGTACATATACCTCCATCACCTTTGAATGTGTTGACTGCTCCTTGGCCTTTTGCCATGTGGGGCATTGATATGATTGGTGAGATCAAGCCTACTGCTTCTAATGGGCATCGTTTCATCCTGGTCGCTATTGATTACTTCACTAAGTGGGTGGAGGCAGCTTCATTTGCATCTGTTACTAAGAATGTTGTGGCTCAATTCATTAAGAATAATCTCATATGTAGGTATGGCATCCCTGAAAGGATTATCATAGATAATGGCTCTAATCTGAACAACACTATGATTACTGATCTCTGCACGCAGTTTAAGATTAAGCATCACAACTCTTCTCCGTATCGTCCAAAGATGAATGGAGCAGTAGAAGCTGCTAACAAGAATATTAAGAAGATTCTACAGAAGATGACTGTTACTTATAAGGATTGGCATGAGATGTTACCATTTGCTCTTCATGGTTATCGCACTACAATACGTACTTCAACAGGGGCAACCCCATTCTCCTTAGTATATGGTATGGAAGCAGTCCTGCCCATTGAAGTTCAGATTCCCTCCTTAAGAATTATGAAGGATGCAGGCTTGGATGAGGATGAGTGGATTCAGACTCGACTTGACCAGATAAATTTGATTGATGAGAAGAGGTTAGCAGCTGTTTGTCATGGTAAGATGTACCAGAAACGGATGATTAAGGATTTTAATAAGAAGGTTAAGCCGAAGGTATATCAGGCTGGTGACTTGGTAATCAAGCGTATCATATTACCACAGGGTGATCCTAGGGGCAAGTGGACTCCTACATATGAAGGACCATTTGTGGTCAAGACAGTATTCTCAGGAGGTGCCATGATGCTTACTACTATGGATGGTGAAGACTTCCCACAACCTGTGAATGCAGACATAGTTAAAAAATACTACGCATAAAAAGAGACCCGCTAGGTTGACTGGCCTAGGAAAAAATAAGGGCATCCCGACGAACCAAAAGGGTTCGGGCAAAAATTAGGGATATATATAAAAAAGGTACACCCGGCAAGTGGAAAACCTGAAAAGGCGGCTTGGGCAAAAAAGGGTATCCCGGTGGATTGAAAACCTGAAAGGGCAATCCAGGCAAAAGTTAGGGATTAAAGCGTATGACTATGTCTCGTTTGGATCACCCATGAAACTACGACCAGTTGTGCTACTTACTCAAGCTCGAACAGATAAAGATCAATCCAATCATTTCCGTCTCGACAGCAGAAGATGAGATACTTGAAGATAATGGCAATAGTAGAATTGAAACTCAATAGGATTATTTCCCACATAGCTGATTTTCTTCGTTGTGTAAAAAAAATTTATGACGAATTCCTCTTACTAGGATTTCTGTCTCCTTGTACAAACTTACCTATGTATAGGTCACTTTGTGATATAAATAAAGTTCCATCTTTAAATCCAGATTTACTTTTACCCCATTTACATAAGCGAAACGTCCATTGGTTGTGTTTGAATGTATGTATGCTTTTGAATATGATTGATGTTTACCAGAAATGCATAAAATGCTTAATATGATTAATGTTTACCAGAAATGCATGAAAATGCAGTAATAGTATTTACTAAGGAGGAACGAGGGAAGGAATTCAACGAAGCTTCGCCGGTTCATCCCCACAAGACAGTTACAAATCCCCCAGTAGGGCAAAATCCATCTTCATAAATACTTCGAGTTACATCTCCCCTGGAATTTATGTCCATCTCTTTTATCCTCAGTCGGGATACTCAGGAACTTATTCCTTCAATAGGAGTACGACGAACGAAGACGGGAGGTTATGAATACCATACTATCAAACGAAGACGGGAGGTTATGAATACTATATTATCAAACGAGACGGGAGCGAGTTCCTCATATTCTTCAACAACAAATCGAGATTTATTTTCCCTGGCCAGCAGTTGTTATACGAAGATATCCAGACGCTTCAGGCTACATGATGCATACATACATCATTTACATCATACCATAACATACATATCCATAAGTACATAATACATTTACTTAGGTGCATCATACTATGCATGCATACATAATGCATAAACTAATATTTTCCTTGCAGGATAGTTATATGCAGGTAAAACAATATCAACAACTTACAACAGGTCAGAAATGATCCATATACTACTCAAGATGTCCTTGAATAGCAGGCAAACGGTCTGTAAAAAGATCCATTCCCTGGTTCAAGACATTTTTCAGAAGAACAAATCCTGACGTTCTTTTGACCCTTAAGAGCAAATCCTGACGCTCTTTTGGCCCCTTGTTCAAGACTTTTTCAGAAGAACAAATCCTGACGTTCTTTTGACCCTTAAGAGCAAATCCTGACGCTCTTTTGGCCTCTTGTTCAAGACTTTTTCAGAAGAACAAATCCTGACGTTCTTTTGACCCTTAAGAGCAAATCCTGACGCTCTTTTGGCCCATTGTTCAAGACTTTTTCAGAAGAACTAATCCTGACGTTCTTTTGACCCTTAAGAGCAAATCCTGACGCTCTTTTGGCCCCTTGTTCAAGACTTTTTCAGAAGAACAAATCCTGACGTTCTTTTGACCCTTAAGAGCAAATCCTGACACTCTTTTGGCCCCTTATTCAAGACTTTTTCAGAAGAACAAATCCTGACGTTCTTTTGACCCTTAAGAACAAATCCTGACGTTCTTTTGGCCCCTTGAATAGCAGGCAAACGGTCTGTAAAAAGATCCATTCCCTGGTTCAAGATATTTCCAGAAGAGATAATCGCCACAAGATTTATTTCTACTGGTCCATTCAGCAATTCAAATCATGTTGCATAAATGATTCAGAGACGGCCTATACAAAGACCTAGTACTGATATCCAGTATCAACATACAGACATCATCACATCCAAATATTTTAGATGGCATCTATAAGCCCATCTCCAGTTCCTCCAAGTGGCATCTTCAAGCCCACTCAAGCATATACAACTAATTATCAGTGTTACTTTACGCACAGGTAAGTGCAAATTTTTGGGCTTTTGTGTTCAATCCCCTTCAACCTTCCAGGTCACGAATGGCACATATACCAATCTAACCCCTCAGGTTTCAGAAAATTGAACAGGGGCAGCTGTTGCACCCCAAAATTTTCCCTCACAAGACAAGTCATTGTGTCTCAAGAGGTTCACAAGGTTCACAATGTTCATAAGACATCTCATGAGGTTCACAAGGTTCACAAAGTTCACAATTAGTCAGAAGATTTGACAATGCATCCTCCTAAGCACTGCATCCTAAACTAGGGTTTTGACTTTAATCAGGCTAAATGGATTTCCAAGACTTCAAGTGAGCTTAATAACATCTTATATGTGTTCAAGAATCCCAATGACAAGTTTCAAGACTTTTCTCAAAGGTTTGCTCAGTCAGATGATCAGATAGGTTAAAATCAGTCAAAGCAGTTAAAAAGTCAAACTGAGGTCAATTGTGGTCAAATCAAAGTCAAACTTCATGATTTTTTGCCAACATCAAGTATATGAAGTAAAATTCATCATTTGATCAAGGGTTGATCATGATTCATCAAGGAGGTTTCAAATCATCAAGAATCAGGAGTTTCTAAATTAGGGTTTCCTCAGGAAAAGTCAACTGAACTTTGACCAGCCATAACTTTCACATGCTTCATCAAATTTTTCCCATCCAAATCTCATTTTTAAGGAAATTGAATTCTCTACAACTTTGTGTCTCACAAGCCAAGCCCAAAAATGCTTCATTTGGAAGGTATGAGCTAAGACATTATAGGTCCTTTTGAAAGTCAACAAAAAGTTAACAACTTCAAAAGAGTATAACTTGAGAATGGTAAAAGATATGGACATGAAACCAATGGGGTTGGTTATAGGACTCTTTAAGCTTTCCAAAATGTCCAAGAACACCTTCATAGCATTAAAATTGAAGGATTTGTGCCCTTGCAAAGTTGGGAAATTTTAGGGAAGTTTATGAAGCAAATAAGGCCTAAAATCAAATTTTTGCTAAATGAACCCACCAAATTGACATCCCATCTTTATGAAAACACCAAGCACGACCCAACCCACTTATTTTCTGAATTTTTATTTTTTATTTCATATTTATTTGAATTTTATTCATTAAAATATCATTTAAATTAAAATAAAATATGAAATCAAATATTTAAAAGGGGATATTGATTCTAGAAGGTCTTAAACATTGTTTGGATCAGATTGATATGAAAATTATGGTGATTGTCCTAAAATAGCAATGTTATATCAAAGAATATTTGAATTTTAAGGCATGATCTTTTTCAATCTTCAATGATCAAAATATCCAAAGTGTGACATGATTTTTTGACCTAATATCATTCATATATATACAAGGAAGAGATCACAATGCAAGGACACGGAAATTGCAGCCTCAAGGATAAGTTTCACAAAGTCAAAAATTCATCAAAATTTGAAATTCAGATTCTAACTTTTTGTGGTTTTTCAGGTGAAATAAAGACATCAATCTCTTCCTTGATCATCACTGATGCTTTCCCAATACTCATTTGCATCCAAAGCATGCCAAATTGCATAAACCGAATCAAAATTGTTCTTGTTCTTATTTTTTTCGATTCTGATTATTTGTGTAATAATAATGAATTCTAATCATATATTTGTGTTAAGTGTGATGTTTAGATGATTTCTGGGCAAAAAGATTAGAGAACCATGACCTAAACCGGGAGTTGCCATTGTTAGGGTTTATAGCTCGTTTTAGGGTTTTGCATCTGAGGCAATATAAATCCATTCAAAGACCGTGGATAGACCTTATGACTCTCAAAGATCACATTAACCTGATCAATTTCATGAAATAATGAGCTTAACTATGAGATATGATTTTCGCAGGTTATGAGTATTAAAAAATTCGCAGGAAAGTGCATAGGTAATTTGGCAGGTGATTTCGCAGGTATCATGAAGAAGATGAAGTTCTTGGCGCGCAGCTGGGATTTGAATTTGGGATTTAATATTTTATCAAATTGTTTGAGTATTATTACAATTGATGTTGCCTGACCTAGTGGTAAGAGTCATGCGCGTGTGATGCAAAGGTCAAGGGATCAAATCTCAGCTTCACCAATTTTTGGTATTTTGTCCATTTATTTTCCAGGTTATAAAATATAATGATTCATACCCATTCCCTATCACCAAACGTGCGCTGGCCTGGTGGAGAGTATGTTAATCTTGAAATTGCAAAGCCTAGGGCCTGGGTTCGAATCCCAGCCCCAGGTAAGTTTTTTTTCTCTATTTTTTTCATTTATTTTGATTTTTTGTTTATATTTTAACTAATTTAATAAATGATAAATGTTTAAAATAAAATTGTTTATATTATTTTCTTGTATATATTTCAAAATTTATATTTTTTTAAAATTTAAGCTTTATTAATAAAATTATTTAATATTTATTTTATTGTGTATTATTAATATTATATGGTTTTGTATAAATAATTTAATTATATTTATATTAAATAATTAACCCTAAAATTTTATATGTAAAAAACCTAATTTTTTATATAAACCCTGATTTTCTTTTATAAACCCTAATTATATTGTAAATGTTAATTTATTTGTTTATTTTAATTTGTTCATATTATATGTAGTTTTTATATATAAATAATTTGAATAATTTAATTAAATAGTAAACCCTAATTTATTTTTCTAAATAATCAAAAACCCTAATTTTATTTATGAATTTAATTTATTATTTTTTATATGCTTATTTAATTATAATTAGATATTTTTATAATATGTATATAAAATTAAATTATTAGAATTATTAGTCATATTTATTAGTATAGAATATTTATTATTTATTTCTTTTATTAAAAATCTTAAAAATAATTATTTATTTAATTTTGAACTTTTAATTTATTTCTATATTACATTGTTATACTAACCATCTTATACTTATTTTTTTTGTTTATTATTACTAACCCATTTAATTATTTATTTATTTGCTTATTTATTTTAATTATTTTAATCATTATAATGTAATTGTACCCACTATGTAATAGTTGTAGAATTTCTTATTATTTATTGTAAATTGCCATGGTTAGTAAAATAGGGAGTGTAAAACATGTTTGTATTTAAAATTGAATTTAGATCATTAATCTCAAGATAAATATATGAATTTGTACACGCACACACGTAAGTCGATCCTGGATCGCCATCTCACATTCTTAAGGATACCTCTCATGTTGCCTAAACAAAAAGGTCAAGTAAGGTGTAAAGCAAAGTCCCTTCTCTCATATCATCTAGTCCCTTAAAAGATAAAAAGATCAAGTCCCTTCATGGTTGCCTTCGTAAAAGATCTTGTCCCTTTCGAATAAAGATGATAAGTCCCTTCGAATTGCTAAATACACCTTACAGTTGCCTAATCACCATTGTCCCTTCACTTGTCCCTCATACATCCAAGGTAATGACTACCTATTCCTTAATAATAGGGATAGTCTTACCATTTAAAGGATATTTAAGAACATAAAAGATTTAACTTAGGGTAGGTTTCTCTTATGTACTTGCTCACTCTTCAAAACATTTCAAATTCACTTCACATTTCAAACAATTTTCAAAACAAAGGCTTTATATATATCCGTACATGGATCATTATAAAGTACTTAAGAAAATTTCTATTCACACAATACACATTTCAAAAACATTTTAAAGTGAGCTAAGTAACTAAGAGCCCATGGATAACCATGGATGTAAAGGGTGCTAACACCTTCCCTTTACATAACCTACCCCCCGAACCCAAAAATCTTTTAAGGTCTTTCCTGTTCTTTTATGCCCTTTCCTTTGGATAAAATAAAAGTCGGTGGCGACTCTTGCTATCCGCAACATAACTAAAGTCAGTTCTCCCACCGTGTTACACTCGTACTCATCCGTCCATTTGAAGGTTGCTTCATTACGAAGTAGCTTGAAAAAGGGCGAAGCATGTTGGGTGGATTTTTCCATAAAGCATGATAATAAGGTGAGCATATTGTCGTTGAGGGACTGAATTGACTTCTTCGAGTTGAAAGTAGGAAATTCCAAGAAGGTGAGGCACTTGTCGGGATTGGCCTCGATTCCTCCTTCTGTAAGATAGATACCGAAGAACTTCCCTGTTCTTACTCTAAAGGTTCATTTTTCGGGGTTAAAGCGCATTCTGCACTCTCTTGTCCGGTCGAAGATATTTTGGAGATGGGATATGTGATTGAACTCCTGGGTGGACTTGATGATCATGTCGTCCATGTACACGTCGAACATGTCCCCAATTTGTGATTGGAAAACCTTGTTCATCATGCGTTGATATGTGGCCCCCGCATTCTTCAGCCCGAAAGGCATAACATTGTAGTAGTAATTGCCCGACGGGGTCATGAAGGCGGTGTGCCTCTTATCTTTTTCAGCCATGGGTATCTGAATGTACCTGGAGTAAGAGTCCATGAGGGACATAAGTTTGAAACCTGTAGAACTATCGACTAGTTTGTCTATGTTAGGAAAAGGGTAAGAATCTTTCGGGCATGCTCGGTTGAGATTAGTCTAGTTAATACAGAGGCGCCATTTTCCATTAGATTTCTTTACGAGTACAATGTTTGAGAGCCAGGTTGCATACCTGGCCTCAGATAAAAATTGGCCTCTAAGAGGTCCTTGACTAATTTTTCAGCAGCTAAAGTCTTTTCTTCGGACTTCTTGCGTTTGTGCTGAGCAATTGTGCATGGTGATGGATTGATGGTGAGCTTGTGGCATGCGATCTCAGGGGAGATGTCGGGTATATCGGCGGTGCCCCAAGAAAAGAGGTGTGTGTTGCTACGCAAACATTGCTTCAATTGTTCTTTCACATCGTCGGGAAGCCCTGCACCGATGCAAACTTCTCTGTCTGGGATATCCTCGAAGGTTATGACCTCGAACTCTTCTGCGGGAAAAGGAAACGGGATGACTGAATTTTCTGCAGATGTGGCATCTTCGGAATCTGCTGGAATGCGGGAGTCAAGGTCGACTGTGTTGATCTGAAGAGTTAGCTTCTTTTCAGTTTGGATCTCTTCAACTAGGGCATCTTCGTGTCTAGCGCTTTTGTTGCTCTTGGGTATGGTCTCGACCACAGTCTTCCCTTTGGTCGTAGCCTCAAAACATCTATGTGCAACTTCAATGTATCCGTGAAGACTAGCTACGTGGCCTTTCTCTGTATTGTATTTCATTTTGAGATGGACCATGGATGGGAAGGCGATCAGTTTAACTAATGTTGGCCTCCCCAAGATGCCTTGGTAAAGTGATGGGTAGTCGATGACTAGGAAATGTGTCTTGATTGTCTTGGAGGTATCTCTTTCCCCGAACATGACCATCAACTCAACATAACCCTAGGGTTTAGCGGTAGCCCCATTAAATCCTTACAGGTTCTTCTTCTGATCGAGTTGTAATGCTCTAAAAAGGGAAATGTACATTATGTCGACCGAGTTTCCCTAGTCGACATCCATCTTTGCCATCATGGCGCGGATCAATAGAGGGATGTGATAGTTCGGAGAAACACCAAGGAGTTCTTCCATGTAGAATATGATCGGTTGGGATTTACCTATGACCTTCTCGAGGGATGAAAATTGATTTGATGAAGATTCAACCAGATGCTCGAACCGACAGTCATTTTGTTGTAGCTTCCACCTGAGATGAGCATGGTCGATGAGAACGCTTCCTAGGGGATGTGTGCGGCAAAGTAACCTGTGTTTCCTAGGCGTCGAGGAATGAAGAAGTCTTCGAGTCTAGTGATTGACAAGGCGACGAGCACTAGAGAAGCTTCTTCAGACAGTTCATCGACTCTTTTGGTTTCCTCCTTCCGGGGAGCTCTATCTTTGACATACATTTTTAGATGCCCCTCCTTGATGAGGATTTCAATGGCATATTTAAGGTGTATGCAGTCCTCGGTCACATGTCCATGATTGTGATGAAAATGGAAGTACTTACTTTTGTTAGTATTGGCCTTAGATGTAGTTGGTTTGGGGAAGCGATCGCCTCCCTACTTGAACTATGTATTGATGCATTCAGTCAGAATCTTCTCTCGGGGAGCCATAAGGAGGGTATACTCTAAGAAATGACTTTTGGGGCCCTTGCTCTCACGAAGTCGGTCATCTTTGCGTTTTTCGCGCCGAGGAGCTTCAGTGTCGTCCCTCTACTTATGAGGTCACGAATTCTCCTGATTCCTTGAATCTTTGGTTTTATACGCAGCCTCTTTCTCTTTGTACTAGATTTAGGTTTGTGCCTTATGGAGGAGTTCGACGAGTAACGGAGGAGGCTCGAGCCCCACATCTTTTCGGAACTCGTTGTTGGGATATAAGCCCTTCTCCAAGATGTACCTCTTAATGCAATCAGTGGTGTGTACCTCCACTTCCTCTTTGTTGAACCTGTCTATGTAATCTTGTAGAGGTTCCTATTTTCCCTGGATAATCCCTTCGAGGTTGACCTCGAATTTGGGATGACATCTGGATGTAGTGAAATTCCTTGTGAACTGATTTTTCAAGACCCTCCAGGACGTGATGGATCCCGAAGAAAGGTGCTTGTACTAGGACATGGCTCCCTTTCGCAACATGATGGGGAAGAGCCTGCACTTGATGGCTCATTCGACATTGTGATAATGGAGCATGGCCTCGAGGTTTTCTATATGGTCGTCAGGATCCGTGGTCCCTTCATAAGTGGCCAAAAGAGGGGGTTTCTCAAGACCGTGAGGAATTCGAGTTTCCATAATTTCGCGACTCATTGGCCCGCGATTGTCTTTGTCGTTACTGCTTCTAGATGATGGATATGGGGAGCGGCTCCAGTGAGGACTTCTACTATGATGACCAGGATGTCGGGCCTCGTCGTAACGGGACTTCTTACCGCCCTGATTTCTCTCATCTGGTGACCATCTCGGTTTTTGGGGAGGAGACCGGGTGCATTTCTTGGCCTTTTCTGGATGTGATCCTTCTGGCATGTCTTGATCTTCCGGAAGAGAAAGATGTCTGCTATCTTTCCTCTTGTGCTTCTATGGAGGAGGCCATGAGCAGCATGGGGGACTGCGAGAGTCTCTGCGGCGATGTCTCTTGGAGGGAGAAGGGTAGCGACGGTCACCTTTGAGCACCTAGATACGCTCACTTTGTTGAAAGAGAGTGAGGTTTGCCTTATTAAGGGCGGTGATGAGAGCCTGAGTACTAGCGTCGGGGTCGGACGGGACGGGGATTGGTTTGAACACATGATCTTCGTGAATAACGGATGACTATTTCAGATTATTGAAAGACTAGGAGGGAGGATGTCCCTCGTGATGGTCGGCATCGAGATGGGTTATTCCACAGTTACCGATGTTGTCTCCATCGCTGAGGACGATGGTGAGAGGGTCGTTCACACTCTCGTTGAGCTGGGAAGCCATGAAGACGAAAAAAGAATAGATGAGCTTTGATCTTGCGTTGGAAAGAAAAGATCTTGTTCAATAAAGATGGGGGGAGTTGTTGTTTCCCACAGACGGCACCACTGTATAGAAATAATGCAGACAAGTCCTCGTGGTCTTCAGTTGGGACTACAACGAAGCTTGTAGGATAGGGTGAAGCAAACTAAAGCATTAAGAAAGAATGTGAGTGATTAGAACTGAATACCCGGCCCTCCAAAGATGAAGGGTATTTATAAGGGCGCATGGTCGTGGATTGTGGGCGCGTGGCCTTTGACTGGGTGTAACTGCTTCCTGTAATTTCAGAGGGCAGTTGGTCGCGTAAAAGACGTTAGACCGCGTGTGGAAGAAGTCCCCAATGGCTATATGCTAACAGCTCTAATCCCTAACGGTCATGTCTTCGCAAATCTCTTGTTAGACTTGTGCCTAGAGTCTAAACTAAATTGGACCTCAATTGGACGTAGGACACCTACTAGGTCAGTCCAGAACATGACTTATATATAGGGTCGGTAATTAAATATTTAGCCCCCATATAAATTTATTTACTAACTTATATTTATTCATTCATCACATTTCTAATATTCTTGTTTTTAAATCACTATTTTAAAATCTTCATTCACTTTCTCCTTCTTATAACTTATAACAAGGGCATTCACTCAGATATACGATGTTTTAATTAATTAATTTTACTTTTATCTTTTATTTCCCTTCAATAATTACTAGTCTATGAAAATAATTTTGTTTGCTTGATGTGTTATCAAAACAAATGTATAATATACTATTAATATTAATTGATTTAAAGTTTTTACTTGATCCAATATGAAAGCAAGTGAATGTTCTTAATTATTAAAAATAATAATTATTAAGGTGTTTTTTCTTAACTAGTGATATTAAATACTATTTTTTATCTAGAATAAATGTATAGTTTCATAAATATATTTAATAATATTAACAATGAAAAATTATTAAATATTTTTATAAAATAAAAAGTTTTAGAGAATAATTTTTTTTTATAAGCAATATGTATTGAAGGGAGAAAAAGGGATTCTCCAACCCTTACAAAAAGCCAATCAAAAGGAAAAGGATAAAAACCATCCTATATCCTATTACAAAAGATCTAAAGGATGGTGCATCCATTTATAAAAGTTACAATTCCTATGGCCAAGGCCTAACCATCTCCAAGAAATTGAAACGATTCGATTGAAAATGTCATCGACATCCCAAACAGAACCATTAAACAAAATATTATTACGAAAATTCAAAATGCACTAGGACGCTATATCCAAACATACCAGCACATATCCTCTTTGACCTTGGAAGAAGAAGCAAGGAACCATAGCAAAGCGTGATTACAAAAAGAATCAGCAACGGTCGATTGAATTCCTAACCAAACAGTTAATTTATTCCACAAAAACTGAACCTTGGAACAGGAAAGAAATAAGTGAGAAGTGTCCTATTCCTGTTGGAAACATAAAACACAGGCCTTGTCGTGAGTAAAAGTCAGAATACCTCTAGCAACAAGATTCAGACGGGTCGACAATCTATCGCAAATCAACCTCCAAGAAAAGATCTTCAATTTAAGAGGCACTTTAGTCTTCCATACCATCTTCAAAAACAACTTTTCATCTTCTTTAAAAATAATACCAGGTACCTCATTAATAAAATGATTGTGCATACTTTTAACTGAATAATCGTCATTAGCATCCAAGCTCCAAACCCAACGGTCCTTCCCGTTACGAAAAAACTGCACAACACTAATAACAGACATCAAATCAATGAATTCAGACTGCATAATGTAAAAACCAGGAAGCCGAAAATTGTTATCAATATTCCAAGACCAAAAATCTCCATTCCAGTAACCACAATCTATCACAAGATTATCCTTTCTCACCACTGTCATGAAAAGGTTAGGGTAGATGTTTTTAAAAGTTGTTCCCCGCACCACAATGAATTCCAAAAAGGTATCTTGCTTCCACAACCAAGAACATGTTTAACAATGGAAGTGAAACAAGGAACATCACCACAAAACTTAATTTTGAGCAAATCCCGCATCCAAAGGGAAGCTTTCTTAGGATGCAAAACTGGATCTGTTTCCATGGCCGAAAAATCGAGGTTCCCGTATCTAGAAGTCATAAAATTTCTCCAAATTTCATCACCTCCAGATAAGAACTTCCAAAGCCACTTTGATAGCAAAGATTTATTAAAGACTCCTACATGCTTTATACCGAGACCACCCTGCTCTTTCGATTTGCATAAGGAACTCCACTTTACGCAAGCTATAGACCATTTATCTGTCACACCCGGCCACAAGATCCAACGTTGAATTGCTATAATTTGCTTAACAATTTTAGAAGGGGCTTTGTAAAAATCAAGGTAATGGATCGGTAAATTAACTAGAATAAAAATTAATCAAGGGGACTCTACCTTCCATGGACATATTCCTACCAACCCACTAATTTAATCTAGCCTTCAAACATTCCAAAATAGGGTGCCAATGCGAAATTCTCCGATGATTACCTCCAATTGTAACCCCTAGAAAATTAAAAGGTATGGAACCCGATTTGCAGTAAGGAAAAAATTTTGTAGCCTGTAAAAAGTCATCCTCTAAACCTACTCCAAACATACAGCTTTTAGAGTAATTGATTTTAAGACCTGAAATCAATTCAAATCCTCGAAGAATAGACTTTGTAGCCCAAATATTCTGGTACCCTCCATCAGAAAACAACAATGTATCGTTTGAGAATTGAAGAAAATCAATATGTTGATGACCATCAAGGTTGTACCCAGAAAACTGATTGAGATCAGTCGCTCTTCTAACCAAAATGGCAAGTGTTTCAGCAACTAAGGTGAAAAGAAGAGGTGTGAGCGGATCTCCCCGCTTAAGGCCTCTTGTTGCAACAAAATCTTTGGTTGGAGAGCCATTGATTAAAACAGATAGAAAACTAGTACAAACATTACCTTGAATCCATTTAATCCAATTGGATCCAAAACTCATAGCTTTGAGGGTATAAATCAAGAACCACAATCAACACAATCATAAGCTTGCTCGAAATCAACCTTAAAAAAAAGGCATCTTCTCTTATCTCTTTTCACTGAATCTAAAATTTTATTGGCTAGCAACACTCCATCCAAAAGATTACGGCCAGAAATAAACACAGTTTATATCGGGGAGACCAAAGTCTAAATTACACCAGCAAGTCTAGAAGCCATGACTTTGGAAATTATTTTAGAGACACAACTTACCAAACTTATAAGTTTGAATTCTCCTAAATGTTGCGGACTATCCAGTTTGGGAACCAACACCAAGAATGAGGATGCAAAAACCTTCGGCAGTCTGCCATTTTTTGAGAAATGAATAACATAGTTCACAAAATCTTCTTCTATAAAATTCCAACAATCTTTAATGAACTTGAATGAAAAACCATTCGGGCTAGGGGTTTTAGATCCGTCACAATTAAACACATCGTTTCTAAGTTCAATAGAAGTGAATGGAGCATCCAATTTACAGCTATCCTCCATGCTTATTTGTTGCAATCAAGAAGGTTTAACACATGCCTATGATTTTCAACCTTGCTGAATTTTGCCTTGAAAAAACGCACAGCACAACCTCTTAATCTTGGCTGAATCGTCATACTTTTTGCCCTAAAAAAGAATGGATGAAATATGATTCATTATGTTCCTAGATTTAAGAGAATTATGGAAAAACCTGCTGTTTATATCTCCCTCCTTCAGCCATTTAGAGCAAGATTTTTGATGAATCATACTTTCTTTGAGGTGCAAATTTCTCCAGAAGGACTCTTGCTCTTTGCCTCTAAGATTCAACTCAGCTTCAGATAATCTCGATAACCTTCCTTCTATGATCTCGTCTATTTCATTAAGATTCTCATTATGGCTATCAATTTTGAGATTCAACCAACCAAACATGTTAATATTCCACCACTTCATCAACTTTTTTAAAGCTGCAAGCTTTTCTTTAAGAACAAAGGAAGGGGTACCTGAAACAGAGAAAGAATTCCAAGATTCCCTAATGAACCCTTTGCAGTCTTTATGGTCTTACCAACAATTAAACAATCGAAAAGGTTTAGGCCCCGAATTGGAGCAATTAGACTAAATCCAAATAGGCGGATGGTCAGAAATGTCCCTCACCCCCACCATTTGACCTCTAAAGTCCCAACAATCAATCAAAGAATCATCAATAAGAAATCAGTCAATTTTGCTGCAAGATGAGCCATTAGGATTAAACCAAGAAAAAAGGTTTCCAACAAAAGGTAGATCCATAAGCTCCAGCACTCTGATAAAAGATGAGAATTCCAAACATTCTCGAACACACGAAGTACTCAGGCCAATCCTTTCATCAACACTTTTGACAGAATTGAAGTCACCCCCTATTAACCACTTTCCCTTCGGATTCCTAAGTTTGATCTCCAGAATATCAGACCAAAGTCTACGTTTATCCCGTAATGCTTACGGCGTATACACGTTAACAACGTACAAACTAGAATTGTTCCAAGAAAACATTGAACATAAGAAACCAGTGCCTTTGAAAATTGAAATTGACCGGAAAATCCCCTTTCTCCAAATAGTTAACAGACCACCAGAAGCTCCAGAAGAATCACAAGCTGACCATTCAAAACCATATTTCCCCACATACTTCTAACCAAAGAATCCTTCATAATCTGAATCTTATTTTCCTGCATCAAACACAAATCAACCTTACCAGACAACAGGGTTTTTCTAATTCTTATCCTTTTAAAAAGAACATTACAGCCACGAACATTATAAGAGACATAAATCATTGAACAATATTGTCCACAACCTTCCTTTTAGCAAACTGAATCTTGTCTCTAACCTCTAGATTCCTTACAACACTTTCTATCACTTCATCATCATCTGAAGCTTCTAACCCCAAGAGTTTAACTGATTCCCAAATCTTGTGAGGAACACTATCCAAATCAGCTTTGCACCGAAGATTACTTCTGCAGATATCTGATTCATCAATTGAGTATGAGGCTTCAGGTTGGAGCAAGTTATCAACATCCTCTAAAATAGAAGGAAAAGATAAGATTCTTTTCATTTTAGAGGACAGGATCTTCTTCTTCTTATGGGGTAAACTCTTGGACGAACCGTCCCCATGAATGTTAAGAAGGGTGGAATAAAAAGAGGGTGTAAAAGGTATTTGGATTTTATCATAAACATCAAGAAGATATTTCTTCTTTCTACTTTTACCACCTGAACATCCTCTAAGAGAATCATCAATTGAAACCAAGATGGGGTCCAATCCAATACTCTTCAAAACACCATCATGGCCAGTCCAAGAAAATTCCCTTCCTTAATAAAAGGGCTCACTGAAGGAACATCATTATCCCCAGGGTCTTGAAGCAAGACTGTCTCCTCTAAATGTTTTGATTTAACCAAAGATGTCCCCACCCATGGTTCCACTAAAAGTGAGTTGACTAAATCTAAAACATCCTCCCTACAAATAAACTTTTCGCTGATTCTATCCACTCTATACTCTATAGAGTCATAAACAAAGGAGCTAGATGGAAACACACAGTCGATTGCCTCGACTACCTCATCTGTTGTACCTCTGTTAATAGTGACCTCAGTAGGGATACTGTCGCTCCTGGGATTTTCATCCTAGTACAAACGCAAAAGTGGAGTGGAAAAGGTAGAGTCGCCAGCCATGAAGTTTTATCCCGAATGAATGGGAAAGGTAATGCTGCACAAATCAAAGAGAAAAGGAAAGAACAAGGTCCTACGAACCAAATATTTGGGTTCGGGAATTGGTTACAAACTAGGAAGGTATTATCACCCCAGACCGTCTGCCGTACCCGACGGGATCCACACTTGTTTGTCTATTTCAAATGGTGAGAAATAAGAAGCTGTTGAATAAAAATCGCTACTGGAACTGGAATGAGAGAGGGAAATGGAAAAGAGATCGAAAAGGAAAAGGGAAAATGTAGGGAAAGTAAAGAGTGTGCTCGAACGGGCCCTACCCCGCTACCTACGTACCTCATCGGGAATATGAGGATCTGAGTCGATGTAGTTCGCCTAACTAAGGCGGGAACTATTTATTTATGTTTTTTATGAGTTGAACTGCATATGCCTATGCTCAATGTTGCAGGCTCGTCTAGTACGAGTACGTTACCGTCTTGAAAATGAGACAAGTCGTTGCAAGTTCGCGTTTAGAGTGAATGAGGTGAGAAAATAATTCCCGAAGGAAAAGACGAGTGTTGTTTGTTTACTGTCTTTTAAAAAAGTGTTTTCTGAGATGGTTGTTTGTGAACCTTCTCATAATAAGACTTGTTCATCGTGGTAGATGCCTTACACCTCGCCCCAAAATGGGCGTGTATAAGTAACCCACGGCAAAGTCTCATGGCGTACGAGAAGATCAACCTTTATTAGGTTTTTTTTACTTTTCTTTTGAGATGAGAAAGAAAGAAAAGCGAACCAAAGGTGAAAGTCTAAGGGGAAGAACCTAGGTTAGTACGGTTTTCTAATCCTAATGAAGAAAAGGAAAAGAAACGGGAATTAGGAATCAACTTACTTCCTAAAGAAGCTAAGTTGTTTCTAAAGGGGATTAACATGAAGTTATGTAAACTAAACCCAAAATGCTAAAGCAAAGACACTTTGAAAGTATAAAGGAATTAAAAGAATGAAGTTGTGTGAACTTACCTTTACCTCCCTATAAAACAAAGGTTTGTAGGATAAACATGATAAAAGGAATGAGGTAAACAGGTATCAAACAAATCTTAATACAACTAGGACCTAATCTAGACTCAATCCTAAGTTTAAGGGACCTAAAAACTATGCAAAGAAAACATCCAACAGCTACTACAACTTACTAATGCACTAACAGCCACCAAATGCAATGAAAAAATGCAAACAACTTAATACAACAAGCAATCAGCATGCAAAATAGGTGTAAAAAGTCAAAACAACATGAATGCAACATGTTTTTTACAACACTTGCTTCAAAATGTAGCTATGAAAACAAGGAAGATTTGGATTAATTTCTTCTGTGCATAAAAATGAGTTTTAATGCAAATCAAATAATGCAAAATATGCAAGATTATGCAATAAAATGCAAGGGGATTATTTACAATGGTTTGTTCATGAAAGAATGCACATAAAGTAACAACAATTATGCAATTTAAAAACTTGAACAAATAAGCAAAAACATGGATTGTGGACATGTATTACTAAGATCAATGACTAAACATGCAATTGGTACAAAAATCAGAATTGGCATCAACATGAAAATGTGATCAATCGAGCAAAAATGCAAGAATGTGCATACATATGAATGTTCACCTTCAAGCAAAACATCATAGCATTTGAACACTTAATCGACCAAAACATGCATAGATCGTAAACACGGAGCAAACTGAACTTGAATCAATTATTGGCATGTGGATTAATGAGTTTGAACATAGGAACAACATTCACAAATAATTTTATGCATACTTTCACAAATAAGCACAAAACATAAAAAGTAACGAATGCGCGTGTCGAAACTGTCGCTCCCGATAAATGAGAATGACTCAAATAAAGGTACAGAAAAAGAACGGTCGGCGAAAGGAGGAAATGAGAACACACATGAGTGAACTCAAGAGAAAGAAAGAGTCGCCAGCTAGGCATTTTTATCCCGAAGGAAAGGTAATGCTGCATAAACCTAGAAAGATATGGATAAGACGGTTGCGAACCAGAGAGACTGAGAAAGGGGGTTGGTTACAACCTGGGAAGGTATTAGCACCCAGATTGTCCGTCGTACTCGACGGGATCCACGCTTAAAAGATTTGTGTTTTAAAGGGGTAGTGTCAGTGCAATTTGTGTATAAAAGAGCTGGAAAAGGATGTACAGGTGTCAGTGTAAAAGAAAGTGATGTGTGATATATACAGTGTCAGTGCAAGAGAAATGAATGGAATGTTCAAGAATATGAGGCTAAAGAATGATGCTGGAAAGAGGGGGAATATACAGAGACTTTTGTTCGATAACAGTTAAGTTATGCCTACGTATCCTCTCGTGCAATGAGGAAGTCAGAACACCGTAGTTCGACCCAAAGAGACTGAAAGATGAATTGACTTATGAACTGCTCACTTATCTATGCTCAAGTGTATGACTTGTCTGGCTCAGGTGCAAACTGTCTTGCATTAGACGGAAGAAGCAAGTTCTCGTTTATGAGTGAATTAAATGAGAAAAGAATCCCGGAGGAGACGATTATTGTTTGTTTTTGAGTTTTCAATCTTTTATTGCTTTTGAAAGTTTGTCATAGATTAATGAGCTTAAGCCTAAACCAATGGATTTAGTAAACTCATCACATCTTCCCTCTGATTAGGGGTAATGAGAATGCCTTAAGTGTGAAGTCAGCTTCTCACACTTAATCACCATGGTGTAGGATTAAGATCATTAACCTACTTGTGATTATTTAGATGTTTTTGTGATTTTTGTTTAGTGTTGAGTAATGAGATTAAGCCATAATCAGGGATTAAACAGACTCATTACACCATCCTAATAGAAGGATAATATATGAGAATGTTTAAGCTGAGGAAAGCTCCTCAACTTAATCCATGATTAGGGATTAAAATCATGACAAAACAAAGCCTTTATTAAATGGATTTTAGTTAATGATGAGATGAAGAAGTGAGTTTTATGGTTTGTAAGACAACTTGAGGAGGACTTGTCCATTAACACTAGGGTTAGTCCTTCTTAACCAATTAAGGAAGAATTAGAACCCTAATGCAAGGCCCAAGTTACAAGCTTGATGTCTTGATGATTATTAGATGGATTGATTTAAAAGAGTTAAACACATTAAGGGTTTAACACTTAGGATTAAAGTTATACATTCCATCCTAATAGAAGGATGCAGGCACAAGCTTAATCACAAAGCCTTAAAACCTTTAGGGTTTAGTCCCTGATTATGAGATGAGAAGAGAAGACTCAATGAGACACAAAGGTAAAATCTAAGTGGGGGACTAATCCAAACCCTAATTATTGTCATGCTTGGTTGCTCATAAGGTTTGTGAGGTTTGCAAGAAAGATCTTCAGAGAAACCACCAGGAAGCAGATGAAAGGAGCAAAGAAAAGCAAAGTAACTTGCTTCATTTAAGAAGACAAGTCACTTGAAGAAAGAAAGTAAGATGAAGAAGAATGAGCAAGCTCAATCTCAAGCACAAGACAAAATGCAGCAATGATGCACAAGAGAGATGAAAAGAGTTTGTGAGAAGTGAAGGCAAATTCACTTCACAAAGTAACTTACCACCTGAAAAGTTAGTGAAAGGAATGCAATGCAATGCAAAATGAGATGAAATGGCATGATGCAAACCAAGACCAGAAGCATGTGTGTGATGATAATGATGATAAGAGATGATACAAACATGAGGCAAGGCATGGGAATGATCATACAAACATATGGATGCAAATGAGGCATGCTTAGAACCATGAACATACATGAAAAGTTATGAAATGCAGATGACATACAACATGGAAAATGAATGATGCAATGATCACACATGATTCTAACATGTCTTAAGATGTATTATGAATCAAATGGATGCACAAAATGCCATGGCAAGTCATGGTATGCAAGCAAATGAGAGATGGATGCAAAGGAAGGCCCAAATTAGGGTTTATGATCAATACACAAAACAAAAATCAAAACCAGAAGCAAACACCATGATAAAAATTTGAAAATGCATTCAAAGGAACCCTAAACCTATACAAACTCACTGCCCAAAGGAAGGGTTCTAACTCTTAACCTAATGAGGGTCATGAATTTCTTAAGATTTGCTAGGGTTTTAAGGTACCTTGTAAAGAAAAATGTCAAACAAATAGGAAATGCAATATCAATTCATGCCAATTTAATCCTATAAACTACATGCTATACATGGTGCAATGCAAAAAGAATCAAAGTCCAACTCTTAAAGGCTAGGCAGAAATGAATTTTTGAATATTGGATCAAAATATTGCCTTAAAATGAAATTAATTCCATGGAAAATTGCCAAAAGACATCAAAATCAAAAAAGAAATTTGGTTTGAGAGTTGGACAATGCTTCTAAATGATTTTAAATGTTTCATGAATTTTTTTGTGATTTTTAAATACCTAAAAGTATTTTTAATTAATTAATTCTCATTAATTAATTAAAAATAAACTTTTAAATGATTTAAAAATATTTTTTTAATGCAAAAAATAAAAATAAAAATGTTTTTGGTTTCTGAAAATTAATAAAAGCTTGGATAAAAATTTCCAGAATTTTTCAATGATTTTTACTATTTTAAATAAATTATAGAAAACAAATGAAATAAAATAGAAAATAAAATGGATTAAATTAAAAGTATGCGCATCCAGTGGCCAGGATTCAAACTCAGGAAGGAGGGAAAGACTGCGCGCGTGATCCTAGGGTTGAGATTCAAACTGGCCTAATTTCCATTTTATATTAATTAAACTGAATTAATTAGGTTAATTATGGATTAGGGTTTCTAATGACACATATCCTAGCCATCAAAACGCGCGCGGGTCAACTCTGGTCAGCCTATCCAACGCACCATATTCAAACTTCATTAATGACCCTGATTAAACCCTAAACACTTTCAGGTGGCCGGAGAAGACTTCCGGTCGTCTTCTCCGGCGAGACTCTCACCTGAAAGTTGCTAACTTTCTCAAAACGTCAAGAAAATGAAATCTAATTGCCCAGAATCCATCCCCATTCAACACTGAATCAAAACCCCCAAACAAAAATCATTTTTCATTCATTAATCATGTGAATCGAAGCAAAACATACTTAGGTCAGAAAAATTTCAGAACACGATTACATGCTTATTTCTCAACCATTTCAAAAAGTAAAAACATCAGAGTGATCAGCAAAGCATGAGGAACAATCTAGAAACTTAAAAACTCATTTCTGGAAAAAAAGTTCTTGAGATACCTGAGCTTGAGCTTTCTCAGTTTGCAACTTTCTGACCTTCTTTCTTTGTGCAAACCACTCCTCTTAAGCCCCTGATGAAGTCTTGATATTTGGAAGAAGTTTGTGATGGCTGGTTTGGAAGATTACAGAAGTTCTGTTCCAGGGGGGGTGGTGATCGTGTTTTTTATTCAGGGAGTTTCAGGCTATGGTGATGGGTGCTTTTTGATCAGTGAAGTATGCTGAGTTTGTTTGTAAAGTTTGTTTATGTGTTTGAAGGTTGTGCTGAGTGTTTCGAATGCTTTTGCAAATGGGGTGGAAAATGAGAGAGCTGTGTTCTTGGTGCTTTCAGGCTTGTGTCTTCAGTGAAATGGCTTGCTTTTGGTTTGTATAAACAAGTGTGATAGGTCAGATGAGTTGATGTGTACTGCTGTGATTGGTATGGCTCAAGTTGCCAAAATGTCAAATTTGTGTAAGAGAGGTATGGGCTTCTAGCTAGCCAAGGACAAATGGGGTGTCCTGCGCAGCAAGATGCGTGGAGAGCCCTAGGATTGTATGTGAAGTCAGCAAGCAAGTGGATCCATCCTTGAGTGAGGTTTTGCAACTTGGTTCATGTTTGCCCCCTTTGAAATTTCTTGCTCCATAAGTCATAAAAATGAGTGATCCTTTGGTGCAATCTGACTTTTAGGTCTTGGTACATGCTTGTATGAAGATTAGAAGTTTATTTGATGGCTCAATTTGCCTTGGCAAGTGAATTTGCAACTTTGCCTCTTTGGTAGAAAACTTCAAATTTTGTGATTTTTGCCAACTTTGACAAGCCATAACTTTTGATCCAAAATGAATTAGGTCAAGTTCTTGTACTTTTTGAAAAGGGAATGATCCATTCTACAACTTTCATGACCAAAGTTTTTCCATTTGAAGCATTTTTGAATCAAAAAGCAAGGGTTGAAAAAGTTTCCCAAAATGGCAATTTTCAATATAAGTCAACTTTCCCAAAAAGTCAACTTTGCAAATGACTTGAAATTCTCCAATTTTGTGAACTTCTAACATCTTCTATGATCAAATAAAGATCATACACAATCAAAATGATGAAGAACACCCTTTGGTTGGGTCATTGGGGGCCTCAGATGCCCTGATTTTGCACTGACTTGCTTAAAACGTCAACTCTTGATCAGATGACTTCCCCATGGAATTTCTTCATCAAAATTAATATGCATGATCCCTATACCATATAGATACCAATAGAAACAAGAATGACCAAAAAATTTGGAGTTATGGCCTCTGAAACCAAAACCCTAATTTTAGGTCATCTGTGCAGTCAAACCTGGCTCTGCTTCCATACCATTCTCAGTTCTTGTGATTTTTTGACATTCTTGACTTTGAGAGGATATAATATGATGCTTGAACATACATGGACCCCTTTGAAGTGATTGATGACCTTTGGAGTGGCTCAAATGGCTCTTGGATTGCTCAGATCACAAACCCTAGATGCAGATGACTTTGAGACAATGCAGTGAATCAAAAATGTGGGATGAGATGCTATGATTGTGTTTATGCATATGAGGATATCACAAGCCATGGTGTGAATGGGTGAGGGCAAATTTGGGGTGTTTACAGCTGCCCCTATTCAAACATGAGTTAGCTGTGCAGGATGTAAGCGACGGCTTAACAGGCAAACAAGATAACTTGTGGTTGAATACCAAAGACAGTCCAAAATTTGCACTCACAGAATGAAGAAGAAAAGGGATATAGATTGTAAAAGAAAATAAAGTATGATTATAAGGTGCGGGCGACGGGGGATGACCGTCGAGCAGAGGACGACTGCTGGGGAAAGAGCAATGACGGGGACGGCCGACATGCTGGGGATATAGGAGATTATGATGGGGACGGCCATCAAGTAAAGTTGTAAGATTCTCTGGGGGATATGTAAAAAGTAAATGATGAGGTACGGTCATCAGGTTCATAAAGTAATGCAAGCAACGATAGGGACGGCCATCGGGCTAAACTGATGAAGGACGATCATCAGGAAAAGGAAAAGGGACCGCGACGGGGACGGCCATAGGGTTAAAGAATAAATGAAATAATGATGAGGGACGGTCATCAAAGGTGAAGGACGATCACCTAGCAGGGGACGGCTGCTCTGTTGGGGATAAGATGAGGAACGGTCATCTAAGGTGAAGGACGGTCACCTGGCAGGGTACGGCTGCCGAAAGTATCGCGACATAGGACGAATGCCGGATAAAAAGGTCGACGATGGGGACGGCCATCGGACGAGCATGATGAAGGACGATCATCAAGAGGTGAAGGACGATCACCTAGCAGGGGACAACTGCTCTCAAGGCTTATCATGACATAGGACGAATGTCAGATAACAAGATCAACGATGGGGACGGCCATCGGATAAAATGATGAAGGACGATCATCAAAAGGTGAAGGACGATCACCTAGCAGGGGACGGCTGCTCAATATAACGACATAGGATGAATGCCGGATAAAAGATCAACGATGGGGACGGCCATCGGATGAGCATGATGAAGGACGATCATCAAGAGGTGAAGGACGATCACCTAGCAGGGTACGGCTGCTCTCAGGGTTTATCATGACATAGGACGAATGTCAGATAGAAAAGAAATTTTGCTTTGCTGGCGAACTACTGGGGAATAGTAAACACGAACGAGTGTTTAAATCCAAGCAATAAAAGTATAAGTGTTTTGACGTTGTGTATAGATTAAAGATGCGGACAAGCATCCCTAAGACTGCGATACGGACGAGTATCGGGTAGAAACAAATACTTGACACGTGTTCAGGGATGATGATACGGACGAGTATCAACTGGTTAACAAAGAACACGGACGAGCGTTGATTCTGAGGGGACTCTTCTGGGAAAAAGGTAGACATAGACGAATGTCTAAATTCAAGAAGACAAGAGTGTCTGACACAGTGTATGGATTAAAGATGCGGACGAGCATCCCTAAGACTCTGATACGGACGAGTATCAGGTAGAAACAAACGCTTGACGCATGTTCTGAGATGATGGTACGGACGAGTACCAACTGGTTAACAAAGAACACGGACGAGTGTCGAATCTGTGAAGATATAAGTGGTGTATAGATGAGTATTTAACCTGCTGGGGAGAGTGACACGGACGAGTGTCAAAAGGAGAAGAGTATAGTATAAACAAGTATATGACATACAAAGTGTTTAGGCGATTATGCTGGGGAAGGTGTCACGGACGAGTGTCAAGAAAAATTATATATATGTATCTGTGAGTGCAAAGGGGACGCTTTGGCTTTCTGCTGGGGATATGACACGGACGGGTGCCATAAGGAGTATGTACTGATGTTTGTGGGTGTAAGGCAACTGCCTTAGTTTTAGCTCTCCACTGGAGAATCCGGGGAGCATTCTGTATATAGTTGATGGATTGTCAATATTCACAAGTGTTTGATTCAGATCATGGCTTGTGATTATGCAATATGTTTGATTTTTTCCGCAATGCTCCGCATTAGACGGAATGCTACGCTTTGTGGGAAATATGATGTGAATGCTATGATCATGCAAAAGATACCGATCCGGGATTTGGATCCCGTTGCTAAGGAGATCTCTGGTTGATCTGCTTGAAGTGAACATCCCAGCTGGGGATGAGATCACTGGTAAACCTGATGAGATGTATCTGTTTGGGGGAAATAAATCTCTGATTAACCCATCCTTGGTAATTAGGGACCCAGCTGGGGTTTGTAGAAAGCTTCGTCACTCTGTTGTGATTTCTTCATGTGTTGCTTTTCGGGGTAGAGGTTGACACTCTGTGGGGAGATGGTTCCCTGACTTTTGTATTTGACTTGGGAGAAAGAAAGATTGGCATCTCGGCTGGGGAGAAATAGCAAGTGACAACTCAGCTGGGGAGAAAGCACTTCGGGTGCTAAGACTGAGTGAGTGTTGATTTTCCAGCTTGCTGGGGGGTGAAGCTTTCATTACTCCATGTCGTGCTTTGAATACCTGCAATCCTGCAAAGACAGAGAAACACACAAGCAATCCCGAGGTATCCCTTGCCGGATTCCATCGTTGTAAGAGTTCAGACACTCCCGGGAGTAAGCATATTTCCTGCAAGCACGTATTTTAGAAGAAAAACATCTGTACTTATGCAATCAGTATTCTAAAGACATCGGACCTCTTGCAAAAATGAAAATAGAATGTACAAGACATGACTGAAAATCTGATTTTATTAATCCATGTGCCCTGAATTGGAAAGATACAGTCAAAGAAACATATCCCCTAAAATGAGGAGATTGTTACAAATTGAGAAACAAAATGTTGGCAATGTTGACGGCGCTTCGAGGAGCTTCCCTTTTGCTATGACTCGTATGACATTTGACGTTCTTCTCGTCTTGCTTTCTGAAGAAGGCTGATTCTGAAAGAAGCTTGATCCTTCTGAAGCTTACCAAGTTGTAAGTGATACAGACGAATTCAGAATGCAGTTGTTCGCTTATTCCCTTATTTTGCATGGATCGCCCTTTCGGGTTTTCGATCCATCGGGATACCCATTTTTGCCTGAGTTGTCCAATGCGGCTTTTCAACTCAGCGGGTGTACATCTTTTGTTTATTTTCCCTTATTTTTGCCCGAGTCTTTTATTCTATTTTTGACTCGCCGGGATGCCCTATTTTTGCCTGGACTTACATTCTGTTTTTATGTCCAGTGGGTCATTTTATGCGAAGTATTTTTTAACTGCATCTGAATTCACAGGGGACGGGAAATCTTCACCATCCATAGTGCTGAGCATGAGTGCTCCACCGGAGAAAACTTTCTTTACTACGAATGGCCCTTCATAGTTCGGAGTCCACTTGCCCCTATGGTCTGTATTAGGAGGGAGGATTCTTTTTAGCACAAGATCTCCTACTTGGTACTCTCGGAGCCTGACTTTCTGATCGAAGGCTTTCTTCATTCTTTTCTGATACAACTGCCCATGACAGATTGCAGCCAATCTTTTCTCTTCAATCAGACTCAATTGTTCGTATCGGGATCGGACCCACTCCGCTTCGTTCAGCTTAACATCCATCAGTACTCGTAGGGAGGGTAGTTCAACTTCAACTGGTAGGACTGCTTCCCTACCATACACAAGCTGATACGGTGTTGTCCCAATGGATGTTCTGATTGACGTGCGGTACCCATGCAAGGCAAATGGTAGCATCTCATGCCAGTCTTTGTAGGTGACTACCATCTTCTGTACAATCTTCTTGATATTCTTATTAGCTGCTTCAACAGTGCCATT
Source organism: Lathyrus aphaca (assembly GCA_963966055.1). Classification (NCBI taxonomy): domain Eukaryota; kingdom Viridiplantae; phylum Streptophyta; class Magnoliopsida; order Fabales; family Fabaceae; genus Lathyrus; species Lathyrus aphaca. The sequence goes on from OZ014525.1 coordinate 194,936,064, forward strand.
CATCTTTGGCCTGTAAGGAGAAGAATTGTGATGTTGGATCTTGAAGTCCCGGCATAGCTCTGCCATCATTTTGTTGTTCAAGTTGGAACCATTATCAGTAATGATTCGCTCAGGCACTCCATACCGACAGATGATATCCCTCTTCAGAAATCGGGCTACCACTTGCCTTGTAACATTTGCATAGGAAGCTGCTTCAACCCACTTGGTGAAATAGTCAATAGCAACCAGGATGAATCTGTGGCCGTTTGAAGCAGTCGGTTCAATCTTGCCAATCATATCAATGCCCCACATAGCAAAGGGCCAGGGTGAAGACATCACATTCAGAGGATTGGGAGGCACATGCACCTTATCCGCATAGATCTGGCATTTATGGTATTTTCTAGCATAGGCACAGCAATCGGCATCCATTGTGATCCAGTAATAGCCTGATCTTAACAACTTTTTAGCCATGGCATGCCCTCCCGCATGGGTACCAAAGGATCCTTCGTGCACCTCGTGCATTAACAAGTCTGCTTCTGTTCTATCAACGCATCTGAGGAGTACCATATCAAAGTTTCTCTTGTACAGGGAACCATCAGTGTTCAAGAAAAAACTACCAGCTAGCCTTCTTAAAGTCTTCTTATCATTGGAAGATGCCCCAGGTGGGTATGTTTGATCCTCCAAGAAGCATTTAATGTCATGGAACCAAGGCTTATCATCTTTGACAACATTTGCAGCGAACACATATGCTGGTCTGTCAAGTCTGGACACTGAAATCCGAGGCACAAAGTTGGCAGCTTAAACTTTGATCATGGTTGAAATGGTAGCCAGAGCATCCGCAAACTGATTCTCGTCTTGAGGGATATACTCAAGCTTGACTGTTGTGAAGAAAGTCAATAACCTCCTTGTATAATCCCTGTAAGGTATCAGATGATCCTGGTGTGTGTACCACTTGTCGTTGGTTTGATTAACTACCAGAGCTGAATCTCCGAATACAGTCAATGTCTTGATCCTGAGGTCAATGGCTTCCTCAAGACCCATAATGCAAGCTTCGTACTCAGCTTCGTTGTTAGTGCAGTTAAAGGTGAGCTTTGCCGAGAAAGGCATGTGAACTCCCTTAGGTGTAATGAGTACTGCACCAACACCACGACCATTCATGTTAACAGCCCCATCAAACATCATAGTCCATTCCTCTTCCGGGTCAGGCCCTTCAGTGTGAACAGGCTCTTCATGATCTTTCACTTTTATGAACATGATGTCTTCATCAGGGAAGTCAAACCTCATAGGCTGGTAGTCGTCAATAGGTTGCTCAGCAAGATAATCGGACAATACACTGCCTTTGATGGCTTTCTGAGATGTGTACTGGATGTCGTATTCTGTGAGGATCATTTGCCATCTTGCAACCCGTCCGGTAAGAGCTGGCTTCTCGAAAATGTACTTAACTGGGTCCATCTTGGATATCAATAAAGTAGTGTGGGTCAACATATACTGTCTCAGTCGGCGAGCAGCCCACGCTAAAGCACAGCAAGTTTTCTCGAGCAGTGAATAACGTTGTTCACAGTCGGTAAACTTTTTGCTCAGGTAGTAAATTGCATACTCTTTTCGACCAGACTCGTCATGCTGGCCCAGCACACACCCCATTGACTCTTCTAATACTGTCAAGTACATTATTAGAGGTCTTCCTTCAACTGGAGGCATTAGGATTGGAGGTTCTTGCAAGTACTCCTTGATCTTGTCAAAAACCCTTTGGCAGTCTTCGTTCCACCTGACCGTTTGTTCCTTTCTTAACAACTTGAACAAAGGTTCACAGGTAGCTGTAAGGTGAGATATGAACCGTGAAATGTAGTTCAATCTACCCAGAAACCCCCGAACTTCTTTTTCAGTCTTTGGTGCAGGCATTTCTTGAATGGCTTTGACTTTATCAGGGTCAACTTCAATCCCTTTCTCACTTACAATAAATCCCAGCAGCTTACCGGATCGCACTCCGAATGTGCACTTGTTGGGGTTCAACTTTAGTTAGTACTTCCTCAGACGTTTGAATAGCTTCAACAGATTTACCAGGTGGTCTTCTTCTGTGAGGGACTTGGCAATCATGTCATCCACATAACACTCGATTTCTTTATGGATCATATCGTGGAATAATGTTACCATGGCCCGTTGATATGTTGCACCAGCATTCTTCAATCCGAATGGCATCACCTTGTAACAAAACGTGCCCCAGGGTGTGATGAAAGTTGTCTTCTCCATGTCTTCAGGTGACATATTTATCTGATTGTATCCTAAAAATCCGTCCATGAAGGAGAACACCGAGAACTAAGCTGTATTATCCACCAATACATCAATGTGAGGTAATGGGAAATCATCTTTCGGGCTGGCTCTGTTCAGATCCCGGTAGTCAACACACATTCTCACTTTGCCGTCTTTCTTAGGCACAGGCACAATATTAGTGACCCACGGCGGATAGCTAGTTACAACAAGGAATCCGGCGTCCCACTGCTTTTGTACCTCTTCTTTTATCTTCATTGCCATATCTGGGCGAGTACGGCGCAACTTCTGTTTTACTGGCGGGCAGTCTTCTTTCAATGGCAGCTTGTGTACGACAATATCGGTGTCCAACCCTGGCATGTCCTGGTAAGACCAAGCAAACACATCCGCATACTCCCGAAGCAAATCAATCAGTTGTTCTTTCACTGAGTTTTGTAGGCAGGCCCCGATCTTAACCTCTTTCACGTCTTCTTCCGAACCAAGATTAATCGTTTCAATCTCCTCCTGATGAGGAGTGATAACCTTCTCCTCTTGCCTTAACAACCTTGCTAGCTCTTCAGGAAGCTCAAAGTCTTCTTCAACCCCTTCATCAGCTTGATTGATTGGACTGTCAAAGTCATACGAAGGCATAGCCGTGTTGTTGTCGGTGTGGTCTGAAAGGCACTCTCTGCAAGGGTTTAGATTGTTCATTTTAGTGATTGATTTTAATCTTGTTTTAGAAAAGGTGAAATGAAGTTATCATTTTGAAAACATTGCCATTTTTATTTTTGTACAAAAAGAAAAATGAAAAACAGTGAGCAGAAAAGAAAAAAGACTCATTTGCAAAAGACGTCCGATATTCATTGATTGATCCGTTTGCACAAAATTACAAGATGGCCCGATTACAAAATGAGTCTTGTCATCTTGGGCAAGATGCAAGACTTGATGCATGCTTAAAAAATACAGGAAATAATAATTACTCTGCAGGAGTAACCCTTATAATTTCCTGGGAAGACCAGTTTGAGATACGGCTCCCCGGGATCCTTGGACGTATCCAGCTCTCCAGGTTGCGCTCCTCTTCCGACTCGTCTTCCAAGTTGTTTACTGCATCAGGGGTGAGCATCCCCCCACTGACAAAACTGGGCTTCTTAGCAGCCTCTGGTTGATCTTGTTGAGTTGGTTTGTAACCCAACCCAAATCTGTCCTCTTTCTTCTCCACAGGCAACAGCTTGCCCCAGCCTTGGGCATTCCCCTCTTCAACAACCTTCCTGGCTTGCTGATAAGATGTCATGGAGGTTCCAAGTACAGCAGATGCTTCATTGATGTTCAGGGCTTCGAATCCCTGGCTCATGGTTTCATGGATCTCCCCATCCATCTCAATATATTTGTATGTAGCCAGGTGGCTAACAAAAATATCTTCTTCACCACAAATGGTGATGATCTGGCCCTCCCACTCGAATTTTAACTTCTGGTGAAGGGTAGACGTCACTGCGCCAGCGGCATGGATCCAAGGTCTACCCAACAAACAGCTGTAGGCCGGCTGAATGTCCATCACATAGAAGGTAATTTTAAATGTCTGTGGGTCAATCATCACCGGTAGATCAATCTCTCCTAGCACTGATCTCTTAGAGCCGTCAAACGCTCTTACCACCAGATTACTTGGGCGCAATGCCAGGCCATCATATTCCAGCTTCACCAGGGCTTTCTTTGGTAAAACATTGAGTGAAGACCCAGTGTCTACCAATACATGTGATAGAACAACACCCTTGCATTCAAGAGTGATGTGTAAAGCCTTGTTGTGGTTACACCCCTCAGTTGTTAGATCAGCATTGGTAAAACCCAACCCATGGCTGGTGTTGACATTTGCTCCCACGGTCTCCAGCTGATTAACGGTAATCTCCTCTGGCACATATGCTGTGTGCAAGACTTTTAGTAATGCATTCCGATGAGCTTCGGAACACATCAGTAGGGATAGGATGGAGATTTTTGAGGGAGTTTGGTGAAGCTGATCCACCACCTTGTAATCACTCCTCTTGATAATTCTCATAAACTCGTCTACATCTTGTTCAAAAGATGTCTTCTGTGTTTCTTTGAGAATGGGCTCTTCAGTTATTACACTCTTTCCCTTTGCTTTGGCAGCAGCCTCTGCTTCGGCATTGGGTCTTTGTGATTGCGAGGCAAAAAGGCGTCCGCTTCTGGTGAAGCCTCCGCCTCCCCCGACATTATCAATCTGTGGAGAAGATGTTTTTGAGTCAAGAGTGATCCTCTCCCCATTGCAGTAAAGGTCAGAGCCATAATGCCAAGGGATGGAATTACTGCTTTCATATGGAACTGGCCCAGGTACCGTGATGGTAACCGGTCTGACTGCAGCAGAGGAGGGTGTTGAAATAGTGTGTGGATCGTAGTAGATGGTAACCGGTGTCCTGGCAGGAGATGCCATTGTTTGTTGTTGAAAATTGTTGTTTGGAGAAACACTTGACGGATCATAATAAATAGTGACTGCTGAGATATTTGCTGGTGTTGCAGGAGAAGATTCTGAATAGAGGGGTGCTGATGTTGTAGAAGTAATGTTTGTTGATATCTGGTTTGTTGAAGTGATATTTGAAGCAATTATTGATGAAACTGAAGAATTGTTTGGAATAATTGTTGTTGCAGTTGTAGGAGACTCAGGAACTTTTGTCAGAGAGATTGTTGGATTTGAAGGTGTTGATGTTGTGATTTGAAGTAGGCCACTCTGGATGAGACCATCTATGTCGCTTCTCAAGTTATCACATCCATTTACCGAAATGTTGCAATAACCGCACCCGAGCTCACACCCGGGAAATATCTGGAATTCTAGGAGTTGAGCTTTAATCTCTACCAGGGGTGTCCGGATCTTCCCAACACTAGTTATTAAGAAAGACGGCTCATCTTCCTCAATATCATTAATTCTTGGTCCTCCGTGGTTGGGCATGGGGTTCTTGTTAACATTTGGCGGGGGTGCAAAGTTTAGAGCTTTGGAATCTACCAAGTCCTGTACCTTCATTTGTAGAGCCCTACATTTCTCTGTACTGTGGCCAGGTGCATTGGAGTGAAAGGCACATCTGGCGTTGGCATCATAATTTCTTGGCAGACTGGAAGGATCTGGTGGTGCCAACGTCCTTAACTCAACCAAGTTGAGCTTCAGGAGCTGTGGCAGTAAAGCGGCATAAGGCATAGGGATTGGATCAATCACCCTATTGGCCTGAGACGGTCTCTGTTGAAATGGTCTTTGTTGACTGTTGTTGTTGTTGTTGTAGTTTCTCTGAGGTGGATACTGAACTTGTTGCTGGTAGTGAGGTTGTTGCTGTGGTTGATATGTTGTTTGCTGAGGAATTGGGGCGGGAATAGTGACTGCTGCTACTGACCTATGAACATATTGTGGTCTGCCCCTGCTGGCTTGAATAGCATTAGTCTCCCCGGTTCTTCTTGGACCCACAAAAGGTTTTCTGGGGTTGCTGGACGAGCTCGCACCATTGTCAGAAATTTTGCCCATCTTTAACAGACTTTCAATTCTTTCTCCAGCTATGACTACGTCAGCGAAGCTGGTGGAAGAAAAGGCAGCTAGCCTGTCAATATATGTCCCTTGAAGGGTGTTCATAAACATGTCGGCCATTTCCCTTTCCGACATGGGTGGCTGGACAGCAGCAGCAAGCTGTCTCCACCTCTGGGCGTATTCCCGGAAGCTTTCCCTGGATGATTGAGACATTCCCATCAGGAGGGTCCTGTTAGGAGCCATATCCAAGTTATACTGGTACTGTCTGATAAAGGCCTCAGCTAGGTCCTTCCAGCATCTGATGGTTGCTCTAGTCAAGTGAGAGTACCATTCCCTTGAAGCTCCTGTTAAGCTATCTTCAAAATAAAACATCCATAGCTTTTCATCCATGGTATATGCCTTCAGCCTCCCCAGAAAGGATTGTAAATGGGTTCGGGGACAGGAAGTTCCGTTGTACTTCTCGAAGCACGGAGGTTTAAACTTGTGGGGAATCCTTACCCCGTCCACTAGACCCATGTCCATAACATCAAATCCCAAAGAATTCTGGGACTCCAGGGATCTCAATTTCTCAGCAATTTCATCTAGCCTTCTGTCATAGGCTTCATCCCCAGCTCCCATCACAGTGAATTGATCCTCGTGGGGGTCTTCTTGTAATACTCTGCCTGCAGTGGCATTCCCTTGCACATTAGCAGGGATGTTGATCTCTGGATGAAGGTGGGGCCCATACACAGGTGGGTTAACATGAGGCTGAACCCTCTCATTGTTGCTTGTTCCCCCAGTCCCTAGATGGGGTTCCTCTTGGGTTTTCCTTTCTACCAACGCCCTTAATCTTTCTTGGCTCTGTGCCAATCCATTCATCACCTCCATAAACTGGGTCATCTGATTTCTCATCTCCAGTCTCTCATTGGCCATTTGAGTCCTGACCTCTGTAAGGTCCTGCTGTACTTGGTCCATTTGTATACCCGGAAGGTTGTTGCGAGTGGGATATCTGTGTGGACGGTTGAGTGGGAACACCCGACGTCGAGCAATAGTTCCTGAATCACAATAGAGTTAGTAACAAACAAAACAAAAACCTACAAAACAAAACCAAAGTTAGTATGCAATGCAGTATGCTTATTTGTTTCCAAGGTATCCGGCTTGGCATTTGGTTTTGACCTTTCCAGACCCCTGAAGAAGATGTTTTTATGTTGCTTGGGAGAAAGAGAATTCAAATGAAACAAACTAATGAATATATTACAAATGGTGAACCAATACATAGTTTGTTTTTTACAATACATGCCCTCTGAGGGGTCAAAAATACAGCATAAAAAAAGTACATGAAATGGAAGCAACAACAAGCAAAAAGTCAGACACCAAGGCCAAACTCATCCTCCCTAACTTCCTTCAGAAGTGCTTCAGTCACAGGGTCAGCTGGACGCTCTGTGAGGTTCCTGATAAGAAGATTCCTGGTGGTGATAGCAGTGGTTAACTGTTTGTGCCTGCTTTGGTCCTTTGACCTCTTTACGCCAGCCCTAAGCTTTAATTCTGAGATCTCCTTCTGGGCTGCTACCAGGGCTTCCTGTTGCTCTTTTGCATTAGCCTCCAACTGCTCAATCCTGTCCTGAGTTCTCTTATCTTCCTGAGTGCGAGCTTCAGTGATCCTGACCCACCTGGCTTGACTTTCTTTCAGATAGAGATCAGTCCTAGCCTTCTGGAACTGGGCCTCCTTACAGGCATTCTTCAAAATCTGCTCTCCTGCCCTTGACTTCTTGATGTAGTCCTCTGACTTTTCAATCTTGGCTAGATGCTCCACCTTAAGCTTTTCTAACCTTTCAATGTCCAGCCGACCATCACTCCTCTCCCAGAGGGTTCTCTTCAGGGCTTCAGACAAATTCTCATTCCTCTCTTTTAGCTTCTCAAACTCTTCCAGGCTGACAGTGGCTGGAGGTGGTGCTGTGGATGGCCCAGGTGCATCCTCGATGGTGAAGGGCATCCCAGAAATTTGAGCCCTGGCATGAGACCACTCATAGTACTGAGCTGAGGCTACATTGTTGCATCTCCCAAGAATGGCCATCCCCTTAGTCTGGATGTTGTCCCAAGCCCAGGATGCTTGCCTGACAATGGCCAGATTAGGCTTAATCTCACAATAGAGGGTCTCAGCTAGATCTTGCACTCTAGGAGGATGGACCAATGCATAGCCCAATTGTCTTTTGAATAGCAGAGGGTTGTAGTTGATGCAACCCTTTACTCCTATCAGAGGTACATTGGGGAACTGCCCACAACTAGTAATGATGTCCCTGCCCTTGGTACTCTGAGTGCACCACCTGATGTCATCTGAGGTCAAAGCAACAAGTCTCCTAGCCCAATTCCTCTGTTGGTGAGGATTTAAGAAGGCATCAGTCTTGGGCAAGTGTTTGAGCAGCCAGGTATGGAATAGGGGAGCACAGCATCTCACCAACCTTCCCCTTTGCTTTTCATTCCTTTGGTGAACAGAGTAGTAGAAATCTCCCAGTAAGGTGGGCACTGGGTTCCTCAGAATGAAAAGATGAATGGCATTCTTGCTAATAAACTTAGTCTCATCTGCAAATAATATAACCCCATATATGCTGAGGGCTAATAATGCACAGACTGCCTTCCATTCTCCCAAGGAGGCCTTCAGAATAGCCTGAGAGGTCAAGAAATCCAAGTGTAGACCAGAGATTCCAGCCTTTGCTGTCACGTTCTGCTCAATCAGAATTGGTTCCAGATACAATGCCTTTGCCACCTCTTCATTATTGGGAAAAGCCATCTCAGGGTTGAAGGGGACTCCACCCCTGATAGGTACACCGATCAGTGATGAATACTCTTCCAACAAGGGTCCCAACTGAAAATTCTGGAAGGTGAAACACCTCAGAGGGGGATCATAGAACTGCAGGCAAGTATGAATCAAGCTCCTCTGGGAAGGGTCCAAATCCATAACCACATCAAGGATGCCTCCATAATGTTCTTTGAATAGTGGTATATGGTCTGGAGTAATAAGGGTCTGGACTTTCCTGATGCCAGCCAGCTCAGGCTCAAAGAAATGATATGAGATGTTGCTCTTCTTGGGTGCCATGCCTGCTGATGAAGAGTTGAGACTGATGCTGATGATGGAGACTAACACTGGAGATGGGCCACTGACAGGCTGATACTGGTGATGCTGGTGACTGAAGCAGGTAGCTGATGAAGGATAACTGAAGCAGATAGCTGGTGAACAAAAGGCCTATGCAGATGAAGGGGTCAAAACCAAGCCAAATGTGATATGGATACCCTGAAAAACAAATAAACATATGTTAAATGATGCAATGATGATGTATGCAAATGATATGCAAGGGTTTGTGATCAAGCTGGATCTGATTACTGCCTTGATATGAGTCCATGTATGTCTAAGAAGTCCAGATGGAGGTTCATAAGTTCAGTAACCAAGGTTAGGGACTCAAATAAAGAGTCATATGTCCAGGGTTCAAATCACAAGAACTGTCCCAAAATGGAGTACTCTTAATCAAAACAAAGTAACAGGGTATGCTGAGGTCAAGGGTACCTGCAAACCTGTAAACAGCCCAACCCCCTCACAGGTGATGTTCTAAAACAAGGATCCTCAGACTTGGATCAGTTATGAGAAGTGTAAACACTTCTAACCCGGAAGTACATTGTTTACAATAACCATAAAATATCCTCCTCTAATTCACCCCAGTTTCTGAAGGTCATAGTAAAGGTCATCCAGACTTAGCAGGCTTCCCAGATAGCCCTAGCACTACAGGAAATTTGTAGCACAGAGTTCTCAAGAAGAAACCCATATCTGAACCGTGTTTCATATTCCCGCACCAGACCGAAATGGAATGGGAAAGAACATGAACCACTCTAGCCTAGGTGTCACTCAGGTCCCAGGTATAGGACCTTAAACTCTCAATAGAACACCCACCCACCAAAGCAACAAAACCAGATCCAGCCAAAACAGTATGACAGTATGATGTATATAAAGCTGTAAAGAAAGCAATAAATAACTATACATAAAGCAATAAATAAAAGTAACTATACAAACACAAATAGCACATAACACCCCTGTAAACACAAATCAAACAAGCGCTAGGAGGAACCCACAAAAAGAACCAGAAGCCCTGGTTGCAGTATAAGGGTCCCCAGCAGAGTCGCCAAGCTGTCGCTCCCGATAAATGAGAATGACTCAAATAAAGGTACAGACGCGAACGGTCGGCGAAAGGAGGAAATGAGAACACACAGGAGTGAACTCAAGTGAAAGAAAGAGCCGCCAGCTAGGCATTTTTATCCCGAAGGAAAGGTAATGCTGCATAAACCTAGAAAGATATGGATAAGACGGTTGCGAACCAGAGAGACTGAGAAAGGGGGTTGGTTACAACCTGGGAAGGTATTAGCACCCAGATTGTCCGTCGTACTCAACGGGATCCACTCTTAAAAGATTTGTGTTTTAAAGGGGTAGTGTCAGTGCAATTTGTGTATAAAAGAGCTGGAAAAGGATGTACAGGTGTCAGTGTAAAAGAAAGTGATGTGTGATATATACAGTGTCAGTGCAAGAGAAATGAATGGAATGTTCAAGAATATGAGGCTAAAGAATGATGCTGGAAAGAGGGGGAATATACAGAGACTTTTGTTCGATAACAGTTAAGTTATGCCTACGTATCCTCTCGTGCAATGAGGAAGTCAGAACACCGTAGTTCGACCCAAAGAGACTGAAAGATGAATTGACTTATGAACTGCTCACTTATCTATGCTCAAGTGTATGACCTGTCTGGCTCAGGTGCAAACTGTCTTGCATTAGACGGAAGAAGCAAGTTCTCGTTTATGAGTGAATTAGATGAGAAAAGAATCTCGGAGGAGACGATTATTGTTTGTTTTTGAGTTTTCAATCTTTTATTGCTTTTGAAAGTTTGTCATAGATTAATGATCTTAAGCCTAAACCAATGGATTTAGTAAACTCATCACATCTTCCCTCTGATTAGGGGTAATGAGAATGCCTTAAGTGTGAAGTCAGCTTCTCACACTTAATCACCATGGTGTAGGATTAAGATCATTAACCTACTTGTGATTATTTAGATGTTTTTGTGATTTTTGTTTAGTGTTGAGTAATGAGATTAAGCCATAATCAGGGATTAAACAGACTCATTACACCATCCTAATAGAAGGATAATATATGAGAATGTTTAAGCTGAGGAAAGCTCCTCAACTTAATCCATGATTAGGGATTAAAATCATGACAAAACAAAGCCTTTATTAAATGGATTTTAGTTAATGATGAGATGAAGAAGTGAGTTTTATGGTTTGTAAGACAACTTGAGGAGGACTTGTCCATTAACACTAGGGTTAGTCCTTCTTAACCAATTAAGGAAGAATTAGAACCCTAATGCAAGGCCCAAGTTACAAGCTTGATGTCTTGATGATTATTAGATGGATTGATTTAAAAGAGTTAAACACATTAAGGGTTTAACACTTAGGATTAAAGTTATACACTCCATCCTAATAGAAGGATGCAGGCACAAGCTTAATCACAAAGCCTTAAAACCTTTAGGGTTTAGTCCCTGATTATGAGATGAGAAGAGAAGACTCAATGAGACACAAAGGTAAAATCTAAGTGGGGGACTAATCCAAACCCTAATTATTGTCATGCTTGGTTGCTCCTAAGGTTTGTGAGGTTTGCAAGAAAGATCTTCAGAGAAACCACCAGGAAGCAGATGAAAGGAGCAAAGAAAAGCAAAGTAACTTGCTTCATTCAAGAAGACAAGTCACTTGAAGAAAGAAAGTAAGATGAAGAAGAATGAGCAAGCTCAATCTCAAGCACAAGACAAAATGCAGCAATGATGCACAAGAGAGATGAAAAGAGTTTGTGAGAAGTGAAGGCAAATTCACTTCTCAAAGTAACTTACCACCTGAAAAGTTAGTGAAAGGAATGCAATGCAATGCAAAATGAGATGAAATGGCATGATGCAAACCAAGACCAGAAGCATGTGTGTGATGATAATGATGATAAGAGATGATACAAACATGAGGCAAGGCATGGGAATGATCATACAAACATATGGATGCAAATGAGGCATGCTTAGAACCATGAACATACATGAAAAGTTATGAAATGCAGATGACATACAACATGGCAAATGAATGATGCAATGATCACACATGATTCTAACATGTCTTAAGATGTATTATGAATCAAATGGATGCACAAAATGCCATGGAAAGTCATGGTATGCAAGCAAATGAGAGATGGATGCAAAGGAAGGCCCAAATTAGGGTTTATGATCAATACACAAAACAAAAATCAAAACCAGAAGCAAACACCATGATAAAAATTTGAAAATGCATTCAAAGGAACCCTAAACCTATACAAACTCACTGCCCAAAGGAAGGGTTCTAACTCTTAACCTAATGAGGGTCATGAATTTCTTAAGATTTGCTAGGGTTTTAAGGTACCTTGTAAAGAAAAATGTCAAACAAATAGGAAATGCAAGATCAATTCATGCCAATTTAATCCTATAAACTACATGCTATACATGGTGCAATGCAAAAAGAATCAAAGTCCAACTCTTAAAGGCTAGGCAGAAATGAATTTTTGAATATTGGATCAAAATATTGCCTTAAAATGAAATTAATTCCATGGAAAATTGCCAAAAGACATCAAGATCAAAAAAGAAATTTGGTTTGAGAGTTGGACAATGCTTCTAAATGATTTTAAATGTTTCATGAATTTTTTTGTGATTTTTAAATACCTAAAAGTATTTTTAATTAATTAATTCTCATTAATTAATTAAAAATAAACTTTTAAATGATTTAAAAATATTTTTTTAATGCAAAAAATAAAAATAAAAATGTTTTTGGTTTCTGAAAAATTAATAAAAGCTTGGATAAAAATTTCCAGAATTTTTCAATGATTTTTACTATTTTAAATAAATTATAGAAAACAAATGAAATAAAATAGAAAATAAAATGGATTAAATTAAAAGTATGCGCATCCAGTGGCCAGGATTCAAACTCAGGAAGGAGGGAAAGACTGCACGCGTGATCCTAGGGTTGAGATTCAAACTGGCCTAATTTCCATTTTATATTAATTAAACTGAATTAATTAGGTTAATTATGGATTAGGGTTTCTAATGACATATCCTAGCCATCAAAACGCGCGCGGGTCAACTCTGGTCAGCCTATCCAACGCACCACATTCAAACTTCATTAATGACCCTGATTAAACCCTAAACACTTTCAGGTGGCCGGAGAAGACTTTCGGTCGTCTTCTCCGGCGAGACTCTCACCTGAAAGTTGCTAACTTTCTCAAAACGTCAAGAAAATGAAATCTAATTGCCCAGAATCCATCCCCATTCAACACTGAATCAAAACCCCCAAACAAAAATCATTTTTCATTCATTAATCATGTGAATCGAAGCAAAACATACTTAGGTCAGAAAAATTTCAGAACACGATTACATGCTTATTTCTCAACCATTTCAAAAAGTAAAAACATCAGAGTGATCAGCAAAGCATGAGGAACAATCTAGAAACTTAAAAACTCATTTCTGGAAAAAAAAGTTCTTGAGATACCTGAGCTTGAGCTTTCTCAGTTTGCAACTTTCTGACCTTCTTTCTTTGTGCAAACCACTCCTCTTAAGCCCCTGATGAAGTCTTGATACTTGGAAGAAGTTTGTGATGGCTGGTTTGGAAGATTACAGAAGTTCTGTTCCAGGGGGGGTGGTGATCGTGTTTTTTATTCAGGGAGTTTCAGGCTATGGTGATGGGTGCTTTTTGATCAGTGAAGTATGCTGAGTTTGTTTGTGAAGTTTGTTTATGTGTTTGAAGGCTGTGCTGAGTGTTTCGAATGCTTTTGCAAATGGGGTGGAAAATGAGAGAGTTGTGTTCTTCGTGCTTTCAGGCTTGTGTCTTCAGTGAAATGGCTTGCTTTTGGTTTGTATAAACAAGTGTGATAGGTCAGATGAGTTGATGTGTACTGCTGTGATTGGTATGGCTCAAGTTGCCAAAATGTCAAATTTGTGTAAGAGAGGTATGGGCTTCTAGCTAGCCAAGGACAAATGGGGTGTCCTGCGCAGCAAGATGCGTGGAGAGCCCTAGGATTGTATGTGAAGTCAGCAAGCAAGTGGATCCATCCTTGAGTGAGGTTTTGCAACTTGGTTCATGTTTGCCCCCTTTGAAATTTCTTGCTCCATAAGTCATAAAAATGAGTGATCCTTTGGTGCAATCTGACTTTTAGGTCTTGGTACATGCTTGTATGAAGATTAGAAGTTTATTTGATGGCTCAATTTGCCTTGGCAAGTGAATTTGCAACTTTGCCTCTTTGGTAGAAAACTTCAAATTTTGTGATTTTTGCCAACTTTGACAAGCCATAACTTTTGATCCAAAATGAATTAGGTCAAGTTCTTGTACTTTTTGAAAAGGGAATGATCCATTCTACAACTTTCATGACCAAAGTTTTTCCATTTGAAGCATTTTTGAATCAAAAAGCAAGGGTTGAAAAAGTTTCCCAAAATGGCAATTTTCAATATAAGTCAACTTTCCCAAAAAGTCAACTTTGCAAATGACTTGAAATTCTCCAATTTTGTGAACTTCTAACATCTTCTATGATCAAATAAAGATCATACACAATCAAAATGATTAAGAACACCCTTTGGTTGGGTCATTGGGGGCCTCAGATGCCCTGATTTTGCACTGACTTGCTTAAAAAGTCAACTCTTGATCAGATGACTTCCCCATGGAATTTCTTCATGAAAATTAATATGCATGATCCCTATACCATATAGAGACCAATAGAAACAAGAATGACCAAAAAATTTGGAGTTATGGCCTCTGAAACCAAAACCCTAATTTTAGGTCATCTGTGCAGTCAAACCTGGCTCTGCTTCCATACCATTCTCAGTTCTTGTGATTTTTTGACATTCTTGACTTTGAGAGGATATAATATGATGCTTGAACATACATGGACCCCTTTGAAGTGATTTATGACCTTTGGAGTGGCTCAAATGGCTCTTGGATTGCTCAGATCACAAACCCTAGATGCAGATGACTTTGAGACAATGCAGTGAATCAAAAATGTGGGATGAGATGCTATGATTGTGTTTATGCATATGAGGATATCACAAGCCATGGTGTGAATGGGTGAGGGAAAATTTGGGGTGTTTACAGAAACGACTCGAAACTATGGAATCAAACACCTAAAATGATCTTGAAAATTCCCTAAAATCATGATCTATCAACCTATGAAGATTAAAGGCACAATTAAAAGCAAGCAAGCAATGAAGCAAACAATTTGCACAATTCTGAACAGCGTTAACCGGTTAACGATATAGGTTAACTTATTAACGGCCCTAAAACTCCAATAATCAGGTATGAAAAACACATGTTAACCGGTTAACCCCAGGGGTTAACCGGTTAACACTGAATAGAATGCAAAAATAGGCCACGAAATAAGCACTTTCAGCCACTAACTTACTTCTATAAACTCCTATTATATCCATGAACATGCTAGCAATGAATTTTCTACTCAAATATAGATTTCTAACACCTATTAGTATCAAGAATAAGCTACAAATCTTGCTACTAACAATCAAAATAAGCAAATCGCAAGCAAATCGTAAAAGTGATCAAAACACAAGCCAACGATAAACAATCGAAGAATGCCATACAACAAGATGAAGTGAATAAATTAAATGTGAAACGGTTTCGAATTCACCAACCTACAAAGCAGAGGCTTACTTTGGTGATTGTTGCGAGTTGATTGACACGCAAACAAAGAGAATATCGGAGGCTTCAAATTTCGATCCGCGAGAATGCAAAATAAATGCAATTGATTTGAAATGCTTCCGATTGGTGAAATAAACACCATAACTGTGTCAAATCTTCGATTAACCACTGAATTGGTAAAGATATGGAGGCTAAGCTTCCGATCTATTGAGTTTCGATCTGAAACTTGAAGGATCGTGATGAAGATGAAGCTTTTGTGAATGGTTGAAAATGGAGGAAAAGTTGAGAGAAAAATGAGAGAGATGAAGATAAATTGTTGAAGAATGAAGTGAAAATGAAGCCAACCCCTTTTTTTTGGAGTGAAGAGGTCTTTTATAGTGGTTAGGTTTGGAGTGAGGGTTAGGTTAGGGTTTAGGCTTGGGTCATAAGCTAAGGGTAGGAGTTAGTTAAAGTTGGTTAGGGTTTAGGGAATATTCCTTAGAATATTCCTTGGAAGAGTGTGGAAGGGTTTAAAATTTGGTATAAGTTTCAAGGAAAAATGGAATGTGAAAGTGGAGTTTAAAACAAGGTGGAAAAAATGAAGGAAGAAAAGTGGAAGGAAAAGGGAAAACAACCAATTTTTGAAGTTTTTGTTCAAAATCCGCCTCTGTTAACCGGTTAACCCCATGCGTTAACCGATTAACAGATGAAAAACTTGATTTTTTCATTCTTTTGGTGGGTTAGCTTGGAAATGGACCGGGTTAATTTTGTGATTTTTTTTTAGCTCCAATTTACAAGAGACACCTGATCACAAGCCTCATGCACATGCGAATGATTATGTATTTGTTTTATTTATTTTCCTTTTGAATGCAATGCAGTATGAACGAATATGCAAGATGACAAAGCATAAACCACTTGAGGTTGACCATAAATAAGAGGGAAAATTTTAGGGTATTACAGCTTCCCCTATTCAATCATATGTAGACCTGAATGGATGATAGCAAAGGCTTTCAGAATTTCAAGGTATGGAGTGATTGAATACCCGAATAAACCAGAAAATTTGCACTCTTTGGGAATAAAATGTGTTGAGAACAAGTACCACTTTTGGATGACATCTTGAAACATGTCATTGACCTTGGACAAGACAAAAGAGAACGAGCTCATTGTACTTAAATTACCACTAAGGGGGAATGAGACCATCGTACTTAGACGGGATCAGAAGGATGTGAGACCATTGTACTTAAATGGAACCACGAAAGGAACAAGATCATTGTACTTAAATGATAACTCGCGACACGATCATTGTACTTAAACGGAGACGCGGAATAAGCCTGTTGTACTGAAACAAGACTCGAACACGAGACCATTGTACTCAAATGGAATCGAGGAAATGAAATCACCGTACTTAGATGAGATCAAAGAAACGGGATCATTGTACTTAATGACTACCCAAGACGTGACCGTTGTACTTAAACGGAGACGCGGAATGAGCCTGTTGTACTGAAACGATACTCGAGACGAGATTATTGTACTTAAATGGAGACTCAAAATTGAAACGGGATCATTGTACTTAAATAATAACCCGTGACGCGACTGTTGTACTTAAACAGAGACGCAGAATGATGAGAGACCGTTGTACTGAAACGAGACTCAAGACGGAACCATTGTACTTAAATGGAATCGAGGAATTGAAATCATCGTACTTATATGAGATCAAAGAAACAGGATCATTGTACTTAAATGATTACCCACGACGCGACCGTTGTACTTAAACGGAGACACGGAATAAATGAGACTGTTGTACTGAAATGGAGACTCAAATACAAAACCATTGTACTTAAATGGAATCGAAGAATTGAAATCATCATACTTAGATGAAGTCAAAGAAATGGGATCATTGTACTTAAATGACTACTCGAGATGCAACCGTTGTACTTAAACAGAGACATGGAATGAGCCTGTTGTACTGAAACGAGACTCGAGACAAGACCATTGTACTTAAATGGAGACTCGAAATTGAAACGGGATCATTGTACTTAAATGATAACCCGCGACGTGACCGTTGTACTTAAACGGAGACTCGAAATGATGAGAGACTGTTGTACTGAAACAAGACCCAAGACGAAACCATTGTACCTAAATGGAATCGAGGAATTGAAATCATCGTACTTAGATGAGATCAAAGAAACAGGATCATTGTACTTAAATGATTACCCGCGACGCGACCGTTGTACTTAAACGGAGATGCGAAATGAATGAGACCGTTGTACTGAAACAGAGACTCAAATACGAAACCATTGTACTTAAATGGAATCGAAGAATTGAAATCATCATACTTAGATGAAGTCAAAGAAACAAGATTATTGTACTTAAATGATTACCCGAGACGCGACCGTTGTACTTAAACGGAGATGCGAAAAGTGAGCTTATTGTGCTGAAACGAGACTCAACTAGGGACAACAAACAAGACTTCATAGAGATAGCCACACTGGGAAATGAACTTGGCATTCTGTGGGGATACTTCGGTCTGATTGCAAAAATGTTGTTTTGGGCTTTTGTGCAAGGTACCAAAATTGGCTTATGCTTCGTATGCATACGTTTGAATTTTTCCATGGCGTAATACTCCATAGTGATGAAAATGCTACACGTTTTAAGGATGTAAATGTAATGATGATTACTAAATGCAAATGCAAAGGATCTCCTGATAAAGAGACAACAGGTATCCTTGATGGCTTCGCTGGGGAATAACCAATTGCTACGTTGATTACGGTGAATCCCTATGGGGGGAAAGAAACTCTGTGGAGATGGTGTTAATTATACACCGGCTCTGAACTGACTCCCTTGCCAAAAACCAATTTGGCTTTGAGATTGGAGATCCAAGACCCTGTTGAGGATAAACTTGACTTGGAAGATACGCCACCCGCCGAACTCCATTGGGAAAGTAATACTCTTCTGACTTGGCTGTGGAGAAAGATGCATTGGTACTCCGCTGAGGCAGAGACTTGCTGGGGAATTCCTTCGGTGCATACTTCTGATTGGGGGAAAAGATGCCAATGAGGATAGGATTTTATTTTGTGAACCCACTGGGGAAAATGGCGAACACTGCTGGGCCAAGAAGAGAACTTTCAGGCTCTTCTACATCTTCACCTCTTCTGGGGAATGATGAATTCTCCCATACTGCTGGAGATAAGAAGACTCTGATTAGGGACACTCCTCTATTGAAGGAGGGCTCTCTGATTGGGGAGTACATCTGTTGCATTGTTATGTTGGGAAATATCTTCATTTCCAAATCTGATGGGGATAGTGGAGAAATCTGCTGGGGATATTTCCTGCTGGAAATAAGAGTTTTGATCACCTCATGTCGGGAGTGAGAGGTAGGATGTGTCTCATGTTGGGGATGAGAAGTGGAAGGCATCCTCTGCTGGGGATAAGAGATAATGATACCCTCCTTCCCGGAAGACCGTTCTCTTGGATGTTGCTCTGCTAGAGAGCGGATGGTCTGATGAGACTTGCTGAGGAATCATGCTTTAGGATCTGCTGAGGTAGAGGTTTCTTGAAGCTCTGTGCTAGCGATGGCTTTGCTGGCAACGCCTGTACCTGTATGTTAATGAACACAACTGATATTACCTGCGAAATGAGAGTTAGTTTTGCCTGTATGCCTCGGGCTCATGGTCTGAATCACCATTCCAGTCACCCAACACATCAGATATGCGTCAAATGTTTTTACTCTCCTGCATGTGATAAGGAATTCCTGTATTCACAATGCAATACTTGTCATAATTTGTTGGATGTTTTTGCAATCAATCAATGGTAGATGAAAAACAAAAACATGCGAAAACAAATTTGAAAGAAGTTGTTTTTCTATTGATTGAAGAGTGGCCATGAATAGGCATTACACCGGGAAGCAATCCCTGAAAAGAGGAAATCGCACAAAAGGAAAATAAATTATCCTAATGGCAATGTGAAAACTGGATCTCATCAAGCTCCGGCCCGGTTATGACTTGTATATCCTCAAGATTCTCCGCTCGCTTCGTTTTGAGGAAGATGATTGAATTGATCTTCAACCTTTGGATTACCTTTGATTGCAGATGATGCATCACAGATCTTGTCGACCGCAGTAGTTCGTTTTGATCCCTCTTTTCCATAGATCGCCCTTTCGGGTTTTCAATCCACCGGGATACCATTCTTTTCCTGAGCTGTCCAATGTGGCTTTTCAGCTCAGCGGGTGTACATCTTTTCAGATATTTCCCTAACTTTTTCCCGAGCCTTTTATTATGTTTTTGGCTCACCGGGATGCCCATTTTTCCCCGGACTTTCATTCTGTTTTTTTGTCCAGTGGGTCTCTTTACACAAAGTATTTTCTCACTGCGTCTGTATTGACAGGGGATTTGAAATCTTCTCCATCCATGGTTGTTAACATCAAGGCTCCGCCCAACAAGACCTTTTTAACCACGAAGGGACCTTCATAGTTGGGTGTCCATTTGCCCCTGTAATTTGTGTTAGGAGGAAGAATCCTTTTCAGCACTAGATCGTCGGGTATGTACCATTGAGGGTGTAATTTCTCTTCAATGGCATACAGTTCTCCATGGCATACAGCTACTAGGCGTTTCTCTTTAATGAGGCTCATCTGATTGTACCTGGATCGAAGCCACTCAGCTTCGTCAAGCTTGACATCAATCATTATTCTCAGTGAAGGGGTCTCGACTTCGACTAGTAGAACTACCTCCATACCATATACAAGTGAGAACGGGGTTTCCCCGGTTGAGCTACGCACCGATGTCTGGTACCCATGTAATACGAACGAAAACATCTCACGCCAATCTTTGTATGTCACAACCATCTTCTGAACAATCTTCTTAATGTTTTTGTTGGCCGCCTCGACGACGCCATTCATCTTCAGGCGATACGGTGAAGAGTTGTGATGCTCGATCTTGAATTCCCGACATAGATCTACCATCATCTTGTTGTTGATATTAAAACCATTGTTAGTAATGATTCTTTCGGGAATTCCATACCGGAAGATAATGTCCCTCTTGATGAATCGAGCTACCACTTGTTTGGTGACGTTGGCATAAGATGCCGCTTCGACCCACTTCGTGAAATAGTCTATGGCAACTAGGATGAAGCGGTGACTGTTAGAAACAGTTGGCTCAATATTTCCAACCATATCGAAGCCCCACATGGAGAAGAGCCAAGATGAAGACACAAAACTCAATGGATTTGGAGGTACATGGACCTTATCAGCATAAATTTGGCACTTGTGGCATTTGTGGGAGTATTTACAGCAATCAGACTCCATGGTGATCCAATAATACCCCGATCTGAGAAGTTTCTTTGCCATAGCATGCCCTCCAGCATGGGTACCGAAGGAGCCTTCGTGAACTTCTTGCATCAACAGGTCTGCTTCGTGTCTATCCACGCATCTGAGCAGGACCATGTCGAAGTTCCGTTTGTAGAACACATTATCCTTGTTTAAGAATAACCCGCGTGTCAACCTCCTAAGGGTCTTCTTGGCTTTGCTTAATGCCCCTGCCGGGTATTACTGAGACTTCAGGAATTGCTTGATGTCGTAATACCAGGGTTTGTCATCATTAACACGGTCAACTGTGAACACGTATGTCGGCCTCTCAAGACGAGATACCTCGATCCTAGGAACATAGTTCTTTTGATGAACCTTAATCATGGAAGATAAGGTTTCCAGGGCATCAACAAACTGATTCTCGTCCCGAGGTATATGGTGCAGCTTGACTTTTGTGAAGAAAGTTAGCAGCCTCCTGGTATAGTCCCTATAAGGAGTCAAATGAGGTTGATGAACCAACCATTTGTCGTTAACATGGTTGATGACTAAATTCGAATCACCGAAGATCTCGAGGTTCTTGATTCTCAAGCCAATTGCTTCCTCGATCCCCATTATGCAAGCTTCGTACTCTGCTTCATTGTTAGTGAATTCGAATGTTAATCGGGCAGTGAAGGGCATATGGATCCCTTCCAGTGAGATAATGACAACACCAACTCCACTTCCGTTCATGTTAACGGCTCCATCAAACATCAGATTCCATTTGGATTCGGGAATTTGCCCCTCCTCTGGGAGTGGTTCTTCACAGTCTTTCGACTTGAGGAACATGATGTCCTCATCTGGGAATTCAAACCTCATTGGTTGGTAATCCTCAATTGGCTGCTGGGCCAGATAATCAGACAATACACTTCCCTTGATGGATTTTTGTAAAGTGTACTAGATATCGTATTCCGTCATAATTATTTGCCATCGGGCTACTCTTCCAGTTAGAGCTGGATTTTCAAAGATTTACTTAACAGGGTCCATCTTGGAAATCAACAGGGTGGTATGCGTCAGCATGTACTATCTTAGTCAGCAAGAAGCCCATGCCAAAGCGCAATAAGTTTTCTCGAGCAGTGAGTATCGGGTCTCATAGTCGGTAAACTTTTTTCTAAGGTAATAGATTGCATGCTTTTTTTGACTAGACTCGTCCTACTGACCCAGTACGCATCCCATTGATCCCTCGAGCACTGTGAGGTACATGATTAGAGGTCTCCCTAGTATCGGAGGCATGCGAATTGGAGTTTCTTGCAAATACTCCTTGATTCGGTTGAAAGCTTGTTGGCATTCATCATTCCATTTGATGGCCTGATTCTTCCTCAGAAGTTTGAAAATAGGCTTGCACGTGGCCGTTAGGTGAGATATGAACCGTGCAATGTAGTTCAACCTCCCTAAGAAGCCCCGTACCTCTTTCTCGGTTTTTGGCTCATGCATATCCTGAATTTCTTTCACTTTCGCAAGGTCGACCTCAATTCCCCTTTCATTGACAATAAAGCCCAACAACTTTCCGGAATGCACACCGAATGTGCATTTGTTCGGGTTCAATCTCAGTCTGAACTTCCGAAGCCTGTCAAATAGCTTGGCTAGGTTGACTAGATGTTCTTCTTTTGTCTGTGACTTCGCAATCATGTCATCGACGTAGACCTCAATCTCGTGATGGATCATGTCATGGAATAGAGTCACCATTGCACGTTGGTATGTAGCTCCAGCATTTTTCAAACCAAACGACATTACTTTATAATAGAAGGTGCCCCATGGGG
Source organism: Lathyrus aphaca (assembly GCA_963966055.1). NCBI lineage: Eukaryota > Viridiplantae > Streptophyta > Magnoliopsida > Fabales > Fabaceae > Lathyrus > Lathyrus aphaca. The sequence goes on from OZ014525.1 coordinate 194,958,586, forward strand.
TAATGAATGTAGTCTTCTTCATGTCATCTGGAGACATTTTGATTTGATTGTAGCCAGAAAAGCCACCCATGAAGGAAAACACAGAGAATTGGGCAGTGTTGTCAACTAGCACGTCAATATGTGGCAACGGGAAGTCATCTTTAGGGCTTTCCTAATTTAGGTTCCGATAGTCCATGTACATTCTGACTTTACCATCCTTTTTAGGGACCGACACGATGTTCGCAACCCACGGAGGATAACTTGTCACGGCCAGGAATATGGCGTCAAACTGCTTTTGCACCTCTTCTTTGATTTTGATAGTCATGCCAGGTCGAGTTCGTCTCAGCTTCTGCTTTACCGGCAAGAAATATTCTCTAAGTGGAAGCCTGTGCACTATAATATTTGTATCCAACCCTGGCATGTCCTGGTAAGACCAAGCGGAGACGTCGACATATTCTCGGAGCATGGAGATCAAGCGGCTCTTGACAGGTTCTTCCAACGCGGCCCCAATCTTGACCTCTTTTCTATCTTCCTTTATACCCAGGTTTACCACCTTGATGGCTTCCTCGTGTGGTTGAATCATCTTCTCCTCTTGCTTTAGCAATCTGGCTAGTTCTTTGGGTAGTTCACAAACTTCTTCACCTTCCTCATCGGCTAGGTAAATCGTATTTTCAAAGTCATACTGAGCCACATAAAGATCGTCACCGATGAGACCCGATGAGGAGCATCTGCATGAATAATGATTCATGCTAGATTTTAGAAGGAGTGGGAGACGTGGAAAAACATTGCCATTTTTTTCAAACAAAAAATGAAAGATAAGGAACACATGAATGAATGCAAAAACGTCCACTTTATTAATGATTATGATATTGCATCATGAACAATGAACCCTTACAATGAGCTGCTATGCCCCGAGCAAGGCATATAACTTGCATACAAGAGAATAGAAGCATAAAACCATTACTCTTTAGGTTGAGTGACGGAGTTGATCACTTCGGCTGACCAGTTGTTGAGTTGCATCCTCGGGACATAGGGCCTTATCCACTCATCCAGTTCGCAATCACTATCAACTATTTCTTCCTACACTGCACAGACGCTACCATGATCAAACCATCCCGCACTGGTGAAGGTAATTGAGCCTTTTCGACCTCTAGCGCTTTGCTCTGGTGTTGAATGACCTGGTTGGTAGCCAAACCCGAACATATCCTTCTTCTCTGGGAACTCAATCATCTTGCCCCAACCCTCATTTGTGCCTGACTCCACAACTTTTAGGGCTTGCTTGTAGGAGGTTATGGATGCTCCTTTCTCCGTATCCTCTGATAAGGCAGCTGACGAGGGTGTACTTACAGGCTTGATGGGCTCGAAGGCTTGACACATAGTTTTGACAATCTCCTTATCCATCTCTACGTACTTGAACGAGGCCAAGTGGCTGATGAAGATATCTTCTTCCCCACACACCGTCATAATCTTTCCTTCCCAGACAAATTTAAGCTTTTGGTGAAGGGTAGAAGATATTGCGCCTGCTGCGTGTATCCAAGGTCTCCCTACCAAACAACTATAGGCCGGTTGGATATCCATGACATAAAAAGTAGTATTGGAAATCTGTGGTCCTATCTTGACCGGTAGTTCCACCTTTCCAAATACTGACCTTTTCGATCCGTCGAAGTCTCAGACGACCAAATCACTTGGCCTAAGCACAACCCATCGTAATCCAGCTTTATCAGTGCTTTCTTAGGAAGTAAATTCAAGGATGACCCCGTGTCTACAAGCACATGAGAGAGCATAACTCCTTTACATTCCATGGAAATGTGTAAAACACGGTTGTGGCTGCGTCCCTCAGATGTCAGGTCCATATCCTTAAATCCCAACCCATGGCTGGCATTCACACATGACACTACCATCTCTATTTGATTTACGGATATGTCTTGCGGCACGTACGCATTATTCAAAATCTTCAATAAAGCTTTCTGGTGCGAGTCTGAACACATCAACAGGGATAAGATTGAGATTTTAGAGGGAGTCTGCTGCAAGTGATCGACAATCTTGTAATCACTTTTCTTGATTATTCTCAGGAATTCCTCCGCCTCCTTTTCAAAGGTGATTCCAAACTTTGAAGTTGACGCAGGAGTATCACCTGTCATGGGCTGCTTTCCCCTGACCTTGGCTCGAGCCTCTGCATTATTTTTTGGTGGCAACACATTGTTTCTCAAGGTCTCTGGTGCGAACAGTCTATCACTTCTAGTGAATCCTCCAACCCCAACATTCTCGACTTGGTGCGGAAATGAACTGGGTGTGGCCATATTCTGCTTCTAACCATTGTAGTAAACCTTTCCCTCATTGTTCCATGAGATAGCTTTATCACTCTGGTACGGAATTGGTCCAGAAGTAGTAATGGTTACCGGTGCCACCCTTACTGGTGCTGGAACTTGTGCCGGATTGTAGTAAATCGTAATAGTTGACACCTCGTCCTCTTTCACGATCTTGTCAAACTGTATACTTCTTTCGTCCATCATTCTCTGTATTTCTAATCTTAATCAGTCACAACCATCAATGGAATTGACACAGTCTGAACAGTCTTCTTCGCAACCTGGAAATATGCTCTTCTTAGCCAAACAAACCTTTACAGCCAACAATGGAGTCTTCAGGGCATTGACATCAGATACCAGATTCAAACATTCCCCACTATCAACCGCTCCTACGGTCCTTCCATGCTCAGGTATGGGGTTCTGTAGCACATTCGGGGTTGGAGCGAAGTTGATCGCCTTGGAGTCTATCAAATCCTGCACCTTGTGTTTAAGGACTTTACAATTTTCAATATTGTAGCCTAGAGCTCCGGAGTGAAACTCGCAACGAGCATTAGTGTCATAGCCCTTAGGAACTTACCTCGGTTGCGGAGGCTGCAAAGTCCTTAACTGAATAATTTGTAACTGAAGGAGATTTTGTAGTAACTGGGAGTACGACATAAGAAGCTTCTCGAGATGCCTATCTTTTGGAATGGGAGGGTAGTATGGATAAGGAGCCCTCTATTGTTGGTAATTTTGTTGAACTTGTTGCTGATTAGCAGGAGCAGAAATAGTGATGGGAGTTGTCTGATGATAAGTGTTTCGATTACCCCTCTTCTTTTGAGCATACATGGCCCCTACTTCTCCTTCCCTTCGCTTTACAAAAGGTTTTTTGACCCCTGAGGTTGACACTCCGCCGCTCTGAATCTTTCCTTGTTTCATCCAACTCTCGATTCTTTCGCCCATTAAGATGATATCAAAAAAACCACTGGAGGAACATCCTGCCAGCTATTCCATGAAATTCACCGAGAGGGTATCTATGAAGAGGTCAACCATTTCCCTTTCCAGCAACGGGGGTTGAACTCTGGCTGCAAACTCGCGCCACCTCTATGCATAGTCTTTGAAACTTTCAGAGTTCTTTTGTGACAGGCTTTGTAGCTGAGTCCGGTTGGGAGCCATGTCAATGTTGTATTGGTATTGCTTGAGGAAATATTCCCCAAGATCCTTCCAATTACGGACATAGTTCTTCTCCAGTTTCATGTACCCCTCCAGTGAACCCCCGGACATGCTGTCCTGGAAGTAGTACATTCAAAGTTTCTCGTATTTGGTATGGGAAATGATCTTGCGATAAAAGGCCTGCAAGTGGGTCTGAGGGCAAGAGTTGTCGTTGTACTTGTCGAAACCAGGAGGTCTGAACTTTGGAGGGATAACTACCCCTGAAACCAAGCCCATGTCAGAAACGTCGATGTCGAGAGTATCTTTGCATTCCAAGGCCCTCACCTTCTCAGCCAGCATTTGGAAATCTTGATTATTAGCTCCAGTACTAAATCCCTTGTCTTCATTGACCAGGGAGAACTGATCTTCCTGGAGGTCCTGTACAAGGACAGGAGTAGGGCCACTAGTTTCGGGAGTTGGAGGTTCATCCCCTCTGTTGTTGATTGGGTTGCCTTGAGCATCCAAGGTAACCACCGAAGGATCTGTTTGTGGGGGTTAAGCCTTTGCATAGCAGCCCTCATCTCTTGCTGCCTCGAAGTTAGCCCCTGCATCATTGTCATGAACTCCCCCATCTGAGTGCGAAGTTCATTCAGCTCGGTTTATACTGTATCCATGACGTGCCTTTGATTACGGTGAGTAGCGTTCCGGTGTGAAAGGGTATTGTTCCTGAGAAGACGAGTCTTTGAGGCTCTCGCAATCTTTCTTGAAAATACAGATAAGTTAAGAACCCTGGATAACCTGCAAAAGAAGAAAATGCAAATGATATGAATGCATGCAATGTTGTGTTCTTTTCATTCTTAGGTTTTTTACGTTCACGTTTCGGTATTCGAGAATTCAGATAGCCTTTTTAGATTTAGGGAAGAAAACCCCACATTTCGTTCAGATAAGATGATATTCATGGAGAATTGGTGGTTATTACCCCGTGTCAGTGCAGGAGATAACAACCAAATCAAGCATATCATAAACTGAGATCTAAAGATAACAACGTCCCCGAATGGTGCCAATTCATATTGATCGCTCGACTATATATCTAAAGGATTGTATCTGCAAGTGCACAGTCGTACGTGTAGTTTTAAAGATTATCGATCCCTCAGAGACTAAATATCGATCTAACATTATCCAATATTACTGTGTAAAGCTAAGGCTAATTGTTTAATTTGGTTGGCTTATGGCAGATATAATTAAATCTAAAATTTGATTAATGAATAATAATAATGATATATCCGTATGTAACTCGTCAATCGTCGGGAATTCAATTAAATATCAGTTAAGGCTTTGTATGCTAAAATACTTTTTAGTGGAAAATGTTCATTTAAAAATCCTTGTCTTAAACTCTCGCTCTATTGATTTAGATTGAATTCCTAAAGCCATATGCCTGCTCTCGCTAGCCCACAGGTGTTTAGAAATTCATTTTGAAAATAAATAAATCCCAATTAATTTTAAATCCTCAAACTCTCGCTCTATTGAATTTAGAATTAATGCCTAATCTCAGCTATCTGGTTAAATTCTCAAACTCTCGCTCTATCGAATTTAACCTTAATTACTTCCTTATTCTCATAACAAAAGTATTAAATTAATTCAAGAGACCTCGGCCTAAATTATAAATTAGTAAAATAATTAATACTGATTTTAATTAAATTCCTCCCGATTAATTTGTCTACATACTGATATATATAAGAATTAGCTAGACATATTAAATAGAATAATCATGCAAGAACATAATAAATTAATTAAGCTAATCATAACTATTAAAACAAGCATATGAAAATTAAATAAACCCGTAAAATTAAAACCTGAATAATATTATTCAATAATAATTTGTAGTAGAACTTGGATCCAATACAGACTTGCTTGAAAATAAATTGTACCGAAATGTAGAAAAGAAATTACTAAAACTAGAAATAATAAAAACTGGAATCTAAAAGCTTGAAATCTGGAGCTGGAATTCTGTCCTGGAAATCTTAGCAGCTGGTGGTATTTATAATCACGAACGGTTGGATTTGTTGAGAAAAAATAGGAGTGAATGGACCTCGTGCTTGAAGTGGAGAAACTGGGTTCCGCGCGTGAGAAGTGGTTGTCGGAAAGACCAGAGGAAGAATAGGAGAGAGTAGCCTGCGCCACTTCTCTCTCCTCCCACAAAAAGTGGCGTGCGCCACATATTTTATTAAGGGGGTGGTGGGCGCCACACCCCATGGCCCGTGCCATGTGTGTGTGTGTGGTGGGCCCCACCACCTTTATTTTTTTTTTCTTTCCTTCTTTTCATTTTCTTCTTCAATTTCTTTTTCGTTTTCTTTTTCATTTTCTTTTCTTCACTTTTTTTTCTTCTTCAATTTCTTTAATAAATTTCTTCGACTTTTCTTCATTTTCCGACTTTTTTCCAACCGACTCGATTATCTAGAATAATAAATAAATGCAGTAAATAACGATAATAAATTCGGGAAAATCTAATAAAACATATTATTGATTCATGTAAGTCAAGCCAAAAATACGATATAATTTCGCGTTATCAAATTCCCCACACTTAAATCTTTGCTTGTCCTCAAGCAAAAATTGAAACAATTTAAGCGCTAGTTTAAATTAGACACAAGTATCATAGGCATCAGTCAAAAAGATAAGTACTGAATATTAATACTAAGGATACCGTAATGACAGTTTTATCTCGAAAGATAATCGAGAACTCCTATCCTATACAGACAAATCCGAATCATGTTATTATATCTCGACCCACACACCTCTCTTTCATTCTAGCGCAATCACATTAAGCCCGTTATCCCTGCACTTCCATGGTAAGTAAACCTGTTAGTGTTAACTGATCTCATTTGTCAAATATCTCTGTAAATCTCTTTTCTTTTTTTTCTTTTTTTTATTATTTTTTTTTTTCGAATTTCATGAATCTGGTCCGTTGGGCTAAATGGTCGGGTGAGGACCACCTAACTTAGAAGGGTGCAAATCTTTAGTTCGCTTTTGACATAAAACTTATTCAAGTTATTTTATTTCGAGATCAGACACATATTTGCATCGGTTTATTACTTAAGTTGTGCTCTAGGATGGTGTTGACTGCTATTATAAACTAATAAAGAGGGTGGTTTTGGCATAATAAGTATTCAAATTCATCTGCATAATCAAGGGGTTCAAGGTGTAAGGACGGTACCGATACTATCAACACTTTTCCTAAGTCTTTCTAGACTAGCCTATTTCAAGCATCGTGTCATTTCTCAAACTGAATTTGTTTTGTTATTGCTTAAGAAAATTGGGTAAATCTGATTTGAAGCAGAAATTACTTGAAATGGCTCGACTGAACATGAATTATTTATTTGTTAGCTAAAAATGCAAAATTAAAAATCTACCTAGAAAGCATAAATAAAAAGCAATAAATTTCCTCCCCCACACTTAAGTCGAGCATTGTCCCCAATACGTCAAAATAAATGGAAAAAGGAAGATGGAACCTACTATGTCAGCTACCCGCGACTGCCTCTGCCTCGTGTTCATCTGACATTTCTTGAAGTGCCCACTTCTGTATTTTCGTCTTCTGTCTAAAAGGACATTCCAGCCATTCCGTGGATTAGCTCTGTCATACGGTTCTGTCCTTGTTGCATTTGGTTCAGGATTTGCAGCATATTGTTCTGCTGAGCGTACATCCCATTTTGTTGAGCAAACATCTGGTTTTGTTGCTGCATCATCAGTGCTTGCTCAGTTGTTAGATTTTGTATTCTTTGATCCCTCAAGGCATTTGCTTCGCCTTGTAGCATCAACTCATGGAGAACTCCTTCAAGGCCTTCGTGTGGCTCGTCCTCTGGTCTCCTAGGGACTCGCCTGGTAGAAGTACCTGCAACATAATCAGAAGAAAATGGTGCATCTCGTGCGGGTGGGTTAGTTTCATCATTAGTCCCGCCAGCGGCATCATTCGTCGGAATGTGCGCGGGGCGTGTGTCAAAGTAGAGGAAATTTCTTTCGTTGGTCACGTCAGTGTGACTCGGGTTCGGTAGAATAAAACCCGATAACACTTTATTATCGATCAAAAGCTCGTAATTTCCATCTCTATGTGGTTTTACTAGTTTCATATTCCTCGCCGTATTTAAATCAATTGTTTCGACGGGGTTCGTTTCCATTGTAGAAAAATTTGCTTCGAGTCCTAAGGCTCTAGCTATTGTTGTAATAAGACCGCCAAAGGATATATGACATTTGCTTGCGGCTACATTTTTCATATGATGCAGAATAAACGGGACATGATTTATTTTAATAGATGCAAAAGCAGCCATGAGATACATCAGTTCTCTTTCATTTACCTTACTCGTATTAGACCGGCCAAAAATAGTTGTAGCTAAAATCTGACGAAAATAACGAATAGTCGGGTTATGAATAAGGGTGGCTCTAACGCCTTCTATATTCTGTAAGAACTTCCTCGTTATGACTTTCCAAAACATTTTATAAGAATTCCCCCAATGTTCCCCAGTCGGCATTTCATATCGCACATCCTTTCCTACTGGAAATTTCAACAAAACAACTAACTGATCAAAAGTGTAAGTGTAGCTTTCATTAAACATTCTAAAATATGTTGTTTTATTTTCATCATCAATCATTAAGGAGCTTAAAAATTCCGCGATGAGCTGAATATAGACAGGATCACGGTAAGACAGAAAGTTTTTTAGATGAATTCTTTCGAGCAGTAAATCTACACTATCTTTTAATCCTAATGTTTCTAAGCAAACGATATCGGCATACCTGGTGGGTTCTATACCCCGGTCGAGAAGACTTCTAAATAAATCGGCTTGGGCTTGGTTTCTGAAGAGGATACGAGGCCCTTGATTTTGCTCCATAGTTTCTTTCCTTGCTTTCTAACACTTTGTTTATAAAAAATTTATAGTAGAAAAATATTTTGAGTGTAAGAAATAGGTAGAGTTAGAGGGGTATTTATAGGAGTGGAGAATTAAATAGGGGTAGTTGGTAATTATTTTTGGTGGTAAATTTGAATTTTTGAATTTGAATTTGTTCATGACAAATGTCATGTTGCATGGTAAATTAATGTGCATGAAGTAAATTTGTAGATGATTATGCAAGTGATGAGACTAGTGCATGACAAAGGTAGATGGCATGTGATAAAGTGGAAAAATGCATGTGGTAAAGTAAAATAATGCAGTAAGAATAATAAGAATTGCATAAAACAAAAAAACACGTTAAATTTTATGTGACCCCCACCACCTAAGAATGCATGGCGCAGGCCATGCTTTGATTTTAGGGAGCATGGCGCAGGCCATGCTTGTGAGAATGTGAGCATGGCACAGACCATGCTTGTGTGTGGAGGGGGTTTGTGAAAATTTTATTATTTTTATTATGTAATGTAATATGTTTTATAATGTAAGATGAATTTTATTATTGGTTCTTTATTATGCAACACTTTTTCGGGTGAAATTTATTTTTATATAACCTGCATAATTTGATTAAATAAGGCAATGTGAAATCTTATATTATACTGGCAGTATCAGTTTGAATTAAAATCAGCATGCATCACATAGTGACATATATAAAGAGATTAATGTATAAATAAATAAATACTGAAACAAAAAGCTGCAATTAAAATTTAATGTAAAAAAAAGTATGAAATGAAAAAATAAGTCCTGATGAGAAAAACTGGAAATCCTAATTAATTTCCTTCCCCCATACTTAAATCGGGCAATGTCCTCAGTGGCCAAGCATGCGAGTTGGAATAAAGAAAGAAAGAAAAACTAAATTCTAACCACGATTATCGTTATTGTTAGTTAGACCGACAAAAAATAAAAGCTGATGAAAATTATCCAGCTGCTCAGTAACAATATCCATGAAACCGAAGAAATCCATTCGCAAAGCATTAATATTTGTATTAATGTGATCAAGTTGATTTTCTAGAGCAGCGATGGCGGCAGTGTGGTCAGCCGGTGGGTCAACTGGTATCTCAGGTGGTATTGAATCAGCATCGGACATATAATGATCATAGACTTCAGATATCATAGGTGTTTTAGGAGGTGAAGGATGGGCAATGGGAATGCTCAAGTCATATAACCAATTATTTCTATTGTGCAGGCTAGTCCTTTCATGGTTAGGTGAGGTGAAAATATGGACAACTTCATTATTAATCAGGAGGTCAAAGGTGTCGGGTCCGAGGTTTCCTATGATTCTATGGTCAAAGCAAAAATCAATATTCATAGGACGTATCACACCTAAGGGGTGTATTTGGTTTAGTTGCCACCGAAGGCCAATTTTATTTTTTATCATAGTCACTAGGCCACCTATGGGGATAACTATAAGAGTGTTCTGAATGAGGCAGACGAAACTAACTATCATGAAGATAGCTCCATTAACAGGTCTGCCTAGGGAAGTGCAGTAAAGGATAAACAGCTCATCTCGTGATACAGAGGTATTATTCTCCTCTTTTCCAAAAAGGGTATGGGCTAGGAATTTATGAAAGTAACGTAAAGCAGGGTTATGAATATTCTCAGAAAACATATCATAAGGTTCAGCCTCATCATTCCCTTTAATGGTACCCCAGAAATCGTTCAGTACATGGTTCATTAGTAACTCCTCCCGAGTCGCAGTGAAAACATCAGGGCCATTATGAAACCCTAGAAGTTTAGCAAACTCTCTATGGTTGAAGGAAAAATCAATATTGAACATCCTAAAGGTAATTAATCCTTTGTTAATTCCTAGACCATGGTTAGGTAAGTGGACTAGTGAGCTCAAAAACTCTAATGTAAGTTGACGGTAGGTGTTAAACCTTCGTCGAATAAGTGCAACATCCCACCCTATCTGACTGTAAAGAAAGTAGACACTATCTTTGATGCCTAACTTAGTTAAAGTGGGCTCATCATGATAAATGGTCAGTGTAATAGATCTCTATAATAAAGCTTCAAATCTCCTTCGATGTGCTCTTCCCTTGAAAACAATGTTCGTGTTGTCTACTAGATCCATAACTAATGTTAGAGCTTAGCTAAATAGTTAGCTTGTAGGTAAGTGAACAACACGAAAAAGGTTAGTAAGAAGAGATGAAAGTAAAAATACCATAGTTTAGTTAGATAGGAATAAAACAAACAATAATAAAGGTAAATAATTGAAAAAAATGAGACAAAAAGCAAGAATAGAAAATCAAGTAAAATTTAAATAAAGATAATAAGCATAAAATGTAGGTTGCCTCCCACTAAGCGCTTCGTTTAAGGTCAAGGGCTCGACCAAGCGTTTTAGGGATTAATCACTTGAGTGAGCGGGCAGCTCATTGAGTAAGAGACTAGTTACGTAATTGCGGTTTTCGACCATGTGATAGTGCTTAAGGCGTTGACCGTTTACTATGAATGGTTTGCCCGATTTTCCTTGGATTTCAATGGCTCCGCTAGGAAATACTTTGGTATTTATAAATGGCCCAGCCCATCTGGAACGTAATTTGCCTGGAAAAAGCTTCAATCTTGAATTAAATAAAAGCACGACATCGCCTTCGTTGAACTCATTTTTGGAGATACGCCTATCATGCCATTTTTTTGTTCGTTCTTTATAAATTTTGGCGTTCTCGTAAGCATCTAGTCTGAGCTATTCTAATTCATGGAGATCTAAGATTCGTTTTTCTCCTGCAACAGACGAGTTTAGATTTAGGGTCTTAATAGCCCAATAAGTTTTGTGTTCTAGTTCAACTGGTAGGTGACATGACTTTCCATAAACTAACTTAAAGGGGGTAGTTCCTATCGGGGTTTTAAAAGCGGTTCTATATAACCATAAAGCTTCTTGTAATTTAGACGACCAATCTTTCCTAAAGATAGCAACAGTTTTCTCTAATATTTGTTTTATTTCTCTGTTGGAAACCTCTACTTGTCCACTTGTTTGTGGATGATAAGGTGTTGCGACTTGGTGCCAGACTCCATACTTCAATAACAATTTCTCAAAGATTTTGGATATAAAATGTGATCCACTGTCACTTATGACTAGTCTTGGTACACCGAATCTCGGAAAGATCATGTTTTTAAATAATTTAATTACTACTCGTGTATCATTTGTCGGAGAAGCTATAGCCTCGATCCATTTTGAAACATAATCAACGGCGACGAGTATGTATTTATTACCAAAAGAAGATGGGAAAGGTCCCATGAAATCCATTCCCCATACGCGAAGACTTCTACTTCTAGGATGCCTTTCAGTGGCATCTCATCACGTCTAGATATGTTTCCAGTGCGTTGACATCGGTCACAATTAATAACTGCAATATGGACATCTTTCCATAGATTAGGCCAGAAGAGGCCAGCTTGTAAGATTTTAGCACAATTTTTTGAAGTGCTCGCATGTCCACCATAAGGGGCAGAATGACAATGAGCTATTATGCTTTCTATTTCATCTTCTGGAAAACATCGACGGAAAATACCATCGGCACCTCTCTTGAAAAGAAGTGGTTCATCCCAATAGTAATGTTTAAGATCGTGAAAAAGAAATTTCTTTTGTTGGTAGGTTAGATAGGGTGGAAGTACTCCGGCTGCGAGGTAGTTAACAAAGTCAACATACCATGGTAGTGCTTTATCTGTAGTTACAACTTCTTTGGTTTTTGGTTTGTTTGGATCTAGTTGGGCTAGATCGCTTCTTATTTGTGCTATGAGTTGTTCATATGGAAAATCATCATTAATAGGAAGTCGTTCTGGCTTAATACCTTCTAATCTAGATAAATGGTCTGCTACAACGTTCTCGGAACCTTTCTTATCCTTGATTTCTAAATCGAATTCCTGCAAAAGTAGAATCCACCTTAAAAGTCTAGGCTTGGCATCCTTTTTAGTCAGTAAGTACCTAATAGTTGCGTGGTCTGTATAAAAAATTATTTTTGCTCCTACTAAGTAAGAACGGAATTTATCAAGGGCAAACACAACAGCTAGAAGTTCCTTTTCTGTTGTGGCGTAGTTCATTAGGGCAGGATCTAAGGTTCTACTTGCGTAATATATTGAGTGAAGCTTCTTATCCCTTCTTTGTCCTAAAAATGCGCCTACGGCATAATCGCTTGCATCACACATGATTTCAAATGGTAATCTCCAATCCGGAGGTTGCATGATAGGTGCAGAAATGAGAACCGTTTTCAGCTGTTCAAACACTTTTTGGCATTTTTCATCAAAGATATAGTCAGTGTCTTTCATTAATAAACCAGTAAGCGGTTTTGTAATTTTCGAGAAATCCTTAATAAATCGTCGGTAGAAACCGGCGTGTCCTAAGAAACTTCTTATTTCTCGTACAGTTTTCGGAGGTTGAAGATTTTCTATGATTTCAATCTTGGCTTTATCAACCTCAATTCCTTTTTCTGAAACAATGTGTCCTAGCACGATTCCTTGTTGGACCATGAAATGGCACTTTTTCCAGTTTAATACGAGATTTACTTTTACGCATCTTTCGAGTACCATTTCTAGGTTTGATAGACATTCTTCAAAGCTTTGCCCGCAGACGGAAAAATCGTCCATAAATAATTCCATAATGTCATCTATAAAATCAGTGAAAATCGACATCATGTACCTTTGAAATGTTACAGGGGCGTTGCATAGTCTGAATGGCATTCGTCGGTATGTGAACGTACCATAAGGGCAAGTGAAGGTGGTTTTTCTTGGTCATCAGGATGAATAGGGATTTGAGAAAATCCTGAATAACTGTCTAAATAGCAGAAGTAAGAATGTTTAGCCAATCGTTCTAACATTTGATCAATAAATGGTAATGGGAAATGGCCTTTTCGAGTGGCTTTATTTAGTTTTCTATAGTCAATACACATTCTGCTTCCTGTAACAACTCTTTACGTTATGGATTCACCTTTTGCGTTTTTAATCACTGTAACACCTCCTTTCTTTGGTACTACATGTATTGGGCTAACCCATTGGCTGTCTGAGATAGGATATATGATTCCGGCTTCAAGTAACTTTTGCACTTCGTCTTTTACCACAGTACTTAAGTTTGGGTTGATCCTCCTCTGGTGTTCTCTAGAAGACTTACAATCTTCCTCTAGCATGATTCTATGCATACAGATGGAAGGGCTTATCCCTTTCAAATCATAAATGTTGTATCCTAAAGCAGTTGGGTATTTCTTTAGAACGTCTAAAAGTTTCTTAGTTTCGAGCGTTCCTAAAATGGAATTTACTATCACTGGTCGCTTACATTCGATGTCTAGGAATTCGTATCTTAAGTTCCTGGGTAAGGTTTTTAACTCTGAATAAGTTTCTTTAGGTCCTGGCATATGATCTGGTGTGAGTGCCAAGCTTTCGCTTAGACTATCATCTTGATATGGTTTTTGCCAGTTGCCATCTTCGAGAATCGGAGGGATTTGAATTTTCATGATTTCAAAATATGTGGTTTCTTCCATTCCCATCTCTCTTACACACTCGTCAATGACATCTAATAAATAACATGTGTCATCTATAGCTGGTGATTGTAAGAATTGCGTTAAAATAAATTCAACTTTTTCTTCACCTACTTCAAAGGTTAGCTTTCCTTTCTTCACATCTATAATGGCTCCAGCAGTAGCTAAGAATGGTCTTCCTAGTATAATAGGGGTAGTGGAGTCTTTTGTGATGTTCATGATTATAAAATCAGTAGGAATGTAGAATTGACCTATCCGTACTGGAACATTCTCTAGCACACCTACAGGATACTTAATAGAGCGGTCGGCTAATTGAACATACATTTTTGTAGGTCTCAATTCTCCCATATCGAGCCTTTTGCAAATTGATAAGGGCATAACACTGATACTGGCTCCTAAGTCGCATAAAGCTTTGTCTATCACGAATTTTCCAATTACACAGGGTATGGAGAAACTACCAGGGTCTTTTAGCTTAGGAGGTATGTTGTTTTGAATTATTGCGCTACACTCAGCAGTCAGCGTAATTGTTTCATTATCCTCGATCTTTTTCTTATTGGACAAGATTTCTTTAAGGAATTTGGCATATGAGGGAATTTGAGTGATTGCTTCTGTAAACGGTATCGTGATGTTTAATTGTTTCAAAAGTTCAACAAATTTCTTAAATTGCCCTGCAGTTTTAGAGTTGACAAGTCTTTGAGGATAAGGGATAGGAGGTTTATAAGGTGGTGGAGATACATATGGTTCCTCTCTCTCCATGTCTTCTTGATTATTGTTCTCCTTTTTCTCAGTTTCACTTTCCTTCTCAATTGGTGTATCCTGCTTTTGGTACATGGCTGGATTTTGAAGTCTAGGATCGGCGGGTTCGTCTAATTTCTTTCCGCTTCTCAATATTACCGCATTTGCATGTCCTTTTGGATTTGGTTGAGGTTGACCAGGAAATACGCCAGTTGGGGCAGCAGTTGGTGCTTGTTGTTGAGCTACTTGTGAAATCTGAGTTTCAAGCATTTTGTTATGGGTAGCCAAAGCATCAACTTTGTTTGCCAATTGCTTTATTTGTTCACTAGTGTGTACCTTTTGGTTCAGGAACTCCTTGTTTGTTTGAGTTTGGGTAGCTATGAAACTTTCCATCATTAGTTCATGGTTCGATTTTCTTGGGACATTAGGAGCATTTATGGTGGTTTCTGATATCCTGGTGGTGTAGCCGGCGCTTGACCAGGTGCATATAAAGCATTGTTATTTTTGTAGGAAAACTTTGGATGATTCTTCCAACCTGGGTTGTATGTGTTTGCGTAGGGATTTCCTTGAGCATAATTCACTTGGTCTGTGGGAGTCATGACCAAAAGCTGACAATCAGGGGCAGCATGTCCTGGAACTCCGCATATCTCACAGTTCGGTGCAACGGCAGCCACGGTGGTTGTTGGTGTTATGGCTAAGTTATCAATCTTTTGAGCAAGGGCTTCGAATTTAGCATTCACTTGATCAATACTACTTACTTCGTACATACCTCCTTTTGTTGGTTTCTTCGTTGCGACTCTTTCGATTCCCCACTGATAGTGATTCTGAGCCATACTCTCGATAAGTGCATAAGCATCATTATACTCTTTGTCCATTAGTGCGTCGCCTGCGGCAGCGTCAATTGTCATTCTCGTGTTGTACAAGAGTCCATTGTAGAAAGTATGTATGACCATCCATTCTACTAATATGTGATATGGACAAAGACTCAGCATATCTTTATAGCGTTCCCAAGCTTCGAAAAGAGATTCGTTTTTCTTCTTCTTAAATCCGTTGATTTGAGCTCTCAGCATAGCCGTCTTGCTAGGTGGGAAATATCTTGTTAAGAAGACTTTCTTCAACTCCTCCCACGTAGTAACTGAGTTCGAGGGTAGAGATTGAAGCCAAGCTCTTGCTCTATCTCGCAACGAGAAAGGAAAAAGACGTAGTCTAATTGCTTCTTGGGTGACACCATTAGCTTTTACTGTGTCTGCATATTGCACAAAAATTGATAAATGTAAATTCGGGTCCTCGTTAGGATTTCCGGCGAATTGGTTCTGTTGTACGGGTGATATCAATGATGGTTTCAACTCGAAATTGTTTCGGTTGATAGCGGGTGCGACAATGCTGTTATGAGGCTCATCTTGTGACAGAATAGCGTAATACTTGAGTGGATGAGTTGGTTCCTCCCCGACCATCTCAGCTTCCTTTGAGGTTCCAACTAGTTCTTCAACTGATTCGGATGAATGAGCTAGAAGATCTGGGATGTTATACTTCTGTTGGTATTCTTCTATACGGCGTCTCAAATGTAAAAAACGTTCTAATTCAACGACTGGTGGTTGCAAGTCTTTGCCTTGAGAGCGAGTACTTGTCATACAATCGGTGAATAGGATTTTAGGAAAATAAATGGTGTACCCTAGTCTATACGGTGTAACACTGGAGTCACGATATCGACTTAATTAGTCCCCGGCAACAGCGCCAAAAACTTGATCGCTCAACTATATATCTAAAGGATTGTATCTGCAAGTGCACATTCGTACGTGTAGTTTTAAAGATTATCGATCCCTCAGAGACTAAAAATCGATCTAACGTTATCTAATATTACTGTGTAAAGCTAAGGCTAATTGTTTAATTTGGTTGGCTTATGGCAGATATAATTAAATCTAAAATTTGATTAATGAATAATAATAATGATATATCCGTATGTAACTCGTCAATCATCGGGAATTCAATTAAATATCAGTTAAGGCTTTGTATGCTAAAATACTTTTTAGTGGAAAATGTTCATTTAAAAATCCTTGTCTCAAACTCTCGCTCTATTGATTTAGATTGAATTCCTAAAGTTCTCTGCCTGCTCTCGCTAGCCCACAGGTGTTTAGAAATTCTTTTTGAAAATAAATAAATCCCAATTAATTTTAAATCCTCAAACTCTTGCTCTATTGAATTTAGAATTAATGCCTAATCTCAACTATCTAGTTAAATTCTCAAACTCTCTCTCTATCGAATTTAACCTTAATTACTTCCTTATTCTCATAACAATAGTATTAAGTTAAATCAAGAGACCTCGGCCTAAATTTATAAATTGGTAAAATAATTAATACTGATTTTAATTAAATTCCTCCCGATTAATTTGTCTACATACTGATATATATAAGAATTAGCTAGACATATTAAATAGAATAATCATGCAAGAACATAATAAATTAATTAAGCTAATCATAAATATTAAAACAAGCATACGAAAAATAAATAAACGCGTAAAATTAGAACCTGAATAATATTCTTCAATAATAATTTGTAGTAGAACTTGGATCCAATACAGACTTGCTTGAAAATAAATTGTACCGAAATGTAGAAAAGAAATTACTAAAACTAGAAATAATAAAAACTGGAATCTAAAAGCTTGAAATCTGGAGCTGGAATTCTGTCCTGGAAATCTTAGCAGCTGGTGGTATTTATAATCACGAACGGTTGGATTTGTTGAGAAAAACATAGGAGTGAATGGGCCTTGTGCTTGAAGTGGAGAAACTGGGTTCCACGCGTGAGAAGTGGGTGCCAGAAAGACCGGAGGAAGAATAGGAGAGAGTGGCCTGCGCCACTTCTCTCTCCTCCCCCAAAAAGTGGCGTGCATCACATATTGTATTAAGGGGGTGGTGGGCGCCACACCCCATGGCCTGCGCCATGTGTGTGTGTGGTGGACCCCACCACCTTTATTTTTTTTTCTTTTCTTCTTTTCATTTGCTTCTTCAATTTCTTTTTCATTTTCTTTTCTTCACTTTTTTTTCTTCTTCAATTTCTTTTCAATAAATTTCTTCGACTTTTCTTCATTTTCCGACTTTTTTCCAACTGACTCGATTATCTGGAATAATAAATAAATGCAGTAAATAACAAGAATAAATTCGGGAAAATCTAATAAAACATACTATTGATTCATGTAAGTCAAGCCAAAAATATGATATAATTCCGCGTTATCACATACATCAAGAGAATAGCAAAGTAAAGTAAAAAGGAATCCCACAACAAGCCTGTGGGTAATCCGGATACGAGAATATGAGACTAAACCCTAGGAAGCTCCATGTCTTGCAGCCTCCAGCTAAGACGCTTGACGGTCTGGAACAGTTGAGCAATGCCTGGATGATTCAGCTCCTAGATGAGCTTCTGAATAAGAAGATCCCTTAGATCAAAAGAAGCATGCAGTTCGTTGATCTGTTGTGGGAACACCTCTTCCCTTTCTTTGCTAGGGTCTGACTCAGTCTTGACTCTCTTGATATCAGCCTGAAGCTTCAGCTCTTCTAACTCCTTTTGGATGTCTTCATTCATTTGTTGACTCTTTGCCATCTTCTAAAGGTAGTCTCTTCGTTGCTCCTGGGCTTTCTGAAGCAGCTCTCCCTGCTCATTCAGAGTCTCCTAGAGGCCTTTGATCTTCAGCTTATACTCGATCTCTACCTCCTTCTGCTTTCTCAGATTATCCTCCCACTTCTCTTTCCAGAGGGTCACACCTTCGTTAGCTTCGTCCAAGGCCTTCTTATCCTTCTAGAGCTGACTCACCCTGTGGGTTTCAGCCAACATTCTCTTCTTGAAGTAGAGCTCTCGTTCTTCGAAGTCCTACTGTTTGAGTCTGACTATCTCTTCAGCTTGATCACCTCTCTCCTTTTGCTTTTGTTTTTGAATCATCAGCTTCTGGCAAGAGTTATTGGCCTCTTGATTTTCTTCTCTATGTTTTTGGACCAAAGCTTCTAACTTCTGGTAGTCCTTCAATGGCATAGTTGCAGGAGGTGGAACTGGTGCAGAGAAAGGGATTAGGGACACTTGAGCTTTTTCCCTTATCTAGGCTTCGAATTCGGGGAATATTTGATTGTTTCTCCTGCCCAAGCAATCTATACCCTTCCGTTTGACAAGTTTCCAATCACCTGCAGCTTCTCGGACCAAGGGGAGATTATCCTTCACAGAGAAATAGAAGGTCTGAACTAGCTCTGATTCTTTGGGAACGGTCTTGAGTGCGTATCCCAATTGTCTTCTCAGGAGAATGGGGTTGTAATTGATGCCCCCATCTACTCCTAAGAGCGGAACATTGGGATAACCCCCATAGCTAGAGATGAGATCTTTCCCTTTCAACTTCAAAGTGAACCACCTGATGTCCTTGGCAGACAACTCACTTAGCTTATGGGCCCAGATCACCTTGGGATCAGTGAAAGCTTCTCTGAGGGGTAGGTGTCTCATAAAAAATATGTAGAATAAAGTAGCACAACACTTAACCAAACCACCCTGATTCTACTCGTTCTTGTAATGCACTAAGTAATATAGGTCACCCAGGAGAGTGGGTACCGGATTCTTCAACACAAACAAATGAATGGCATTGATATCCACAAATTTATCCATATCAGCGAAGAGGATGATCCCGTATATGGATAAAGCTAAAATAGCACAAACTGAATCCCATCGATTAACCACAGCAAGTTCTCCAGCTCTTCTCACCAAGAACTCCAAAGGAAAGCCAAACACCCTAGCTTTGGTAGCAATCAGGTTATCAGACACCTCTGAAGAGCTCAAATAAAGAGCTTTGGGAATGTCAAGATGAACTGGTCTGGTCATCTCCAAATTAAAGGGAATATGATCTTTGAGAGGCACCCCAAAAATATCATAATACTCTTCCAGTAGAGGACCCAACTGGAAGTCAGGAAACATGAAGCATTTGAGCCGCTGATCATGGTACTGCAACAAAGTATGAATGACACTCCTTTGAGAACTGTCCAGATTAACTACCAGATCTAGAATATCACCATATCTCTCCTTGAAGTATCCTAAATGGCACGGGGTAATAAGAGACACCATCTGGTTGATCAGATCCACTTTGGTATCAAAGAACTTGTAGAACACATTCCTCTTCTTGACGTCTTCTATTTCTGAAGCAAAAGTATGATCGAGAATCGGGAATAGTATAAACCCTGAGAATGAAAAAGAACACAATTATTAATGATGTCATGATGCTTATGTAATGCAAGGCATGTGATCAGTGACGTGTTTGTGATGTGCAGATCAAAATAACCCAGTGTTTGTGCAAGGTCACAATCATAACATTAGTTCTTTGAATAGAAATCCCAGATCTCAAAACCAAGGAACCAGATCACAATACTGAACAATACTGGAAAAGTAGGTATGTTGGAAGTTTTAGGGTTCCTGCAAACCTGTAAACCCCTTCATCTCACGTGTGTGCTACTCGGGTCAACATCACACTCTCAATGCCGAATAGCAATAATCCGTTCACCATTTCCGAGAAATGGATCATGACCAAATCAGGGAATCGGTTTGGCATTATATACTACTCAGGTAGGTCTCAGTTGAGTCCAAGGAAACAAGAATCCCTCATAAGTCCCCAGCTTCAAGCACTGAATCGAGAAACAATAATATATTCATCCCATAGGGTACAATACTATCGTCATACGAACAGTTTGCTTTGACTGAGTTCCTATGAGAGAACTAGACCATCTTATGCGAGTTCTCAGTGGGCCCTCAGATGCGAGTGGGTTTGCCAACAAATGTGGTCTACCACTACCATCACTGGAGAGGGTTGTTTCCACTAAGGTCCTCAATTATCGGTCATCAGATGCACATAACTATCAAGTTCGTACCCAGAAGTAGAGTAATCCCCACATAGAATAGTTCCAAGACTGTCGCAATCTGGGTGTGGAACACATCGCCACTCATCATGGTGAGATACCATGGGAGTACAATGTTTGTCCATGCTAATCCTATGGTGCACTCAAGTCGGGTAGTTGGCTTATCTCACAGTAACTCCCACCCACAGAAAAAATGCAAACCAAAGTAGTCCAGTATATATGATGCATGGAAAATAAATACTGAAAGCGGTAAATAAATGTTGTAAAGTAAAGTTGTAAAGTAAAACTGTAAATGAAAACAATAAAGCTAAACTAAAGCACACAGCAGCAAATAGATAAATACCCAAAGAAACGGAAACAAACAGGCGCTAGGATTGAATCTCAAGGGAAACCAGATATTCTAGGTTCGATCCCCAGCAGAGTCGCCAACTGTCGCTCCCGTAATTTTCATCCTAGTACAAACGCGAAAGTGGTGTGGAAAAGGTGGAGTCGCCAACCATGAATTTTTATCTCGGATGAATGGGAAATGTAATGCTGCACAAACCAAAGAGAAAAGGAAATGACAAGGTCCTGCAAACCAAAGATCTGGGTTCGAGAGTCGGTTACGAGCTAGGAAGGTATTAGCACCCCATACCGTCTTCCGTATCCTACGGGATCCACGCTTGTTTTTCTGTTTCAAAGGGTGAGAAATAAAATGTTGCTGAATAAAAACCGCTAATGGAATTGGAATGAGAGAGGGAACTGGAAAAGAGATCGAAAAGGAAAAGGGAAAATGTAGGGAAAATAAAGAGTATGCTCGAATGGGCCCTACCCCACTGCCTACATACCTCGTCGGGAATATGAGGATCATAGTCGACGTAGTTCGCCTAACTAAGGTGGGAACTATTTATTTGTGTTTTTATGAGCCGAACTGCGTATGTCTATGCTCAGGTGTTACAGACTCGTCTGGTACGAGTGCGTTACCATCTTGCAAATGAGATAAGTCATTACAAGTTCGCGTTTAGAGTGAATGAGGTGAGAAAAGAATTCCCGAAGGAAAAGACGAGTGTTGTTTATTTAGTGTCTTTTAAAGAAGTGTTTTCTGAGATGGTTGTTTGTGAACCTTCTCATAATAAGACTTGTTCATCGTGGTAGATGCCTTACACCTTGCCCTGAAATGGGACGTGTATAAGTAACCTACGGCAAGGTCTCATGGCGTACAAGAAGATCAACCTTTTTAGGTGTTTTTTACTTTTCTTTTGAGATGAGAAAGAAAGCAAAACGAACCAAAGGTGAAAGTCTAAGGGGAAACAGCTTACTAATGCACTAACAGCCACCAAATGCAATGCAAAAACGCAAACAGCTTATTATAGCTAGCAATCAGCATGCAAAATAGGTGTAAAAATTCAAAACAACATGAATGCAACATGTTTTTTACAGCACCAGCTTTAAAATGCAGCTATGAAAACAAGGCAGATTTGGATTAATTTCTTCTATACACAAAAATGAGTTTTAATGCAAATCAAATAATGCAAAATATGCAATAAAATGCAAGGGGATTATTTACAATGGTTTGTTCATGAAAGAATGCACATAAAGTAACAACAATTATGCAATTTCAAGACTTGAACAAATAAGCAAAAACATGGATTGTGGACATGTATTACTAAGATCAATGACTAAACATGCAATTTGGTACAAAAATCAGAATTAGCATCAACATAAAAATGTGATCAATCGAGCAAAAATGCAAGAATATGCATACATATGAATGTTCATCTTCAAGCAAAACATCATATCATTTGAACACTTAATCGACCGAAACATGCATGGATCGTAAACACGGGGCAAACTGAACTTGAAACAATTATTGGCATGTGGGTCAATGAGTTTGAACATAGCAACAACATTCATAAATCATTTTATGCATACTTTCACAAATAAGCACAAAACATAAAAAGTAACGAATGCGCATGTCAAAACGACTCGAAACTATGAAATCAAACACCTAAAATGATCTTGAAAATTCCCTAAAATCATGATCTATCAACCTATGAAGATTAAAGGCACAATTAAAAGCAAGCAAGCAATGAAGCAAACAATTTTTGCAATTCTGAACAGCGTTAACCGGTTAACGCTATAGGTTAACCGGTTAACGGCCCTAAAACTCCAACAATTAGGTATAAAAAACACGTGTTAACCGGTTAACCTCAGGGGTTAACCGGTTAACACTGAACAAAATGCAAAAATAAGCCACGAAATAAGCACTTTTAGCCACTAACTTAGTTCTAGAAACTCCTATTACATCCATAAACATGCTAGCACAAATTATCTATTCAAATATAGATTTCTACACCTATTAGTATCAAGAATAAGCTACAAATCTAGCTACTAAAAATCAAAATAAGCAAATTGTAAAAGTGATCAAAACGCAAGAAAACGATAAACAATCAAAGAATGCTATACGGCGAGATGAAGTGAATAAATTAAATGCGAAACGGTTTCGGATTCACCAACCTACAAAGGGGAGGCTTGCTTTGGTGATTGTTGCGAGTTGATCGACGCGCAAATGAAGAGAATATCGGAGGCTTCAAACTTCGATCCGCAAGAATGCAAAATAAATGCAATCGATCTGAAACGCTTCCAATTGGTGAAATAAACACTGTAACCATGTCAAATCTTCGATTAACCACTGAATTGGTGAAGATGATGGAGGCTAAGCTTCCGATCTATCGAGTTTCGATATGAAACTTTAAGGATCATGATGAAGATGAAACTTTTGTGAATGATTGAAAATGGAGGAAAAGTTGAGAGAAAAATGAGAGAGATGAAGAGAAATTGATGAAGAATGAAGTGAAAATGAAGCCAAGCCCTTTTTTTTGGAGTGTAGAGGTCTTTTTATAGTGGTTAGGTTTGGAGTGAGGGTTAGGTTAAGGTTTAGGCTTGGGTCATAAGCTAAGGGTAGGAGTTAGTTAAAGTTGGTTAGGGTTTAGGGAATATTCTTTGGAAGAGTGTGGAAGGATTTAGAATGTGGTAGAAGTTTCAAGGCAAAATGGAATGTGAAAGTGGAGTGTGAAACAAGGTGGAAAAAATGAAGGAAGAAAAGTGGAGGGAAAAGGGAAAACAACCAATTTTTGAAGTTTTTGTTCAAAATCCGCCTTCGTTAACCGGTTAACCCCAGGCGTTAACCGGTTAACGGATGAAAAACTTGATTTTTTCATTCTTTTGGTGGGTTAGCTTGGAAATGGATCGGGTTATTTTTCTGATATTATTTTTTTTCGAGCTCTAATACTTGACAAGAGACACCTGATCACAAGCCTCATGCACATGCGAATGATGGTGTATTTGTTTTATTTATTTTTCTTTTGAATGCAATGTAGTATGAATGGATATGTGAGTTAGCTCACCTTCATCCTCCTCAAACACGTTGGACCAAGAACCAACATTATCACCATCATCAAACTCAAATGATTCGTCAATAAAATCCTCCTCACGCTCATCTAATTCTTTGTCTAAGGAATACTCCTCGAAGTCTTCAACCAATCTTATGGTGAAAACATCACCATTTAACTCTATCTCCATTGACTCATTGATGAACCTAGACCAGCTTGATTTTAATAGAAATCTCGCCACATCAAAGCTAACATTCTTGGTAGTTTTAGAATCGCCTTTAAAAAACTGGCCAAATTTCATGGTAACAATATTAAAAACTTATTGAGTCCAAGAAAAACAAGGAAGACCGAAACATTTAACCCATAAAAACCTTTGAGTGTCCACCTCTTCCTTATTCCAAGGTATAATCCCACCAAACCATTTATCACACCATGCTTTTTCTTTTAGAACAAACTCCCGAATCACACATTTCTATTTAGATTCGAGTAGACACTTACCAACTCCTAAGGGAGTAGATAATATATGAAAAATTTCTTCTTCAAATAGACTCTTCTGGATCAGAAAAGGGTTGAGTTCCGTATGCACTATCCCCACAAAAGCACTTACAAACCTTGAAACATCCTCTATAACTACCTTGATCCTACTGGAAGATTTTATCTTCTCCTGATTCGCAATGTCGCTACCCCTATTGTTGATCATCACCGCTTGAGCATACGAAAGATGATTTGAGCCTCTGAGCCCAACATAATTCTTGCCATCTGTTTCATAACCGTTTTCCTTCAATCCCATGGGGTCTCTACCAAACTGAGCATCTTTTTGAAACCTAGGAATGTTAGCCTGAATTTTCTTTCCACTCAAAATGATATTATCCAGTTTAACTGCAAGTATGCTAGCATCATGAACCTTTCTAAACCGTGCGAACCCGAATCAAGATCCTCTCCTATCCCCGGAATATAAACCTCGGATATGACACCATAGACCATAAACACCTCGAATAAGTATTTGGCATGCACATTATCAGGAAAGTCCAAAATGAAAAAGGATGTAATTTTTTCACCTGCTTCTGCACCCTTACCTCCTCTTTCTTTCCAAACTGATCCAGTTGCTGCAACATGTCTTGTTCTCTTATAAGATACCTTCTTCCACTCCATGGAGCAATAACACAATAAATAAACAATAAACACAAGATAGAGCCAAACCAACACCAAGGCACCTAGCCCTAAGGCTAAGAATTTAAGCCGAAAATACTAATATTAAATACCAAGAGCTTACTACTTAATCAAACTCATAAATTATGATTTTGGTTAGGAGGCATAACTGACTGTGTGATGTAGAAGGAAAAGAATCAGAGAGAAGGTAGAGCTTTTCTCTCTAATTTCTCATATTTTTTGCTTTTAATTGATTCTAGAAGCATTATAGTGGAAACAAAAACATAGTCATGCACATGTAAAGAATACAAAACAAAGGACAACGAGGAGAAAGGTAATTATGATTTTAGAGAATAATTGAAAAACCTCATGTATGTTGATTTTTTATTGTCATTAAAATTAAGTAATTGGTAAAAAAAAAAAAATTTTCTTAACAAAAATACATCATTCTTTTTTAGCATCCACGATGAATAATTTCAGGATCTGTCGATATATATATATATATATATATATATATATATATATATATATATATATATATATATATATATATATATATATATATATATATATATATATATATATATATATATATATATATATATATATATATATATATAGAGAGAGAGAGAGAGAGAGAGAGAGAGAGAGAGAGAGAGAGAGAGAGAGAGAGAGAGAGTAAGTTAGTAGTAGTTAATATTTTCAATATGCAATAGGACCGGGCTACCTTTATTTATGCAGTGGAAGCAACACTTTGACCTGGCATTCCACTTCACTAAGACATTGAAAATGATGTGAGTAGTAGAAGACAATACTAACCAAATTGATAATTATATAAGGGATTAGGAAATATGAAAGAAACAAACATTTTGTAAGCCCTTTTCGAATTAACAGATATTTTATTCAAGACACGTCAATTTTAATACTATTGTGTATGGTATCAACTATTAGGTTATATGATGCTATTCATAGTGGAAACATCATTAACACAAAAACAACAATAGGGCTTTTCTCATTTTACTAGATCGAGTGCATGAATGGTTTTTTATAATTTAGTATTATGACACAACTTGATTATTGATCTTGTGTAGGTAATGTACCTGAAACTTCACATCAGCAGAGACAAAAATATAAGGAAATTTTCTTACACCTAGCCTATAAGATATAAAGAGAAATCCAACAGGACCTAATCTTGAATAGCGTCAATTTGTAGAAGCAATAAGCAGATATATTGGAATTTTGAAACCAATCAAGGCATTACATTTGGAAAATTAAATAATGAAAGCCGACATATGAGAATGGAAGGGTAAACCCTAGTTGGAATGGAATGAATATGGTATGCATGGCCATACCAAGAGTTTTTCTTAATTTATACAATGTTTTAAATAATTGTAATAGTAAATGTAATTATAAATAAAATACTTTATTAATAAAACAATATGTTTAAAAATATTTATAATTTTTTTAATTAGGATTTTTATTTTTAAAATTATTATTAAAATAATTTATTAAATAGATTGTACTAATTATTTTAATCTCTTATGACATTGAACGATCGAGTGAAGCCACCGTTAAGAGACCTTCGGTCTTAACTAACTCAAAATAGTAGTTGGAGTTAGTTACTTCTTGTAATAATTAGTTATAAAAGTTAGTTACAAAACTTGCTTGCATAACAAGTATATAAACACTAGCTTGTATATTGAAATATTATGAGGAATAACATTTCACCTTCTTCATTCTACATTTTCCTTTTCTTCTCCTTCATGTTCATTCACCATCAACAATCATGAGCTTTTCATATCATAATACTCGGCCAATGAATGACCGAGTTTGCATGTAATATTTTTCTATACGTATTTTGATGTGTAGAAACATAATTCATCTCACTTAGCAAATTCCATTTTTAAAAATGTCTGTTAGGGGTCTTGTGTTCTATGAACTAGACAAAAAAATCAGTGTTTGTCTAGATCTGCAGTGGAATTTCATAACACTTATTGCAGCCATTAACATGAGTTTTTGACAATTGGGTGGTCGTCATATGAAGGTGAGAAAAGTAGAGTCTCGTTGTCCATACATAACATTGATTGATGCAAGCCCTGAGTGTATGTACATGTATTACATGGATCGTATAAAAAATCATGAAGATGTCCAATGTATGTTTTCAACACAAAGCGATGAAGTTAACAGAGGAGTCGAACATCCACTTGTGTTGGTTGTTGTTGTTGATTAGATTGTTTAGAAGCTTTTTGAATTTTAGTTTTATTTATTAGACATAAATTATGGCATATATAAAGATGTTTGACCATCCATTGATCGAGCTCGGAAATCCATTGGGCGAGTAGTGGAATGTTTGATTTTTTTTAATTTTCTATAAATAGATTTGTGTGGCAACCTTTAAATCTCACATCTAGTATACCAATTGCATCATTTAACTCTGATTTTTTTCCAATAATAAAGTATTTTACCAATCCAAATACTCCTCTTATCAAAAGAGAAGTTCAATTGGTTTTTCGCCAATAAAGCCTCCGTTGAAGATCCGACTATGGAACACAGTGACATTCAAGAATTTTCAGATAAGCCTGGTGAGTTGGTTAGATGGAGAAATTTTTGAAGGTGAAAAGATAAGAAGAATTGACAGACTTGTTAAAAATGGAGAAACTCGATCATGGAAAGCTATTAAAAACGATTGTGATTGTGTTATGATGATGTATGAACCAACAAATATTGTGTTGATGGTTGTAATCTCTTATGCATGTTTAGATGTTTAATTCTTAAGTTGTTTATCGTCTTGTTGTTTTATGCACAATTTCATTATTTTGTTGTTGTTACTGAAAGTTGTCTTGAATATTAACTGAATGTTGAATTATAAGGACATGAAATAAAAGCTAAAACCTTATCTAATTGAGTAACTAAAAAACAAAGAAATTCATCAAGACGGGTCAATTAGACAGGGAGACTACATTTGGACATTTTATGCGCATGGCCTATTTCTCGACAAATCTCACACCTTCTCTTTTCTTTTTCAATGTTGTCCATTTCGGTTCTAATCCGAGTACTGGTTGGACGTCCCTTCATCTTTCATCTCATAGATTCGTCGTGAAAAAAAGTAGATCCTTCATATCGTGGCCAGTTCGCCTTGTGGGGTAGTCCCAGGAAGCTTTCCTTGTAGACCTTGAATACGTTAAGAATTTTGAAGACATCTAGAATGTTAATGGAGTATTCCTGACGTATACTGGAACATCCTGCATTGATGAGGGAGCAAGGTAAGTGAAATGCCTGAAATTTCCCACAATCACACCACCACTTCCTTAGGTCAACACTGAAAGTACCTGTAGGACGACCATCATTTTGATTAATTTTTTCATGGACCATGAAATATAACCTTTCACGATCAAATTGTACGACATTATGTGTGTTAGCTTTAGCCACTTCTTTAATCATTCCCTTATTACAACCGTCCATTAAAACGTGTCAAGAAGCCATCAGTTTTGTTCACTGATGTCCTATTTTACCAAAGAACGATCCCAGTCAATAGTATGCAGATTAGACCAATGTAGTGATTGGAAGGTTTCAGGTTTCCTTGAGTACTAAGTTCATTGCTTCTTCGAAGATATTTGTCATGTGTCACAATGTTTCCCTCTGTCATATGCTATTGTCCACTTCTCCTTGGGGAATGTTGTTCGGATTTCCCCACGATAGTAGTTAAATGTAGCCTCCGTCAATGTATAACTTGTAATAGAAATGTTATAAATAATAATAATAATAATAATGAAAATGTCTTTGCAGTAACTGAAATGTATGGTGTTACCCATGTTAACAAGTTTTTTTGCTTAGTTCCTTGTCTTTAATCTCACGCATGAGGTTTTGCGCAATGTGTCTAATGCAGCAGACATGTGTAGATGGGGGATATTGCCATCCATTTTTAGGATTGTTATATGCACTCTTTATCGATTCATGTCTATCTTAAATTAGACATAAATTAGCATGCGGTATCATGTGTATTCTCAGTTTCCTAAGAAATAAGCTTTCAGCCTCATTTGTCTCACCTTTGACTAATGCGAAAGCTATTGGGAAAAAAATTTTGTTCACATCATGTGCCACAACCATCAACAAAGTTCCTCTATACTTGCCATACAACCATGTTCATCAACGTGCACAATAGGCTTACTGTAGCGGTAAAATCATGAGTATAAGTTATTAGTTAACTTAACTCAAAGTAAACAGAGTCGCCACTGCATCTTTATTTTATTCCAAATGGAAAAGGAAAAAAGAACGAATAAATCCTAATGAATCTAAAAGCAAAAAAGCTACAAGAATCAAATAGAGAACGGGTAAGGGGATAGGTTACAAATTAGGAATGTTTTAAGCACCCAAAATGCCAGTGGTACTCTACGGGAGCCCTTTGAAATATTTAATGCTTTTGGTTCACTATGCCATAAAAGACTTTAGACAACACTTTTTTCCACTTAGACGGCGCTTTAAATAGCTATCTAAACCTGCGCTGCTAAAGGTTAGCGCAGGTTTAGACAACGCTTTGGTTAATGTCAAAAACGTTGTCTAAAGGTGCTTTATATAGCGCTTTTATTGTCAAAAGTGCTTTCTAAACCCCACTTTAGACATCGCTTTTTACCTTTTTTTAATATACCTTAGACACCACTTTTTTTAATTTTTATGGTATACCTTAGACATCGCTTTCACTAAAAGCGCTTTCTAAACCCCACCTTAGACAACGCTTTTAATGAAAGCGCTTTCTAAACCCCACCTTAGACAACACTTTTTGTTGAAAGCGCTGTCTAAGGTATACAAAATTTTTAAAATAATTTCCTTTAAAAAGCGCTGTCTGGATTTGCCAAATTATAGGCACCTGTTTTGTATCCATATTTTTCACCTGTTTTTAAACCAGAATTTGTACCAATTCATTCCAACCAAAATTTGCACCAAATTTTCCTATTTAAACGTATCAATTTAGGCACCAATTTATAGATACAAAACAATCGGATTTTCAAACCAATATCTACGAAACAATTTATACAAACGTGCCAATTTACGCACCAATTTAAATATACAACATAGTTTGTACAAATCATTTCATCCAACTATACATTTTGCTTCAAATGAAATCTACAGAAACAAAAATTTAATAACACTCCGAGCTATACATTTTCATCCAACTAACTATAACCTGAAACAATACAAAAATATTGTAATTGATCAATTAAAACAAGTCATAATCAATATGTCTATATTTACATACACATACTCAAAATTTTCATCAATTAAAGTAAGAGTATAATATACCTTAACACTCCGAGCTCCATAATGAATTGACATCAATCCTCTTTAATTTCTTTCAAATGATCTCTTGAATAACATACACACTTGAATTCATCAAAGTACTACATAATAATATAACATAGTTTGATTTAGTTTCAATTATATTATTATATGAGAAATATGTGTTAAATATTAAATTAACTCATAAGTTAGAAATACATACATCGATTGAAATATCTAATCGGTTCAAAAAAAGAGTTTCTTTCATAAATCTCAACATGAAATATTTGCAATCTATACCATTATGTTACCGAGGACACTACACATGAAAAGAAAATACGGATAAATCCTAAGTTTTATCAAGCATCATCACTAATATAATCAAAAATGTGATAATTAATATACCGCCACCTTTATCCATGTAATGTTGTTGGCTCTCCTCTTTGATACTTGGATATCTTGTTGGGCTCGAAAAGCTTGTATAATGCTAATAAAATATAAATGAAAATTTAGAACAATTCACATAAATAAATAAATACACACATGAATATTTAAAACAATCTCACTTACGTGTCAATCATGTTCTTCATATCCGGGTATGTTGTCCAATCATTTCCTAACGAGTCAAGATAATAAACAAATTCTCTGATATGATTAATTGCGACCAACAACCAATGTCCACTGTAAGATTAAACAAATGTTAGATGGAAACTTTCTACACAACGTCAAAATAAAAAAAATTATAACAGATGAATTTAGAATGAAAATCTAACCCGGTATTAAACGGTAAAAAGAACAACTTTTTCGTATCTTTGTTGGCCATGAAGAGGTTGCGTACGTACACCATGAACTCATTTGGTTTACTTAAGATTAAACGTAAGTAGACGGTCGCGGGGCATAGGAATGCAAATCTTTCGTCCAATCCAATTGGGCGCATCACTTTGTCATACAAAAACCTTAAATAAAAACATCATTAACATTAGACTATTCATTTGAAACATAAAGTAAATAAGTTGTGCAATTAATATAACAAAGTAGATCGGATATACCTCACGTATGTATTGACAACATTGACGCCTAATTCTTCATGATGAAAAACTTGCATAAATTCGTCATTACCAATTGATTGTTCATATTCAAAGCCAAAAATACCTTCCTCCATATGTATAAGACGAATACCTCCGGTCGAAATATCTATCAATTCTAGAAACATTTGAAGGCATGACCTATACTTGGAGGTAGGTTTTTTTCTAGTTGCGGTCTTCTTAACACCAACCTTTTTTGTGTGGAGAAGTTGCTAATCTCCTTACCATGAAGCTACATATCATATAATTAGTTAGATGAAGAATAATATCATGAATTTAACATTGAATCTACACATTATGGTTAATAAAGGTTCATATACTTGTAGAAATGTGTGTAAAAATGTGATATGCCTCTTTTTTTGAAACAACGGACTCGGTGTGCCGCGGAATCCCCTTATCTTTTCCTTTAGATCCTGTTGGAGTCTAATTAACATTACCATGTAAAAAATGTTAGTAAAATGCGCGTAAAAACTTTCACATTAAGGTTAACAAAGGTTCATAATGGTTTTAAGCATACCTCATATCCGACGCTAAAGAGGTTTGTCGGCCATGCACCAAACGAACATATTGCTTGTTCCACTGTTGTTGCATTCGAAGCATCGTTGGGATATGATAATAATGCATTCGGCTCTACAGAAATTTCAACTGATACTTTCAAACATCCAGGAGGGAGGGGGTTAATGTGAAGTGATTGATCCACAATGTTATACTCTTTTCCCTTGCCAACCATCTGATATGTCGGTGACGATAAGTATAGCTGACAAAGGGAAATGCCCTAAAACCAATAATAAATATGACATTGTTAATGTGTATATATGTCAATTAAATAATTTAAGCTAATAATTTAATTTCATAAAAATAAATATAATTACCCCTGGAATATTCGGTTGAAAGTTACAGTTGATATTGTCTTTGTCTGAACCATCTTTAAAGCATGCTGGAGCGCTATTTTCGTTTTCTTTTCTTAATTTGCAAACTTCAGCTTTCAGTGCTTCCAATTTTATCTGAAGTTCTTTGTTATTAGGAGCCTTTCATTTTTTAATACTCAAGGAGGTCGGAGTGATCTCAAATCCCTTACCCCTCACCCGACTCGAATACTCACGAACATCTAATGTTCGACTAAGTATGCTCCTAGTATCATCTGGAGATAAAGACTGAGATAGCGCCTCCTAAAAATCAGATGAATATCGAATATTTTTCAAATATTAATTAATAAAGTTTTGATTTAATTAAAGAAATAATGTTCTACTTACACATTTCTCATATACTTGTAGAACATCTTCTTTAGCAACTCCAGACTTGCCCACATGGGCTTCCTTCCACAAAACATGTGCAGGAAGAGATGTTTCAAAACTTTTCTCCTTTTGAAACTACACATTAAGTCAAATAATATTATAAAAATTTGACTCATGATGAACAAATATATTATTGCAATTTATAGATATTTACGATAGATTGTTCTAAGCGTCCATATCTGACACGTCCTTTTCTATATGGATACGCGGGACTTGATGCTCTTTCCCGATTTGTTTCACTTATTCTTTTAAATTCTGGGGTTTTTCGTTTGGATTTAAACGTATCCCATTCTTCTTGTGAAATAAAACTTTCATATTTCTTTAGAAGCTCCACATTAACATGATTACCATCTTCATCCCTAAGATACTTGGATGATAAAAATGTTCTAAACCCTCTTAGTAGCTTTTCGGCCAATTTAAGACAAAAATATATTCTATCATCTTCGATGTTGAAACATCTCTAAGAAAAACATACACATTATGTGTTAGTACAAGTAATTTAAAATACATAATTAGTTCCCATAATTAAAGACATAATTATTGTACCTTTTTCTCACTCCAGAGTTTGTCTTTGGCTTCTTTCAAATGTCTATTTCTCCAATCATCCTTGTAATTGAAATCTCATTCCTTACTAGTGCACCAATGAAACTAGTCAAGGTATAACCGTTAGGTTCTATAAGCTGCCCAAGTGGGCTCCAATGCACATCTAGAATGATGCATCGGTCTCTACCATGGATCACTTTCTTCATCACTGTTATGCTTCTTCTAATCTCATCTTCCATAGATACCTTTTTATTACCTCCTTCATGCGTAGAATCATCATCATGTGGGTGATCATCGTTAGTGGCCATATCTAACCTGTAATAAATAAACCAAGGATATTAAATATAAATTATAATGAAAGCAATTGAAAATGAAAAATAAAGAAACTAAGGATATCAAATATAAATTATAATGAAAGCAATTGAAAATGAAAAATAAAGAAACCAAGGATATCAAATATAAATTAGGAAAAATTAGGAAAAACATATAAATTTATTGAAAATGACATAATATATAACATTTTATTATATTACCTCTTTCACTAACATCTCTTTCTTTTCTTGGTTGGAATATTAATTACTTGTTTCTTAGCAATGTGGACGGATGAATTGATCCAAATTCCCTCGTTATGATCATTTCTGATATATGACTCATCCTCTATAAGATCCTTATCTTGATCATTTCTATTCAACTCATTCTGTCTAATGCATGACTCATTCTCAACATTAATATCACATTGATCTACACCGCTATCATCAACCACTCTGTTAGATAAAAGCACTATAGACCATTTCGCACTCGCCAGGTCATTGACATAAAACACTTGTTTAGGTTTAGATGCTAGAATAAAAGACTCATCTTTGTACCCACCCTAGTAAGATCCACTTGAAAAAATCCAGACTTATCCATTCGTATGCCACTACTATTTACCCACTTGCAACCAAAGATTAGAATCTGAAACATCTCGTAATCAAACACCCAAATGTGCTCAATAACTCCAAAATATGACAAATTTGCATATTTGGGTTTAAGTCCTTCATACTTGATATATGCATTGCTTCAGCTCGCACGGTGACACCACTATTTTGCATAGTACTCTTATCATCTTGTTCTTTGGTATAAAATGTGTATCTATTAATTGCGTATGCGCTATGAGAAAACACATGCAAACTTGGACCATATGTCAAACATCTCAACTTTCTATTACCGAAGCATGATCTGAAGATCGCTTCGAATAAATATGATCCTTTAACAATTGTATGAAACTTTGATTGTTCTCTCGTACAATCCAATTTTTATTTCTATTCGGATTTAACCTTAGGAGTACATCCTTGTGCATTTCAACATATGGCTCAACCTCATTATCATTGTGCAGAACATACAAATGCACTTGATCCCGTTCATCCCTTGATACTGTCATAATTTTATTTCCAATTAATTTTTTACCTTCCCTTTTTCCCGAAAATATGAGCTTTGGGGAGTCCAATCGATTGAATGTTGGACAAATATTTAGTACAAAACTCAACAGCTTCTTCAACAATGTATCGTTCAACAATACAACCCTCTGGTCGACTTCGGTTTTTCATGTACCCTTTTAATATTTTCATATACCATTCAGCAGGGTACATCCATCTCATATAAGCTGGTCCACACAATTGTGTCTCTTTCACAAGATGAACAACTAGATGTACCATTATGTCAAAAAAGAGAGAGGAAAATACATTTCAAGCACACTCAAGGTAATTACTATCTCTTTTTGTAGTGTTGGTAAGATCTCGGGATCGATCACCTTACTACAAATTGACCTAAAGAAAAAACACAATTTAGTTATGGCACTTCTTACTTTTTTGGCAAAATAGAACGTATACTTATTGGTAGAAAATGTTCCATTATAACATGGCAATAATGTGTCTTCAAACTCTTCAACTTGAGGTCTTTCACAAACACAAGTTTTCTAATATTTGAAGAGTATCCTTCTGGAACCTTAACTTCACTCAGAAAATTACACAATTTTTTTTCTCCTTTCTAGATAGAGTAAAAGCAGCAGGTGGTAGATATGTTTCTCTCCCTTTCTTTACGGGTGCTAATTCAGTTCTCATTCCCATTTTTAACATGTCCTCCCTTGCTTTAAGGTCATCCTTAGACTTTCCTTTTATATTGAGTAACGTACCGATAACACTTTCAAATACATTTTTTTCAATATGCATAACATCGAGAAAATGTCTCACGTACAAAGACTTCCAATATGGAAATTCAAAAAATATCGACCTCTTCTTCCACCCATCTTTGACAACTTTATGTGCAAAAGGCATGCCAAACTCAGTACGCACATCTTTCACCTTTTCAAAAACTTGGTCACCTGACAATGCGGGTGGAGCTTTACGCTGTTCGGTGT
Organism: Lathyrus aphaca; assembly: GCA_963966055.1. Classification (NCBI taxonomy): domain Eukaryota; kingdom Viridiplantae; phylum Streptophyta; class Magnoliopsida; order Fabales; family Fabaceae; genus Lathyrus; species Lathyrus aphaca. The sequence goes on from OZ014525.1 coordinate 194,994,112, forward strand.
CTCCATTGAATGCTTTTCTCCACCCACGGTAGTGATGTTTAGAATGTTAAAATCTACGATGACCGAGAAACACATTCTTCTGACAAAGTTCCAATCGAATTGTATCGATTCCATCTTAACAAACAGGACACACACTTTGACCTTTAATGCTATACCCAGATAGATTCCCGTATGCTGGAAAATAATTAATTGTGCCAAATAACATCGCCCTCAAATTGAAACTTTCTTTCCTATATCCATCATAAACCTCCACAATGTTATCCCACAAAATCTTTAAATCTTAGATCAAAGGTGTCAAGTATACGTCTATGTCATTTCCTGGTTGTTTAGGCCCAAGATTAACATAGATAACATCATGTACTTACGCTTCATACATAGCCATGAAGATAGGTTATAAATCATAAGAATCACTTGACATGTGGTATGTGAGATACTTTGAAGACCATGCAGGTTCATTCCATCAGTAGATAATGCCAAACGAAGGTTTCTTACTTCTTCTCCAAAGTCAGGATAATCATTATCAATTTTTTACCACTGTGGTGAATCAGCCGGATGTCGATGCTTTCCATCAATAACTCTTTCATCTGCATGCCAAGTTATTTGTCTTGCATCGGTTTCACTACGAAACATGCGCCTAAATCTCTGAATTATAGGAAAATACCATAAGACTTTTGTTGGAGACAATTTTTTCTTATATTGAGACAAACCGCATTTAGGGCACTCAATTAACGATGCATATTCGTTTTGAAACAAAACACAATCGTTTGGACAAGCATGTATCTTATCATAGCTCATGCCAATAGAGCACAACATTTTTTTTCCTCATAGGTTCAATTAGGAAGAACATTATCCTCTGGTAGCATTTCTCTCATAAGGGACAACAACTCTATGAAACTTTTATCTGACCATCCATTGTCCGCCTTTAAGTTGTACAACTTTAAGACCGCAGACAGTCTTGTGAATTTAGTGCAACCTTTATACAATGGTTTCTCTGCATCACTTACCAACCTCTCAAACATTTCAGGACAATCATCAAGATCTTCTTCAAGTGCTTCTACAATCTCTTCGACTCGATCACAATTGTATATTTCCGTGTCATTGTCGTCTAAAGCATAGGTCGTATTACTTTTTCCACTCGGTTCAACATTCTCGTTAATTTTCTCACCATGAAATTTCCAACACTGATAACTTCGATCAATTCCATGCCTCAGTAAATGCGATTTCAATCCATCTGCGTCAACCTTACCAATATAACAATAACCCAAACAAGGACATTTCATTCAAATGGGATCTTTAATATGTTGAACAACAAACTTAACGAATTTTGCAACCCCATTCTCGTACTCTTTGGTCAATCGATCGGGAAACATCCATTTTGTATCCATGGGTTTCCTACTTATTAAGGAAAACAAAATAAAATACCTTAGAATGTCGTTAATGAACCGTACCACCGATATGTTATTCTACTATCGCATGCTACTCACAAATAAGCCACACAATATTTCAAAACACGAACTTTCCAAGCTATAACTATTAATCAGCATTTCTTTAATCTCAAACTAAACATGTACTAACAAATCAAACTAAACGAGATTAAAATAATAAGCACTTTCTCAATCTCAAAAAGAGATTAAAATAATAAGTTATTCACATTAAAATAATAAGCACTTCCTCAATCTCAAAAAGAGATTAAAATAATAAGCACTTCTTTAAACAATATCTACCATATACAAAAAGATATTAAACTAATAAGCATTTCTACAACAATGTCAACTATATACAAAAAGAGCTTAAAATAATAAGCACTTCTTCAACCAATGTCAACTATATTCAAAAAGAGATAAGCTATTTTCCTCTTTATAAGCTACTTATATCATCAATGTCATCTTTATAAGCTAGTTTTATAATCAATGTCATCTTTATAAGCTACTTTTATCATCAATGTCAACTATTTTCGTGCTTGCCCAAAACAGAGATGAATTGATTTCGTGCTTGAAAAAAAGAAGAAACTTACCAAAAATGAGACAGTGTACGGTGGAGGAAGGAGCACGATAACAACAGTAAACGTCACGGAGGAGCACGGTGGTGGACGACAGTGGCATTGAAGCTTCGTTAGGTCGAAAATGGTCATTCACACAGTTTGTTCTCAGAGAGAGGGAAAGAAAGATATGAAAATAGAAACTGAGTATTCTAATTATTTCATATAATTAGACCTTAGACAACGCTTTTGTGGAAATCGTTGTCTAAGGGAGCCCTTAAACAACGCTTTTGAAAAACGCTGGCTAAGGTCAACCTTAGACAACGCTTTTGATTTTTTTAATTAAAAGACCTTAGACAACACTTTCCTCAAAAGCGTTGTCTAAGATATACCTTTAAAAGCGCTTTCAGAAAGTGTTGTCTAAGGTCTATCTTAGACAGCGCTTTTCCAAAAGCGCTGTCTAAGGTATGACTTTTAGCAGCACTTTTACTATTTTTCTTGAACAGTTTCCGTGTTTTATTTTATTTTTTACTTATAGCAGTGCTTTCTTAATAAAGCGTTGTCTAAGGTGCACTATTAAATGTCATTTTTGGCGTAATGGTTTGAAAATGGTTTGTTTAAAAGAGATTGAAGAGATGAGAAGAGAAATGTTTTTAAAGATTTTTGTGTTTGACGAGACGTCTGTCTCATGCCTACGTACCCACGACGTGCAATGTGAGATCAAAACCTCGTAGTTCGTGGTACAAATATTGAAAAATTAATGTGGTGGATTGAGTTTAAAATGTAAAGATAAGTCGTCATTCTTCAGCGAATAATTTTGCTAGAAAGAATGAATCATATTTAAACTTGTGAAAATGGTTAAAAGGAAAAGTGCACGAGGGTACAAAAAAGATTGAATGAGTTTTGCTTCTTCTTTTTTTTAAGTTTTTGAAAAGGTTTCGATATGCTTATGTGGTTTAGCATTTATTAAAAAATGAAATAAAAAAAAGTAAAATAACTTGACCTAAGTCAAGTTTTGATTATGAAAGTGGTTTAAAGTTTGAAAACAAAGAAGGTTTTAAAAAGAGGGAGAAGTTTTGAAAATTAAAGATGTGGGAAGAGATGGAGAGGCTATCCTAAGACTTAAAGTAAATGTTAAAGTAAGAACGATCGAATCTTATGGTGAGCATTCTTCAAAGTACAATAGGACTTCATCCTCATAAACAAGTGAACCAAATGAAGGCTAAGGTTTCCAATCCATAATACCTCAAGCAATGGAATGATCCTAAAATCTAAGTCCAAAAATCCAAGTCTAATGCTAAGGATAGTAGCCATAGTCCAAGATTAAAGTCACAAGTTTTTTAGAGGTTTAATCCTTTATTAATATTTTTGTGTCCAAGTGGACAAAAGAAAAATTAACACAACAATATAATAGCAAGAATATAAACATGATAATAGACGATAAAGTATAATAAAAGCATAATAAAAGAGATAAGGAGTGAGAGATAAAAATAAAGAGGATAAGCTGCGAGAAGGAATTAAAATGTTAGTATAGTAATAGTAATAATAATATTTACATAATAATGGTATGGTGAACTTAATCATCCACAACCAAAAAAAGTAACAAGGCCGCCGATTATGCTTAGTATCTTACACTATAGTGATTAATCGTGGCAATTAGATCCAAATTCAATGAAACTTGAAAAAATATTGGGAGACCCAAAGCAACTACGCATCAAGCTTCATAAGTCGTGGATCTTAACGCAAAAGACTAACCACTTTGGGATTACACGACCAACACGAGGTCCAATCCACGAAAGTGCAAGTATCTAATTGGATATTTTTATTCCGAAATCGGGACACATTTAGGTCTATGTTAAGCAATTGTTGAGTAATTTACGAAGTAATTACCCTACAAATGAGGTCGGCCAAAACTAATTAAGGTTAACAATGTTAGTGCTAATACATGCGAGATAAACGATATGTAAATCTCCATCCGAACGCGATGCCGCACAAAAATAAAGATGAATACCAAATTGAGTTACACTTATGGTATTCTTTCATCTTTAAGTTCAATCACTCATTTTGGTGGATTCAAGTATGAAAATATTTCACTAATGCAAAGAACCTAAAGTGAATTAAATAATTCACTTAGAGATAAATTTGGACTAATGAATATTAACCACTCTAATCTACATCCAAAGTCCATTGAATTTAAAGAGATATCAATCCCAAAAATGTCTCCCAAGGTAATAAGAAGAGAGGGGAAGAGGGGAGAAGAGGAGGCAAAAGAGCCCTAAAACAAGGCAAAAAATTAGTTTCAGGCATGTGCAAATCGATTCCACCAGTGTGCAAATTGATTGAGCAGTGCAAAAATTCAAATTCAAGCCAAAAAAGACAGTGCAAATTGAGTTGCACAGGATGCAAATTGATTGCACAAGGAAAAAATCAGCAAAAACTGTGAAGAAAAAGGCAGTGCAAATCGATTTGCACAAGATGAAAATCGATTGCATGCTGTTCAGTTTTCAAAAATCAGCATTTAAATGGAAAAATCCATGTTCAATCAATCCTTCAAACACCTTATGATCATGGATTCATATGAGCACGAATTTTCCACTAAATCAACAAAAAATAACACCGATAAGAACAAAATTGCAAGATCCAAAGATCAAGCAAAAGAACTAATCAAGATCTATGGTCTTGATGATGAAGATGGATGGGTAATAATGGAGGAAGATGAATCACCAAGAAAAAACTTCAAATTACTCCACTAGCAAGCTTGATCTATTAAAATTGATGAAGAAAAATGAAAATGATGAAGGTTTAGCTCAAAGTTAATCAATAATTCAATGTGAATGCTTGATAATTTTAAAAAGAAGAAGAGCTTTGGTGAATTTATGGTTTGGGAAGATATTTTGCAAGGGATTTTTTGGCTATCAAAAGCTTGAAAAATTAATGAAATGAAGCCTCTATTAAAAAGAGTTTAGGTATGGGAATTTGGTGGAATCGAGCTTGCTTTGGAAATTCAAAATTAGGATTGGAAATTCAAATTTGGAGGGAATTATAAAAAGAGTGGTGATTAGTGAAGTTTTATGGTGGGAATTAATTTTAATGATGTAGGGGAATTAAATGGAGATGGTCTAAAATATTCTCAAAATAATAAAAATTGGTGCCAAATGCCCCAAAACTTGAAAAATGTTGATTTTAGCCAAATTTGTCTTCGTGCAATCGATTTGCATAACAGTGCAATCGATTGCGCAATCAAAAATTTTCTAGGTGCAATCGATTGGACAGTTATTGCAACCGATTACACAGTGTAAAATCCTGAAAAAATGCCTTGTTGACCGGATTGTGTTGGCTTTGAGCTCGATTCTTTTGCGCGTTGAAGAATGATGGAAATAAACACACGAACCTTGGAAATCCTTGAATAAATCAATTAAAACTTGTAAAATCTTTTATCAAATAAATTTGAATTGTTTGTGAATTAACTTCAACTTTGTTGAAATGAAATTCGTTCGAGCTGTGGACTTGCTATTTTTGGTATTTTTGACATGTTCTTCCCCTGAAAATGTTAATAAAAGAAAACAAAATATTTTTGGACTTTATTTAATGGTTAGTAAACATAAAAAAAAAAAAAGCAAACAAAAGCAATGGTGATCCCCCGTGTGGTATAAACCTGCATCCAAAAAGGATAGACGAACCAGTGCGTGATCTTGTTTGTATGCAAGATGCAGATGAGATGCGAAAAATCTTAGGGTCAAAAATTAAGGTATGACACTTACTATAGGAGAAACCACATATACATGGTTAAACTCCTAAAAGAGACGAAGGGAAATTCTCTTGTTAGCTAATTTTGGATCCATAATTCGAAATTGTAGGCAGGGTTTGCAACTCAATAAGAGTTACTAGAAAATAGGTATTCATTACCAATATCCACTATGGTATGTCGTTGTAAGATGTTTCTCAATTTATGTATAATGACTCTATTGCCTTACATTTTACAATCCATGCTTTCTTGTACGATATTATTTACTTGTATTTTTAAACATTATGGGAATGATCACCTTCACTTTAAGCGATCACGATTAACAAGCTCTTAGATGTTGTGGCTAATCATTTTTTAATCAAGCTTCCTATGGTCTTGTGATATAGACATGGTAGTGCATGTATGAGGCTCAGTGAGCTTACCAATCTTCCATTTTTAGTTCTTCTTTCTCAAGGAAGCTTTGAATTTGAAATTTCATTTGGTTTCTTACATTTAATTAAGTATCATACTTTATCATATTTTTTCACCCAATAGTCAACACTATGTGTTATACGCCAATGTTGTAGGACAACAACGCAAGCTTCCTTGTTTTCAAACTCCATCCCTTCTCTATTTCATCACCTATATGGTTTGGTATGATATCCAAGCACATAGATTAGTTCAACATCTTTCAGGCATATTACGTGTTCCCAGGTGCGTTGTACAAATTCATTGGCACTAATTGTCTGGGTAGGCACATCGACTATATCTTCACTACCATCATTATCACTATTACCAAAAAGATCTTGCATTATGATCTCTTCGAGATTATCTTCACTATCTTATCCAACTTCTTCATTGGGTATGAAAGTTTCATTGATTTGTGTTGGTTCGTCGTCAAAAGTTTGACTCATTCCATAATGATGGTATTCTGTCGATTGAGTTTGATATGTTTCGGCATGTTCAAATAGACGAACATATATCTCAATCGTATGTAATTAAGCGAACTTGTTGTGACACTAAAACATTACTTTCACGTCTTCTTCTTTTATAATTGGGGTCATAATGTAAAATACGCTATCCTCATCTCCATTAACTAATGGATGACGATAAATAATCTCCTCAACACAATGTTGTAAGTTTTTCCATCCTATATTTGAAATGAAAGAAATCAGAATTCACATGAATTTTGATTGAGTATGTACCTAAATTGCTAAATGAGATTCCAACATTAGTATCTATGAAAATAGTACCATTAAAGTGACCGGTTACTACTAAATTTATTTGAACCATTTAGAGGTAAAAAAATATGAATAAATGTTGGAATGTGGAATGAGAAAATGAAGAAACAAATATATTTTAACTTAAAGATATGCAACAAAATTTGGAACCCAAGGAACAATTGTGTGCTTGGCCAAAGGAATGGCGAGCAAGAATGACACATGTAGGTGCTCGACCATTGGAGTGACAAGCATGTGTGTGCTTGGTCATAGGAATGACGAGCAGGTACATGGAAAACATAACATGTATGCATGCAACAAGACTAGCTGGTAATGGTATAGGCTTGCATGCATGCTTTCTCTAGCTCTGGAATTTTCCATGTCATGCCTTGTTAAATCAAATATCTCATTGTAAGGTCTATTCAAATTATTTACCATTCACTCACTCACTTCTATAACTCTATAAATTCATTTCTAATAATTTTTTTATCACATTCACTCACTCATCAACGAAATATTTTATTAACCTCATTTCACAAACTCAAAATGTCTTTGTTGTGGATGGGAGAATCGCGTCGTGGAACACCTACAAACATTGAAGCATATGAAAGGTTCTTATAATATCAACGTAATTATTTATTTAATCAGTGTAGTCATTATTATTTCTATTTTTTCCAGGTGGATGGTAGGTTCTGAGTCCATTCACATACTCATATTCAACCCAGTGGAGGCAAAACATAAAAGTTTGTAACCATACAACCTATATGTTTTCTATATTTCTTATTTATATTCTAACTTATATATATTTTTAGCCACTTTATGTGGATGGTAGGTTCCGAGTCCATTCACATACTCATATTCAACCCAGTGCGGAAATAATTTCGTATTTGGAACAAGCCAGTTTTGCAAATGTTGCAAAAATATAGATTTTAAAGATTGACTCCAGATCCTAGTTCTAGCTTTATTAGAGAGTTGGAGACCATAATTTAGGGGTACAACCTACAGAGTGTGATAAATTAGAGGCTCTGTAAAGATTGCTTGTCTAGAATGTCTATTTGGAGAGTTAAAAAATAAATCTTCCCCAACCAAGGAAGATAATATTTTACAAGCTAAACTATACATTTTACTTCTCATTGATACTTTGTTGTTTCCAGACAAGAATCACAATATTTTGCTTTCATCTTAGATACCTTTCGAAGGAGACCTAGAAAAATGCAACGCATATAATTGGGGGTCAACTTGTTTGGATACATTGTACAAACATATGTGCAAGACCACCGTCAAATATGTCAATAGCATGAGAGGTTATGTAGTACTACTCATTGTTTGGTAATTCACACGTATACCATTATTTGCTCCCATTACTAGAATGGAGCCATCATTTTCATACGTTACAAGGTATTTCTGATATATAAATGCACTTTAATATCTTCTCATTAAACTATACCTAACATTAATACTTTTTTTTTTGGAAAACTCAAGATAGTGCGAACGAGGAATGGATTATGAAAATAATCCTCGTTAATATCTACATGGGTATCAAAACACAATAAAGTACATGGAGGAAAAATATGTAAGTTTGTAGCCATACAACCTATATGTTTTCTATATTTCTTATTTATATTCTAACTTATATATTTTTTAGCCACTTTATGTGGATGGTAGGTTTCGAGTCCATTCACATACTCATATTCAACCCAGTGCGAATATAATTTCGTATATGGAACAAGCCAGTTTTGCATATGTTGGAAAAATATCGATTTTAAGATTGACTCCAGATCCTAGTTGTATCTTTATTAGAGAGATGAAGACCATAATTTAGGGGTACAACCTATAGAGTGTGATAACATTAGAGACTTTGTAGAGATTGTTTGGATAAAGTGTCTGTTTGGAGAGTTAAAGAATAAATCTTCCCCAACCAAGGAAGATAATATTTTACAAGATAAACTATACATTTTACTTATCATTTCTACTTTGTTGTTTCCAGCAATAGTCACAATATTTTGTTTTCATCTTAGATACCTTTCGTAGGAGATCTAGAAAAATGCAACGTATATAGTTGGGGGTCAGCTTGTTTGGAAACAATGTACAAACATATATATATATATATATATATATATATATATATATATATATATATATATATATATATATGTGTGTGTGTGTGTGTGTGTGTGTGTGTGTGTGTGTGTGTGTGTGTGCAATATCGTTGTCAACTATGTCAATAGCATGAGAGGTTATGTAGTACTACTGATTGTTTGGTAATTCGTGCGTATACCGTTGTTTGCTCCCATTACTAGAGTGGAGCCATCATTTCCATACGCTACAAGGTATTTCTAATATATAAATACACTTTAATATCTTCTCATTAAACTATACCTAACATTAATATATTTTTTTGGAAAATGCAAGATAGTGCGAACAAGGAATGTATTACGAAAATAATCCTCGTTAATATCTACATGGGTATCGAAATGCAATAAAGCACATGGAGGCAAAAGATGTAAGTTTGTTACCACACAACCTATATGTTTTCTATATTTTTTATTTATATTCTAACTTATATATTTTTTAGCCTTTTTATATGGAGGTCGCACCTTCAATTCTCAGTGTCTGATCGTAGAGATAGCCTAGTCTGGAGTGTGACAACTTATCTTATATGCTTCTTTACTGTGAAGATGCATCAGACAGATAGGGTCAAACTCCAGTTTGGTTTTTAACAAAAAATCCCTTCCCAACCAAGGTATCTAAGGGAACACCACGACATGACGATAAAAAATCCCAAAACATTCATTGGCAAGAATTGAACAAAGATGAGGTGGAAGAATGGGAACAGAGAAGACATTTGATACTGCATGGGGGAGGCGATAATGGGTGAGTGTAAGCTAAGTCAAGAATATTTGAATTTGTTACATGCCATATCATTTGTGCATGTTTCTCCCACCCAATTTTTGAATGACCCCCGTCAACATGCCTTCTCTTTAACACAACCAACTATCACGCCCATACATCACGATGTTCCACCAATGTAGACATCCCAATTTGGCGAGCAAGCATCATCATCTGCACAACAAACATACCATCACACACAGACCACACAACAACACATCTTCTATGCCACCTCATCCCAACACCAAACTCCCCACACTTCATTCCCTCAAACAAACAACAACTACTACTACTACTACGACCAACAATATCAACACCAATATCCACCCATCGACCACCCTTATAGTCAACTCCAATTCCCCAATCAAACTTCGATCACTCAAACCCCCAATCTCAACATCAAACATTTAACACTACATCTTTTCGGCCCACATCTATCTTTCTCACTGATAATGTCTATTATCCAACAATTCAACATATCCAATCCGAAACCCCTCAATCAAATTCAATGACGAAAGATACAATAAAAGACAAGATTTTGTATATTTGATAAATATTATGATCCATCTATATTGTGCGTCTTCCTCTTTAATATTTATTATTAGACCTATACATAGGCCTTTGCACCTAGAAGAATTAATATTAATTTAATTAATAACAATAGCTTATCTCCCAATTATTTTTAAACAAAAGGGAGAGAGTTAGTAGTTAATAGTTTCAATTTGCAATAGTATGGAGGCTACCTTTATTTATGCAGTAGATGGAGCCCTTTGACCTGGCATTCCACTTCACTAAGATTTTGATAAGGATGTGAGTAGTAGAAGACAATATCAATCAAATATATCATCATATAAAATGAAAGGAATATATGAAAAGAAGCAAACATTTTGGAAGGTCTTTTGAGATTTACAAGTATTTTATTCAAGACCCGTCAATTTTTGTAAGCTACTTGACATCACATTGTAAAAAGAAATAGTTAATTAACAATTAATCATGTTTAGTGCTTAATGTGGTGTTTACCAAAATAAGGGATTTGACAAGGAAGTAGGTAAGATGTTATTGGCTATGTATTAATGGCATATCACTTGCAAGCATAATGGAAAATAATAGAGGCAAAGAATGATTAAACTAGTTTAATTAATAAATTAATAGGAAACAATTAGAACATAATGCAAGAAGAAATCATTAATCGACACATAATTGACATTTCTTACTCCTGTCATTGTCAATTTAAGTACTAAAGTTTTTACTTAGCACTATAAAAAGGTTTTTATGTTTTGTTTTTTATATTAGCACTATAGAAAGTTATTTTATTTTATTTATAGACAAAATATTTACTTCATCACAACCTCTAAATAAACATAATAAAAACATATAATATATATCAATTTGGTTTGTAATCTCTTTTGACTTTTTGACGAATTTTTTTTTCCGGTTTTTTTTTAATCAATATTCTTTGTATTCATGTTAATATATTTGCTTATTTAAAAAAGAATTATTTAATTATTTATTATTTTATCTTTTCTTAATTAGTGTGCATGTTCAACATCAAATAATAAACTTAAAAAAATGAAGATGTAGATTTATGAGAAAACCCTTTAAAATAAAACTAAGTGGAAGAGTTTGAAAAGTGTAGTTTCTAGAAGAAAAATCAAATATCACTAAGCACAACTATTATCTTTTCTAAAGATATGATAAACAATAAATTTCATTTGAAAACAGTCACTTAAGAATTTTATTTACTAAATAAAATATTACATTATGTTATAAAGACATTGGATAGGAAGAGGTACAGTATTTTTAATTATTATTTCTCTTAAGAAAATGTAGCACTAAATACTAATGCTTTGAATTTAAACTCAAATTTTTTGATGCTATCATAAGAGATTTCTAATTAGAAGTGGCAGATAGATATATCCGTTATATTTACATTTATTCCATAAAAACTGTTAAAGAGTGTAGAGATGGCATAATTGCAATTGCGATATGGACATTACACTCCTAAAAATTAAAAATTGGAAAGAAAAAAAAAAACTTATTTAGACTCAACATAGGCAAACCTACGGAAAAAAAAAAGGTTTGACAAAATAGATATTAAAAAATATAAATTTAAAATTTTGATTAATCTCACAAATAAAAATAAAAATGAACAAAACTAATATTTCTAACTGATTAAAACTTTTTTTTTCCACCTTTATTTCTAACCATCTCATCATAATGTTAGTAGGTGCATAAATTTTAAGAATTTCTTATTACACTCTATGCATTATATAGGTATCTTGCGTGCTTACAAAAATATTCTTGATTTTTGGATATGTAAATCCGGACATATTTTTTTCAGTTTTTTTCGGATGTGCACATCCGGAAACAGTTTGCATGTGCACATCAGGAAGAAAATCAGAAAAACAGAATTTCAATATTTCCCACATTCATTTCATAAAATAGGATTACATTCAATTCGTCATTACATCGACATAAATTTAAATATTACAAAGATCAGTAGCCCGATGGACGCTTGCACATCTCTAAGATCTGGTTGACCGTTTTGTGGATGATCGCCTCGATATCGAGCGAAAATCGTTCTTCGTACCGAAAATACTTTTGCCACATCGCTATTACATCCTCTTGAATCTTAAGCTCAATAATGTTATGCGTGACGTTCCTTTCGTTGTCAACAGAAGGTGAACGATATTCAAACTTCACAACCTTCCGTTTGTCTCCGTATAAGGTAGGAGAAGTTTGATCTCTTCAATGATCGAACTAATGGATTGGTGTGTCGTTAGCTTAGTCGTGCAACCGGGTGTTTTACCGTCGGTGTAGGAAACATTTGTGACACACCAATGGATCTTGATGTCATACAACTAAGACATTTTGTGTTTTTGTGAAAGATATTAAATGAAACACCTAATTTATAAAAAAACCTATGGTGAAGGAAATTCTGCCTAACTTCTTACCGGATTTATAGATCCGAAAACACCCTATAAATACACGTTCCGGATGTGCATATCTGGAAAACTTTCGCGGATCTACAAATCAAAATATTTTACTGATGCAAAATTTAAAACATAATTGGTTGTCTATGTTACTATGTTATGCAATGCATTCAAATAAAAGGCATTAGTGATATCAAAATAGCACATGAATAGAAATCAATATATTTCACTTCAAAAATTACATTTTATTGTTCGATTATACAAAAGAGTTAAAACAAAAGTCTTCTTCTAAATATATCGGAGCTTGACCTTTGGACTTTTCTGCATTTGATGCCTTTTCAATTTCATTCAATCTATCGAATTCATTCATCCTTTCAATAAAATATTCGTCCATGACTCAACAATTATGGTTGCATGTGTTGCCCATTACAGTGATGTAGGTGGTATGGGGCATCTGAGTTTCAAGATAACTTATACAAAATACCTTGACTTTGCAAGCCATCTGATACATATAATGCGATCATTTGGATTGTACGGTGGTTTGGTTCGGGAAAAATAGAGATATCATGTTTATCTTCTTCCATACAACCGTCACCATCGAAACTAAGTCTCATCCAATGAGGGAAAACTTCGTCAATTTGTATTGGCTCACCTAGTTTCAACTTCGTAGCAATAACACAAGCACACGGAAGACCGTATGATTTCACAATAGTGCAACCACACTTTGCGCTATCGGATCCAACTGTTTCGGCTTGGTTGTCCTCATGAAAAATATAGTTCAATCCCGCCTGAGACATTTTGCCGATCAGTTTAGAGAAAAGGACATTTCCTTTAAAACGATGTTACAAAACAGTGATACTCCGACCAAATGTGGTTTGTATCTCGTTATGTTGGTTCTTAATCATGAGATCCACAGAGTCCGAAACTCGACATAAATCACCCTTGCAATTACCCAACCAATTCTTCAAAGTAGCATGTGCCGACTCAACTCTATTGGTTGTTGTATTTCTAAGGTGTCGGACATTATCCATCCAAGCACATACTATCTTCTACTTCACTTGATCAAGAATAGTGCTTTCAACATATTTCAACAAAGTCGGGTACTTTTCGCATACTTTTCAGAATTTCATGACCGAATCGACATATAATTCTTTTGTTGAATTTATAATACGATTCCATGCATCCATTATTTTTTCTACAATGACAACGGCCTTAACCATTTTTCCATCTTCCGACTCTACTTGTTTCACACCTACCGCGGGTTTAACCCGACTTCTCACATTCTTTGTTATGTGATATCGACAAAGTAATGAATTAGAGGAAGGAAATAACCTTGAAAGTGCATTCATCAAAGCGGTATCGTGGTCTGTAACAATCTCTTTAGGCATTGGAACATGTTTCTTCAAAAGAGACCGACACATCTCCAATGCCCATGTATAATTTTCCTCATTCTCGCAGTCCAAAAGTACAAAAGCAACGACATATGTCTTGTACGTAGATGTAACGCCAACCATCTCAAATAGTGGAAGCCAATACTTGTTGGTCTTGTAGGTACAATCAATAATTAGCATTGTCGAAAAAGTGTTGAACAACCTTACAGAATCCGGATGTGTCCAAAAAATATCTCGGACCGTAACTCCATCATCGCGATATCTATACCGAGACACATAATTGTTATATTCTAGAAATTTCAACAAATGTTGCATCTCACTTCTATCTCCCCTAATTGCTTTGTTCGCCTGATACCGGATGTTATACACTTGCTTTATGTTTGCTACATTGTCGGATTCCTTCCGTTTCAACGTGGCAAGTATATTTTTCGGTTGGACAAGATTCAAAGTCACGTCAGCAATACATGTACCCTTTTTACCCCACAACATAATAATACAAAATTATTCAATAAAAATCAGAGTTTTCAACATAAAGGGTATCACATTCTAACTAACATCATTAAAACTCATCTTTATGTCTTGTCTCGTAACACGGGTTACAACATGCATCATACTTAAAAACAAAACATCATTTATATGCAACGGATCATCATTCGATAACTTAGTCAACATTATATGAAAATTCAATGGTTAATTCAAAACATCATCATCATGTATTAAAACAGACAAAAACCAACAAAACTTCCGAGCGTTCCTGATGTTACACGACACAGAGTATGACACCACTCTAGACTCTATAAACGACAAAAGACACATACTCCAAGCTACGTCCAAGCACCAAGCTATTCTTGAGTATCTGTAGGATGGCATAATAGACCATCACCAAAGGCAAACAAGGTGAGTAAATTCACATTCAATATAAATAATATAAAGAAGGAATTACAAATAAACATGCATCAATATATCAATCAATTCAAGTCTCACCCATGTACAACAAAACCAATCACATCATCACATAAAATACAAATGCAATCATGTTATGCCACCATGGATGAAATGCAATCCTCATCATATGCATGTGGTGCCGAATCATCATCATGGATGGACATTGGGCCATCAACCCTCCATAAGGGAGCACAACATAAGCAACATATCACTTTAATCCACATAATAGGATCAAAGCTACCAACGGACCGAAGCCCCAACATAATTATGCCATGAATGCAAGACGCAATACAATCATACATCATCAAAATCCAACAACTATTGCATCCGCATTCATCATCATTCCTCATTCATCATTCACTCATCCAATACTTTGCCTACTCATATCATCAATACTACATGTCATCATAATACGACATAATCATTTAAACTTCATTTAATCACAAATTCCTACACATATATCATATTACATAATAACAAGAATTCACAACAACGTTATAGCAACTTAAGACAATAAACCAATTCGTTTCAAATCATTTGGGAAAAGAAAACATTTTTCAAAAAGTGTCAGGTCTCACTAAGAGGGCTTCACGCCCGCTAAGCGACCTGGTCTCAGGTTGCGAGATTTTGAGAATTCAACTTGCTCGCAAAGCGAGCATCTGCTCGCTAAGCGAGACAACAATTTTAGACAGAAAAACTTGCAATTTCAATACGACTCAACTGCAACCAAATTCATCAAAAATCATCTTTAATCAATAGAAAAATGCAGAATTCATTCCTATAACCTATTATCTTCATATATTCATCAACTACAACATCTAACAACAACAATTCATCAAACTCTTCCAACAATCCTCCTAACCCTAATATTCCCCTCAAAAACCCCTTCTCATAAGACTCACCTCTACATTATAGATATTGATTAGAAAATTACTCCCCATACCTTAGTAAATTGAACTCTTCAATCACTTCTTGAAGAATATCCAACCTTAGCCTCCTTGTTCTTCTGAGCAACTTCTCTTAATCTTGCAAAATACGCATTCTGAGAAAATTATCCCGATTCTCTTCTCTTAATCTTCCCAAAAGATAAAATTACCCTCAAGACCTCTAACTTCTTTTATTTTATTTTAATAATAATATTTAGTTATTCTAATATTACTATTTAAATAAAATAATTTCATTCACCATAACATCACAAAATACCCCACAACACCACATATTCATAAATAATTAAATAAATAATTAAATTATAAAATCAGGGCGTTACAACTCTCTCACACTTTAAGAATTTTCGTCCTCGAAAATGTACCTGAAACAAACAGAGTCAATTAAGACTCCTTCATTTGATCTTCACATTCCGAAGTCCAACTTTCACATGCGTGTCCACCCCACAATACCTTTACCAATGCAATCTTTTTTCCTCATAACTGCTTCATTTCTCGGTCATCTATCCACAATGGTAATGCCTCAACAGTCAAATTATCTCTTACATGTATTCCATCCATATGAATCACATGCGATGGATCACACACATAGTTCCTCAATTGCGATACATGAAACACATCATGCAAACTCGCAAGCGATAGTGGTAACACAATCTGATATCTACCGCTCCGATCCTTTGCGAAATCTGATACGGACCAACAAAACACAAAGTGAGCTTTCTAGACTTCAAAGCTCGTCCGACACTAGTCATCGAAGTTACTCTCAAGAACACATGGTCTCCCTCTTGGAACTCAAGAGCTTTCCTCCTCTTATCATGATAACTCTTTTGTTGACTCTGAGAATCCTTCATTCTTTCTTGTATCATCTTAATCTTCTCAGTTGTCTCATGTACAATCTTCGTTCCAAGCACTAAACTCTCGCCTGATTCATACCAACATAAGGGAGTCTGACATCGTCTACCATACAACGCTTCGTACAGTGCCATTCCAATACTAGAATGATAACTATTATTGTAGTTAAACTCAATCAACGGCAAATGAATATCCCAAGATCCACCTTGATCCATCACACAAGCTCTTAGTAAATCATTTAAAGATTGGATAGTCCTATATGCCTGACCATCTGTCTGTGGATGATAAGTAGAGCTCATCCTCAACTTAGTACCCAAGGCATCTTGTAAACTCTTCCAAAACCTTGACATAAACCGCAAATCTCTATCTGATACGATACTCGATGGTATCTCATACAACTTCACGGTCTCTTCAATATACATCTCAGCTAGCTTCTGCATAGAATGATTAATCTTCATCGGCAACAAATGGGCCGACTTAGTCAATCTATCCATAATTACCCAAATTGAATCATTTCCCTTAGCAGTCTTAGGCAAACACATTACAAAATCCATGGAAATGATATCCCACTTCCATTCTGGAATATTCAATGGCTGCATCATATCTAACGGTTTTTGATGTTAAATCTTCGACTTTTGGCAAGTCAAACATGCATACCCAAATTCAATAACGTCTTTCTTCATACCTGGCCACCAAAATAGTTCCTGCAAATCATGGTACATCTTCATAACACCAGGATGGATACTCAATCTACTTCAATATCCTTCTTCTAAAATACTCTTCTTGATTTCTGGAACATCTGGAATACACACTCTATCTCGGAATCTCATCACACCATTCTCATCAACTCGAAATTCACCTCTATTACCTTGGTTAATCAAAGTCAACTGATTAACCAACTTCATATCAGATTTTTGTCCTTCTCGGATCCTTTCCACAATTTCACTGGTTAACTTCGGCATCCCCAACTTCACACTCTCAGAATTAGTCTCACACAAAAAACTCATGTCTCTAAACTGTTCAATTATTTCGAGTTCTTTCACCGTAAGCATCGACATATGCAATGTCTTCCTACTCAGAGCATCCGCAACCACATTCTCCTTACCAAGATGGTAATTAAAATCAAAATCAAAATCTTTCAATAATTCCAACCACCTTCTCTGCCTATTCAACTCCTTCTGATAAAATATATACTTCAAACTCTTATGATCACTGAACACTTCAAATTTCGAACCAAAGAGATAATGTCTCCAAATCTTCAACACAAACACCATATCTGCCAACAATAAATCACGTGTAGGATAATTCCTTTCAACATTGGAGCAGTTATCAACTTCTTCTTCAACTCTACAAAACTCTTTTCACACGCAACATCCCACACATAAGCTTGACTCTTTCGAGTCAACTGAGTCAAAGGTAGTGCCAACTTCGAAAAGCCCTCAATAAACTTCCGGTAATAACCTGCCAAACTCAGAAAACTTATAATCTCAGTATCAGATTTAAGAGTCTCCCACTGTAACACTGCATCAATCTTCGATGGTTCTACAACAATTCCAATAATGGAAATTACATGTTCAAGGAAACTCACTTCTTGCAACCAGAACTCACACTTTGACAGCTTCTCATACAACTTCTTCTCTCGTAACACTTGCAGCACAATCCTCAAATGCCCTGCATGTTCCTCTTCTGTCTTGGAATAAATCAGAATATCATCAATAAAAGCTACCACAAATTTATCCAAGTACTCATGGAATATTCTATTCATGTACTCCATGAATACACCAGGTGCATTGGATACACTGAATGATATCACCGTGTACTCATAATAACCATATATTGTCCTAAAAGTTGTCTTCGGAATATCATTAGACTTAACAAGAATTTGATGGCAACCAGACCTTAAATCAATCTTGCTGAACACACAAGCTCCCACCAACTGATCCATCAAGTCATCAATCCTCGGAAGTGGATACTTATTCTTGATAGTAACCTTGTTCAACTGCCGATAATCAACAAACAACATCATACTACCATCCTTCTTCTTGACCAACAACACATGAGCACCCCATGGAGAATCACTACGTCAAACAAACTTCTTTTCTAACAATTTCTTCCAGTTGCTTATTCAACTCACTCAATTCCACAGCAGACATATGATACGGAGCCATAGACAAAGGACTAGTACCAGGTTATAAATCTACTGTAAATTCAACTTCACGTTCTGGAAGAAAATCATTTATGTCCTCGGGAAACACATCTGGAAATTCTTGAACAACCGTTAATTCAACACTCGAAGTCTTCCCTTCGACTTGCAATGATGGAAATGTTGCAAACATCTGAGCTTCGTCTTTTAGCAGTTCATCTACTTGCTTAGCCGTCAAGAACATCAATTCACCCTGATCACCAAGTTCAGGAAACTCCACAATCTTCGCATAGAAATTGATATGCATAAAATAGAACTCTAGCCAGTTCATTCCAAGAGTAACATCAATTTGATGTAAAGGCAAGAACATCAGATCCATCAAGAAGTCCTTCTCAAAAATAGTCAAAGGACAGTTCAAACACACATATGTAGTAGTAACAGAACCATTTGCTAGCGTTTCTATTACCATACCACCACTTATATTAAACAACATCAAACCCAACTTAGTAGCACATTCAAGAGAAATTAAAGAATGTGTAGCACCAATATCAATAATTGCAATCAACTTAACACCATTAGTAAAACATGTACCTCGAATCAAGTTATCCTTCTTAGGAACTTCAGAACCATTCAAAGCGAACACTCTGCCTTTGGTCTGAGCAGCAGTAGCAATCTTCTTAAGCTTATGACATTGGGTGATGATATGTGTAACACCCACTTTTTCCCATTTCAAAATTATATAAACTATTCATAAAATCAGAGTTTAATCAACTAAAGTGAGCTGCTACATCAACAACCAAATATCTTTTCATTTATTCTAAAACAAGCAGCGGAAATAATTGTTTTAACATCAAATTGCCCAAAGGCATTACAGTTCAATCAAAATACGGTTTATTAACTCAATACTTAATCATAAGGAAGTTTGCTAAAAATCAAAAGAAATGTGATAAAAATCCCTGTTCCCGTTACATATCAGAGCTCCTAGGATACTGACATCAACATCAAGCACTCCTTAAGTACCTGAATTATCTGTACTTCCGAAGAAGCACAGACGCAACAAAACAAACAAAAGGGGGTGAGAAATAGTTTCATAACATAGTGGTGCAAATAACACCTCAAAAGAATAATCATAAATCCATACACATCAATTAACACAATCAATCCAATAAACATATGCAATGTGACTCACTGATACAATACAACAATGCGGTACCGACTTTCAACAATGGTTCATTAATTCGAATTCGGATGTATCGCTTACGCTCCACCGAGACACGATCATCCCTGCACCAACGATTCACAATGAATCCGAATGATCACTTACGCTCCACCGAGACATGACCATTCCACCAAATGTGTATGCATATGTAGACTCAAACACATACACCATAATACAATTACGCATGAAAACATTCATGCCTTCACGATCTACATGATCCCACCAGTAATAATCACATCATTATATCATTCATGTTAAGCATATTCCATAATCTCATAATTCAATAATTCATTACATTACTAACAAACGTATGCTACTTATACAATCCTCACTATTACATTCATTAAAGTTTGGTTATCAAGTCCTATAATTAGCACTAAACCTCAAGTTATCGTCTTAGAATACTCTTAGGAACTTATACTAAAAGAATGGATAATAAAACATATCAAAATTTCACAAAATTCCAAGATACAGGGGCCTGACACGGCCTCCCGTGTCCCCTGACACGTCCCGTGTCAGGTGCTCTGAACACGCACCTCTCAAAACGACAAATCAACCAAGACCAGGGGACTTACACGGGTGCGCGTGTCATGTGACACGGCCCGTGTCACACTTACTAATTCCCAAACTTCCTCAAAAATCCATCCTACCCTCTTCCAGTGGCCTGACACGGCCACCCGTGTCCTGTGACACGGCCCGTGTTGGGTGGCTACGTGAATTTTTCAACTTTTTTCCAAAATCTTCCTTTTCTTTTCCCTCTCACTCCAAACCAAAACCAGTTCATTTTAACTTGATATTAGCATCCATAAAAGTCAAATTTCAATACTTTATACCACCACACACTCATAACATCAATTATTCCTCTTCCCCATAACAATTATTCCTCAATTCACATCGCACACATTCAAGAACGGTTCATCCAAGATTACCTCATAACAAATTATTCTCATAATAATCATCATAAAATTATAAACACAATTCAAGGAATCGTAATCTACCACATACATATCACAATTTCATCAATTCCAAATCTTCACATATATGAACCCTAAGGGAGGAAGGATCTCCCAATTACCCTTATTGTGTTAATTCACCAATTATAAAACCCATTCTCCCCCCTTACCTTGAAATAGAGATGAGTTCTTCGAAATCTTGGTCTTAATGATCTAGGATCCTTGACCTTGCCTTTCTTCTCCTCTTTCTCCAGACCTCACTGTTCTTCGTCAAAAACACGATGAATGAAAACTGAATCCCTTATTCCACTTACATAAAACAATAATTCCACCTTTGCCCCTTAAACCTCTAACTAACCCTTTTTATTTTATTTTATTTAAATAATAACGATATTATAATAGTATATATTATTATATTATTATTATTCTCATAAAACATTTCTCTCCAATTTATCCAAATATGCCATCAAAATATTAATATTTATTTCATAACAATAAATATAAAATTAAGGCGTTACAATATGCCCCTGTTCACCACAGGTAAAACAAGTTGGACCTTCATTTGGAATATAACCAACCTGATGACCTCTCTTGTCACAAATGTAGCATCTCATCACTGGATTGCTGCATACATAAGACTTATGACCTTCTTCGCATTTGTAGCACTTAGGAGGAATGGAACCTGCTCCCCCACTTGGCTTATTCCCATCTGAAACCTTCTGCTTCTTGTAAAGCCCAAATTATTTGATTATTTATTTAATTAAATATTGTCGTATGTTAGGTGTTGGTTTTTGTTGAGTTGCTAAGTTGGTTTGAATAAAGTCGATTTAAGTTGCATTGTTGTTATTTGGACTAAGTTGAATTAATTAAGTTGTGGGGTATTAGTGGAATTGTGGTAGCTTGATAAATGGGCTTGTTGGTAATTAGAAGTAGTAATTGTGGGGGGGGGGGTGTGTGTGGTTAAGGCCCATTAGAATGATTAAGATTAATTAAAAGGAAAAACCATGAGTTAAGTGGAATTAGTGGAAATTAACTTATCAGTAAGATGAACAAGAAGTTGGAAAAGAGGTGGTTACGTGAAATGCATATGAGAGGCAAAAGCTAGGGTTCCGATTGAAAAGTGTTAGAGTCACCTTCAATCCAAAGGTAAGGATGAGGTTCTAACATTATAATCGGGAATAGATGATGAATTTGTATGGGATTGGGTACATAATTTGTTGCTGTCAATTGTTGTTTGTGAGGATTAATAATTTTTTTGACTAATAAGTTGTTTTGATGAATAAGTTGTTGGGATGAATAAACTGATTTAGATGATTGAGAAAATTGTGTCGATGTTGTGTTGTTTGTTGAATGGTATGTCAGCTTATTGGTGAAATAATTGGAGAAGGAATTGGACTGAGAAGAGTTACAGAGACGAAACAGAGAGCGCAGGGTTTGACTTTTCGACGATCGTCCTACTTGTTAGATGATCGTCTGGGATTTGTGACGTCTGTCCCCTCTCTATGACGATCGTCACAAAGTGTGACGATGGTCACATGAGGTCTGAGAGAATTTTGTTGTTTTGGTTTCTATTTTCTATATTTGTAATGTTGTTTGATCATAAATCACTTCTTGTAACATGACTAAGTTGTAGAATATTATATGAAGTAACATAGGTCCTAATAATCAATTAACATGGAGTTAATCAGTGATATAAAATTGTGTTAGTAAAAGAAAACTAGTTAATAGTGGAATAAGATTAGTAGCAGGTTGGCAAGTTAGTCGTTGTGATGGAGTTGGAAGAAGCATGTTAATAAATTAGTTATAAGTAGTATTAACAGAACATGTTAATTAGTCTAATTAATCGGTTTAGTCGAAACCTGTAAATAAGAGTGTAGTGTAATTGTTGTACTTGTGTTATGTTGTTTGCTGCAAGTTGTAAAGTTGCTGGTTTTTGTTGTATGTTGCAATGCCTTATAAATGTCAAGATTGTGAGTTGCAGGCCTTTGGCCAAAGTTGGATGTTGTTGTGTTGTTATGTCATTATAGTTTTTGTTGTTTGATACTCATGTTGAGTCGCATAGTATATCATTATTCAAGTTGGAGCTGGTAGCTCAGTAAATTGGCTTGGATTGGTAAGAATATAGTTGAAGGCTTATGCCTTGTGTTTATGCCTCTATTAATTGGCATGATTATAAGTTGGGAGTTTTTCTCCGTTGGTACCACATGCATCGCATTTGTCTAAGTTGCATATCAAGTTGCATATTACGTTGTGGCATTGTATCTTATGTTGATTCTAAGTTGTTGGTTGTTTGTGAAGCGGTGATTCGTGTAATCTAATTCAATATGTTATTTATCATATTCTTGATTATAATATTAGATATCTCACCCCTTCTGTTTGAATGTTGCACTATGTTGGTAACATGTAGGTGATCCGGAGTAGGATGAAGTACCTTAGTAGATTCGAGTTGGTGTTGTCGCTCTGATACGTAGCACTCGGGGGGATAACGCTTGTTTTATTTTGATGTTGACTTTTGTTATAGATTCCTAATTTTAAGTTCTTTAATTAAAGAATTGTTGTTTTCTTAAGTTGATTGATGTTGAATACAATTTAAGTTGTTTTTGATGAATCCACTGCGTAGTAATAAATTATTTGTTTTAAAGACTTATTAGGTGTTGCAATGATGTTTTTAAAGTCGAAATGTATCATCTCGATTTAATTTATTGAAGTTTTTATACCATGTTTTCGTTAATAATTATCGGGTAGAATTGGGGTGTTATTTTAGTGGTATTTGAGCAGGTCGGTTCGTCCAGCAAGTTGTCGAGTCATAGTCGTTTAACAATCGAGTATTGTTAGCTAGTTCTAACTTTTGTCATGTTGTAGTGATTAAGTTGAGATGGCTGGAAGGAACGATGCTGCAATGGCTACTGCTATGCAAGAAATGATTTTTCAGTGATTTCTCCTAACCCTAAGATTTCTCTCAAAAACCCCTTCCCATAAGATCTATTTCTACATTATAGATATTGAATAGAAAATTACTCCCCATACCTTAGTAAATTGAACTCTTCAATCACTTCTTGAAGAATCTCCAACCTTAGCCTCCTTGTTCTTCAGAGCAACTTCTCTCAATCTTCCAAAATACGTGTTCTAAGAAAATTATCCCAATTCCCTTCTCTTAATATTTCCAAAAGACAAAATTACCCTCAAGACCTCTAACTTCTTTTATTTTATTTTAATAATAATATTTAGTTATTCTAATATCACTATTTAAATAAAATAATTTTATTCACCACAACATCACAAAATACCACACAATACCACATATTCATAAATAATTAAATTTTGAAATCGAGGCGTTACAATCCATGTATTCTCTTCCGAGTTGAGACGACATGCACTAGGATGACCTTGAAACTTTGAGCACAATTCTTGATTATGTATAGCACAAGTAACACTAAATCTCCATTTTTTGGAAGCTATAGCGTAACAACGAATCTTAAAAGGGCACGCACAGTTTCTACTATCGGTATCGTCTTTTTTTAACTTCCGTAGAGGAACCTGATATTTCCCGCTTCTTTTACACCCCCAAAATTACAAAAGCATATCTTCTATCTGAACCGTTATCCGATCTTCCGATATTCACACCGAAACCAAGGCCAATAGTTGTTCTACGAATATATTCGAGCATACTTTCACGATCGTTAAACTCTTGTTTGTTATTAAAGTCACCACCGACAACAACCGACTTTACGATAATCCCATCAGTTTTCGAAGAAATCGTCAAAACTATTTCTTTTGACATGTTATCGGGGTGCACCGTATCTATTAATAAACAATAATATAACAATAAATATGCATAACTAGATCCAAATAATAAATTCTGAAAATTAAAATTAAATATTGTCAGACATTCTTCCGGATGTGCACATCCAAAAATGTTCATCAAAAAGAGCTACCAGATGTACACATCCGGGAGTCGCGAAGCTTTATTTTTCAGAAAAACATGATTGATAATGTGAGTAATGTACTGGATGAAGTTGAATATTTACCTGAAATTCAATCTTCTCTTGCTTCCTTTAATTTGTTGCACCAAAAAGTTGGAGTTTTTGAGTTAGAGATGATATTGATGAAGTAAGGTTTTTTTTAGGTTGGCGTGAGTGAGTGTTGAAGAAGAAATGTTGAGAATGGAGAGAATGTGAGGAGTCATCATTCAGTTTTAAATATATCAGCATTTCTTTCGGATCTGCATATACGGAGACCTTTCGGATATACACATCCAGAATAAAATAAAAAACAAAAAAAAACACAGTAGTATATCCTGATTTGTACATCCGAAATCAGTGGATATAAATGAAATTTTACACAGTATTTAAGTAATTCAAAGGATGTATTAAGAAATTATCTGAATTTTAGCTTTCATTAAGATTTATCTTCATCTTTTTCCAAGGTTAAAAATAACGAACTATAGCTTAATACCTTGCACCATCATATCGTCATGGAAGCGCAAGCAAATGATGAAATATACAAACACAAAAATCTCAAAATTGCTTGATTTATTATAAGAGACTTAGATTATAAGCAAAACTTATTTCATCGTTTATGGTAGGGACAAAAGGTACTTCTTAGTGAAATGTATGATTACTAATCTTGTCTAATCAAATAGAAAGAAAAAAAAAGGCACCAAAGATTATTCAAAGATCTAGTTAAAATTTTTTTTCTTATCATCGTACCACGTATCTCTAATTAGATTAGAATCAAATAAACCAAACATGTGTAATTTCGTAAACCATATTATTAGTTAAGCCACACTAATTAATTAGTAATTGACTCATACTAATCTAAAGAGTATATGCAACTCTTAGTTTGGCTTCAAATTTCCAATTATGTGCCAATCAACGTTGGAATTGAAGGTAGAATTTACAAATACCTTTTAGTCATTGTTAGTTTTATGAGTTTGACCCAACTATGCTTAGGACTTGGAAACATGAGATTATTATAGATGACACGTATAGTTAGGATTGATAGATAGTGTCACTTTGAATTTAGGGGCAAAATGATCGACTCAATCATGTCATGTTCATTATGGAGTACAAATTTTATTTGTATTTATTAACATTAATTGTCCTAGTGTTAATCAAAACTACCCACTCTTTTGAAAAATAGTGGAGTTTTTATGATCATATCAAACAGGTAAAATAACTAATCTTTAGTTGGTCCAGTGGTGATTGGTGTTGGATTTGGGGGTGAGAATTACGATTCAATCCCCCGCAACTGCAATTAGAAGGAGACTGAAACCACTTGATAGCAGAATTGACTCCCGAACCAGACTAAACCGCTGGTGATAAACAAAACAAAAACAGAGGTAAAAGAGAAAGGTGCAGTGTTGAGTTTATTTATTTATTTGGATGAAAAATATTGAGGGATAAATACGAGGAAGTATTTTTTATTTTGGAGATTTTTTGTGAACAATATATCTTTATGAGAGATATATTTTACATGCTTGTTTAAAATTTTAAGATGTTGGATGTGTGAGTTCTCTAATTTATAAAAGCACAAGTTTTTCACATTCCTAATCAATGTAGGACTTTCCTATACTACTAATACTTATAATTCATTTTCAACACTCCTCTTTCATTCACAAACACTTATACCGCTGTTGACACTTTTTAACGGACCACCTTCCACCCAATAGGGAATTTCGATACATGTAAGTCTGTCCATTAACTCGAAGGGTCACTTATTTAGTCTATTTACTAGATCAGATAAATGATTGAACAAATGAGAATTGACAAAAACCGTAACAACTAGGAAACTGACAGTTTTATAAAAATGGCTGGTTATAAGCTTGTTTTTTTCCAGATAAAACGACGTCGTTTTAATAATTAATATATATATATATATATATATATATATATATATATATATATATATATATATATATATATATATATAAAATAAAATTATAAATAGATTTTATTCAAAATTTATTTAGAACAATTTTTCCTCCTTACATTAAATTTATAAGACATTGCAGTTATTTTGTTATTCAGTATATGTTGCAATTAAATTTTTGTTCAAAATTTATTTGAATTTATATTTTAAAAATTGAATTCGACCGGCCGATCAAACTGAGAACCGGAGGAGTCATATGTCTGGTCTGATTACTAGATCAGGTAAACTATTGAATCAGTGAGAACTGGCCAAAACCGATAAAAACTGAGAAATCGAAATATTAGAAACCAATCGGTTAAATGTTTGCTTTTTTTCTTCTTCAGACAAAAAAATGTAATTTAAAAAATAGTAAAATAAAAATATAAGTAGACTTTTTTTACAATTTATTTGTGTGGAATATTGGTTCAAACTCTGATACGAAAAAGGTTTTGCATAAAGTCGAAGCTGGTTCACATGCTAGTGCATAAGTTATACATACTGTAGTCGAAGTCACTTCTAGTATGTATGTTTAATTGTTTCCTTTATGTTGTAGAGTTTGTTCCAAGGTGGGGATTTTTAAGATATTGGAACGAACTCTAGGTTTAGCATGCAGTCGAAGTCCGCTCACATGTTGTTGTCAAATTGGGCCTTGTGTTATGGATCCAATTGTTTAAGTTAGTTAGTACCCTAAGTTAGCTTGTAATGGGTAATTGTTAAAAAAAACATTAGGTTAGTATGTTAGTTTTATTATAAATAACATACTAGTCTCTCATCTTTTATAATAAGGGAAAATAGAAAGATAAAACCCTAATTCAAAAGCGAGAGAGGTTATTTGTTATTCTTGTATACTTGTAATCTTGTTTCAAGAGAAAGGAAAAAATAACAATTTATAACCAATCATTTTATTCGTGGTTACCCTAAATCCTAACCCTTGTGGGTTTCTTGATCATAAAGAAACATATTATACTTTATTTCTACGGTATCTGATTCACAACAAATTGGTGCGGTGAGCGTGGAGAAGATGCCTTCAACAAAGTATGAGATTGAAAAGTTCACCGGAATGAACGATTTTGGTCTTTGGCGCTTGAAGATGAAAGCTCTACTGGTTCAACAGGGTTGTTTGGAAGCGTTGAAGGGAGAGACGACCATGAATGTTGCATTAATGAAAACTTAAAAGATGTTGGCCAATTGCTAGTTTTCCCACTGTATGTAGTTGATAATGTTGCATGAAGAAAGCTTGTTTTGTTTTCTAATTGGTATAGAGTTTGGTCCAAGGTGGATATTTGTGGAATATTGGATCAAACTCTGATACGAAAGAGGTTTAGCATGAAGTCGAAGTTGGTTCACATGTTAGTGCAGAAATTATACATATTGTAGTCGAAGTCAGTTCTAGTATGCATGTTTAATTATTTCCTTGATGTTGTAGAGTTTATTCCAAGGTGGATATTTGTGAGATATTGAAACGAACTCTAGGTTTAACATGTAGCCGAAGTCCGCTCACAGACTGTTGTCAAATTGGGCCTTGTGTTATGGATCCAATTATTTAAGTTAGCTTGTACCCTTAGTTAGATTGTAATGGGTAATTGTTAAAAAAACCATTAGGTTAGTATGTTAGTTTTCTTATAAATAACATATTAGTCTCTCATCTTTTATAATAGAAAAATAGGAAGATAAAACCCTAATTCAAAAGTGAGTGAAGTTATTTGTTATTATTGTATACTTGTAATCTTGTTTCAAGAGAAAGGAAAGAATAGAAGTTTATAACCAATCCTTTTATCCGTGGTTACCCTAAACCCTAACCCTTGGGGGTTTCTTTATCATAAAGAAACCTATTATACTTTGTTTCTAAGGTATCCGATTCACAACAATTTGGAACAACTTTCCCCTTTTAAAATTAAATTTATTGGACACTACAATATTTTATTATTCAATTTATGGTGCAATTAGATTTTGTTGAAAATTTGTTTGGATTTCACTACAATGTAAAGATCATTTCACCACGGTTAGAAAAGGGATACAATCAAGGTTGATCAATTGTGTAAGGTAAGAGGTGGTAGTAAGTATGCTCCTTTCAACCACGGGTGTTTGGCCATAATGAAAAACTAGGTAGTACACTACATATCACATCAATCATCTTATTCAACTGTGGTGAAATGTACAAAAGTCAAGAGCTCGATTCCCTGCCCTACCATTGTATTTAACAATTGGCATGCCACTTTTCACAATGGTTGGTTGTTTCAATCGTGGTGAAATACTTTGTATTTTTTAATAGTTTATTTATTTATTTCTATATATGTCCCATTTTTTTACTACATGTATTTATAATATATTTTTTATCACATCAAAATATAAACCAACAAATACACATATTTTTGTAACCAAAATATGAATTCAATATTCTACCAAAATGTTATTCAAGCCTAAATATTATTTACATCAAACCCAAAAATATTACAAACATATATTACAAACTCAATATGATCCATTTGGCCTATAAAGCACATTGAAGCAAGATGTCTAACATGTAAGAAAGTCTTTAAAGTTTTCTTGTGAGAATGGTATAGTGTTGTTAAACAAATATATAAAAAATTGAATAAAATTTAAGATCACATAATTTGAAATAATAGGAAAGTTAAACATGAATGTGTTATTGTAAATATATATACTTGATCCCAGGAGTCAACAATGCCGATAGAGAAAATGTTTAACATATGTTTCATGCCAAAAAACAGTAATTGTGTCCTCTTTTTTGTTTCCTCATCTACAAATTTAAACATCACATGAATATATAACCATATATGTAACTATAGATAAATGAATGTCACAATTAATCAACTTACCGAATGTCGCTCCCAAAAGATGAGACTGGCTCAAATGAGGTACAGACGCGAACGGTCGGCGAAAGGAGGATGTAAGAACACACAGGAGTGAACTCACAGGAAAAGAAAAAGAGTCTCCAGCTAGGCATTTTTATCCCGGAGGAAAGGTAATGCTGCATAAACTTAGAAAGATATGGACAAGACGGTTGCGAACCAGAGAGACTGAGAAAGGGGGTTGGTTACAACCTGGGAAGGTATTAGCACCCAGATTGTCCGTCGTACTCGACGGGATCCACGCTTAAAAGATTTGTGTTTTAAAGGGGTAGTGTCAGTGCAATTTGTGTATCAGAGCTGGAAAAGAATGCAAGTGTCAGTGCAAAAGAAGTGTGAAGTGTGTAAATGTACAGTGTCAGTGTAAGAACAGGAATAAGATACTCAAGATCATGAGGTTAAAAGAATAGTGTTGGAAAGAGGGGGAATATATAGAGACTTTTGTTCGATAACTGTTAAGTTATGCCTACGTATCCTCTCGTGCAATGAGGAAGTCAGAACACCGTAGTTCGACCCAACGAGACTGAAAGGAAAGAAAATGACTGATGAACTGCTTACTTGCCTATGCTAAAGTGTATGACCTGTCTGGCTCAGGTGCAAACTGTCTTGCATTAGACGGAAGAAGCAAGTTCTCGTTTATGAATGAAGGTGATGAGAAAAGAATCCCGGAGGAGACGATTATTGTCTGTTTTTGAGTTTTCAGTCTTTTATTGCTTCTTGAAGTTTGTCATAAGTTAATGAGCTTAAGCCTAAATCAATGGGTTAGCAAATTCATCACATCCTCCCTCTGATTAGGGGTAATGAGAATACCTTAAGTATGAAGTCAGTGTCTCACACTTAATCACCTTTGATGTAGGATTAAGATCATTAACCTACTTGTGATTATTTAGATGTTTTTGTTGTTTTTGTTTAGTGTTAAGTAATGAGTTTAAGCCATAATCAAGGATTAAACAGACTCATTACACCATCCTAAAAGAAGGATAATAGATGAGAATGTTTAAGCTGAGGAAAGCTCCTCAACTTAATCCATAATTAGGGATTAGACTCATGACAAAACAAAGCCTTTATTAAATGGATTTTAATTAATGATAAGATGATGAAGTGAGTTTTAGGGTTTTGCAAGACAACTTGAGGGGGACTTGTCCATTAACACTAGGGTTACTCCTTCTTAACCAGTTAAGGAAGAATTAGAACCCTAATGCAAGGCCCAAGTTACAAGCTTGATGTCTTGGTGATTATTAGATGAATTGATTAAAGGATTTAAACACATTAAGGGTTTAACACTTAGGATTAAAGTTATACACTCCATCCTAATAGAAGGATGCATGCATAAGCTTAATCACAAAGCCTTAAAACCTTTAGGGTTTAGTCCCTGATTATGAGGTGAGAAGAGAAGACTCAATGAGACACAAAGGTAAAATCTAAATGGGGGGAATAATCAAAACCCTAATTATTGTCATGCTTGGTTGTTCCTATGGTTTGTGAGGTTTACAAGAAAGATCTTCAGAGAAACCACCAGGAAGCAGATGAAAGGAGCAAAGAGAAGCAAAGTGACTTGCTTCATTTAAGAAGACAAGTCACTTGAGGAAAGAAAGCAAGAAGAAGAAGAAGAAAGAGCAAGCTCAATCTCAAACACAAAACAAAATGCAGCAATGATGCATAAGAGAGATGAAAAGAGATTGTGAGAAATGAAGGCAAATCCACTTCTCAAAGTAACTTACCACCTGAAAAGTTAGTGAAAGGAATGCAATGCAAAATGAGATGGAATGGCATGATGCAAACCAAAACCAGAAGCATAAGTGTGATGTTAATGATGCTATGAGATGATACAAACATGAAACAAGGCATGTGAATGATCATACAAACATATGGATGCAAGGGAAGCATGCTTAGAATCATGAACATACATGAAAAGTTATGGAATGCAAATGACATACAAAAGGGCAAATGAAAGATGCAATGATCAAACATGATTCTAATATGTCTTAAGATGTCTAATGAATCAAATGGATGCACAAAATGTCATGGCAAGTCATGGTATGCAAGCAAATGGAAGGTTGATGCAAATGGAAACCCCAAATTAGGGTTTATGATCAATGCACAAAACAAAACCAAAACCAGAAGCAAACATCAAGATGAAAAATTGAAAATACATTCAAAGGAAACCTAAACCTATACAAACTCACTGCCCAAAGGAGGGGTTCTAACTCTTAACCTAATTAGGGTTATGAATTCCTCAAGATTGCTAGGGTTTTAAGGTACCTTGTCAAGAAAAATGTCAAACAAATTGAAAAATGCAAGATCAATTCATGTCAATTTAGTCCTATAAACTACATGTTATACAAGATGCAATGCAAAAAGAAACAAAGTCCAACTCCTAAAGACTAGGCAGAAATGAATTTTTGAACATTGGATCAAAATAATGCTTTGAAATAAAATTAATTCCATGGAAAATTGTCAAAAGACATCAAGATCAAAAAAGAAATTTGGTTTGAGGGTTGGACAATGTTTCTAAATGATTTTAAATGTTTCATGAATTTTTTTTGTGATTTTTAAATACCTAAAAGTATTTTTAATTAATTTATTCTCATTAATTAATTAAAAATAATCTTTTAAATGATTTAAAAATATTTTTTAATGCAAAAAATAAAAATAAAAATGTTTTTGGTTTTTGAAAATTAATAAAAGGTTGTATAAAAATTTTCAGAATTTCTCAAAATGTTTTGCTATTTTTAATAAAATGTAGAAAACAAATCAAATAAAATGAAAAATAAAATGAAATTAAACTGAAAATGAGAAAGTCAGCATAATCAATGGCTGAGGTTCAAACTCACATGCGCGGGAGTGGACTTGGCGCGCATCTGGATGGCCAAGATTCAAAATTCACTAATTATGATTAGTGCCCTAATCTGAACCCTAAACAAAATCAGGTGACCGGAACAGTGTTCCGGTCATCTTCTCCGATCAAACAAAAACTCAATCTCACTCTCCAGGCCATTTCAAAAGCTCTAAATCTCCAGAATCAATCTATGAACAACCCTAAGCATAAACCCTAACCTAAATAACATTTATCTTCATTGAATCAAGAGAAACAAGCAAGAACATTTTTTCGGGCAAACTTTCAGATCAAGCATACAACCTCAAAACTCAATCATTTTCAAAAATAAAATGTTCAGTGAACTCAGGGAAGCATGCAGATCAACTTAGAAACAAGAGAAAGGAGTTCTGGAAAAATGAATTTCCATGGCTACCTGAATCGAAGCTTTGATTTCTGGCAATTTCCGGCTGGTTTCTTGCTTCCAATCAACTCCAATGGACCTCCTGAGAAGCTTTCAATGCTTGTTTGAAGTTTATAATGGGTGGTTTGGAAGATTGCTGAAGTTCTGTTCAAGGGGGGTGGAAATCGTATTTTGATTTCAATGAGTTTCAGGCTATGGTGATGGGTGGTTTTTGATCAGTGAAGCATGCTGAGTTTGTTTGTGAAGTTTGTTTGTGTGTTTGCAGCTTGTGGAGAGTGTTTCGAAGAGTTTTGCAAATGGGGTAAAAAATGAGAGAGTTGTGTTCTTGGTTCTTTCAGGCTTGTGTATTATGTGCTTTGGCTTGCTTTTGGTTTGTATAAACAAATGGGATTGGTCAGATGAGTTGATGTGTACTGCTGTGATTGGTATGGCTCAAGTTGCCAAAATGTCAAATTGGTGTAAGAGAGGCATGGGCTACTAGCTAGCCAAGGACAAATGGGGTGTCCTGCGCAGCAAGAAGTGTGGAGAGCCCTAGGATTGATTATGAAGTCAGCAAGCAAGTGGATTCAAACTTGAGTGAGTTTTTTGCAACTTGCTTCACTTTGGTTTCTTTTGAAAATTCTTGCTCCATAAGTCATGAAAATGAGTGATCCCTTGGCCCATTCTGAATTTTAGATATCATATGATCATGTTGTGAAGAAATGATACACATTTGAGGCCTTTAGAACACTTGATCATACCATTTTGCAAAATGCCTCTTTGGTAGAAAACTTCAAATTTTGTGATTTTGGCCAACTTTGACAAGCCATAACTTTTGATCCAAAATGAATTAGGTCATGTTCTTGTACTTTTTGAAAAGGGAATGATCCATTCTACAACTTTCATGACCAAAGTTTTTCCATTTGAAGCATTTTTGAATCAAAAAGCAAGGGTTGAAAAAGTTTCCCAAAATGGCAATTTCATTAAAAGTCAACTTTCCCAAAAAGTCAACTTTGCAAATGACTTGAAATTCTTCAATTTTGTGAACTTATAACATCTTCCATGATCAAATAAAGATCATACATAATCAAAATGATGATGAACACCCTTTGGTTGGGTCATTGGGGGCCTCAGATGCCCTGATTTTACACTGACTTGCTTAGAAAGTCAACCCTTGATCAGATGACTTCCCCATTGAATTTCTTCATGAAAATTGATATGCATGCTCCCTATACCATATAGAGACCAATAGAAACAAGAATGACCAAAAAAATTGGAGTTATGACCTTTGAAACCAAAACCCTAATTCTAGGTCATCTGTGCAGTTAAACCATGGCTCTGCTTCCATGCCAATCTCAGTTCTTGTGATTTTTTGACATTCTTGACTTTGAGAGGATATAATATGATGCTTGAATATACATGGACCCCTTTGAAGTGATTGATCCCCTTTGGAATGGCTCAAGAAGCTCTTGGATTGCTCAGATCACAAACCCTAGATGCAGATGACTTAGAAACAATGCAGTGGACTAAAAGATGCAATATGAGATGCTATGATTGAACTTATGCATATGAAATGATCACAAGCCATGGTGTGAATGGGTGAGGGAAAATTTGGAGTGTTTACAGCTGCCCCTATTAAAACATGAGTTAGTTGTGCAGAATGTAAGCAACGGCTTAACAGGCAAACAAGATAACTTGTGGTTGAATACCAAAGACAGTCCAAAATTTGCACTCACAGAATGAAGAAGAAAAGGGATATAGATTGAAAAAAGAAAACAAAGCATATCATAAAGTGCGGGCGACGGAAGACGACCGTCAAGCAGAAGAAGACTGCTGGGGAAAGAGCAATGACGGGGACGACCGACACGCTGGGGAAAATGCGGGAAATAAAGCAATGACGGGGACGACCGACATGCTGGGGATATAAGAGATTATGATGGGGACGGCCATCAAGTAAAGCTATAAGACCCTCTGGGGATTAATGAAAAATGATGGGGACGGCCATCAAGTTCATAAAGTAATGTAAACAACGATGGGGACGGCCATCGGGCTAAACTGATGAAGGACGATCATCAGGAAAAGGAAAAGGGACCACGACGGGGAAGGCCTTCGGGTTAAAGAATAAATGAAATAATGATGAGGGACGGTCATCAAAGGTGAAGGACGATCACCTGGCAGGGTACGGCTGCCGAAAATATCGCGACATAGGACGAATGCCGGATAAAAGGTCAACGATGGGGACGGCCATCGGATGAGCATGATGAAGGACGATCATCAAGAGGTGAAAGACGATCACCTAGCAGGGGACGGCTGCTCTCAAGGTTTATCATGACATAGGATGAATGTCAGATAAAGATCAACGATGGGGACGACCATCGGATAAAATGATGAAGGACGATCATCAAGAGGTGAAGGACGATCACCTAGCAGGGTACAACTGCTAAAAATCACGACACAGGACGAATGTCGGATAGAAAAGGTCGACGATGGGGACGGCCATCGGATGAGCATGATGAAGGACGATCATCAATAGGTGAAGGACGATCACCTAGCAGGGTACGGCTGCTCTCGGGATTTATCATGACACAGGACGAATGTCAGATTGAAAAGAAATTCTGCTTTGCTGGCGATCTACTGGGGAATAGTAAACACGGACGAGTGTTTATATCCAGGAAGTAAAAGGTATAAGTGTTTTGACGTTGTGTATAGATTAAAGATGCGGACGAGCATCCCTAAGACTACGATACGAACGAGCATCGGGTAGAAACAAATACTGACACGTGTTCAGAGATGATGATACGGACGAGTATCAACTGGTTAACAAGGAACACGGACGAGTGTTGGATCTGAGGGGACTCTTCCGGGGAATAGTAGACACAGGCGAGGGTCTATATTCAAGAAGACAAGAGTGTTTGACACAGTGTATGGATTAAAGATGCGGACGAGCATCCTTATGACTATGATACGGACGAGTATCAGGTAGAAACAAACGCTTGGCACATGTTCTGAGATGATGGTACGGACGAGTACCAACTGGTTAACAAAGAACAAGGATGAGTGTCGAATCTGAGAGGTAATAAGTATGAGTGGTGTATAGACAGGTATTTAAACTGTTGGGGAGAGTGACACGGACGAGTGTCAAAAGGAGAAAAGTATAGTATAAACCAATATCTGATACACAATATGTATCTGTGAGTGCAAAGAGGATGCTTTGGCTTTCCGTTGGGGATATGACACGGACGGGTGCCATAAGGAGTATATACTGATGTTTGTGAATGCAAGGAAACTGCTTTAGCTTTAGCTCTCCGCTGGGGAATCTGGGGAGCATTCTGTATATTGTTGGTGGATTGTCAATATTCACAAGTGTTTGATTCAGAACATGGCTTATGATTATGCAATATGTTTGATTTTTTCCGCAATGCTCCGTGTTGGACGGAATGCTACGCTTTGTGGGGTGAATATGATGCGAATTCCATGGTTATGCAAGGATACCAATCTGAGATTCGGATCCCGTTGTTGTGAAGATCTCTGGCCGATCCGCTTGAAATGGACATCCCAGCTGGGGGTGAGATCATTGGTAGATCTAACACCTATGATTCTGCTTGGAGAAATAGGTCACTGATAGACCCATCCTTGGTAATAAGGGACCCAGCTGGGGTTTGTAGAAGCTTTCGTCACTCTGTTGTGATTCCTTCATGCGTTGCCCTTATGGATAGAGGCTGAAACTCTGTGGGGAGATGGTTCCCTGGCTTTTGTACTTAGTTGAGAAGGAAGAATGATTGGCACCTCGGCCGGGGAGAAATAACAAGTGGCAACTCAGCTGGGGAGAAAACACTTTGGGTGCTAAGCCTGAGTGTTGATTTGCCAGCTTGCTGGGATGAAGCTTACATGCCCCGTGTCGCGCTTTTGAATACCTGCAATCCTGCAAAGACAGAGGGATGCACAAGTAATCCCGAGGTATCCCTTACTGGATCCCATCATGAGAGTTCAGACATTCCCGGGAATAAGTATATTTCCTGCAAGCACGTAGTTTCAGAAAGACGCATCTGTATTTATGCAATCAATATATTAATGACATCAGACGTTTTTGCAAATAAAA
The DNA here is from genome assembly GCA_963966055.1 of Lathyrus aphaca. Taxonomy (NCBI): domain Eukaryota; kingdom Viridiplantae; phylum Streptophyta; class Magnoliopsida; order Fabales; family Fabaceae; genus Lathyrus; species Lathyrus aphaca. The sequence continues at coordinate 195,031,400 of OZ014525.1, forward strand.
AGGTACGAGACAAAGTGTGACTAAAAATCTGACTTTATTAATTCATGTGCCATGAATTGGCAAGATACAGTCAAAGAAACAAATCCCCTAAGATAAGGAGATTGTTATAATTTGAGAAACAAAAGGTGCTGGCAATGCTGATGACGCTTTAAGGAGCTTCCCCTTTGCTATGACTCGTATGACATTTGACGTTCTTCTCGTCTTGCTTTCTGAAGAAGGTTGATTCTGAGTGAAGCTTGATCCTTTCGGGGTTTACCAAGTTGTAGGTGATACAGATGAATTTAGCATGCAGTTGTTCACTTATTCCCTTATTTTGCATGGATCGCCCTTTCGGGTTTTCAATCCATCGGGATACCCATTTTTGCCTGAGTTGTCCAATGCGGCTTTTCAACTCAGCGGGTGTACATTTTTTTGTTTATTTTCCCTTATTTTTGCCCGAGTCTTTTATTCTGTTTTTGACTCGCCGGGATGCCCTATTTTTGCCTGGACTTACATTCTGTTTTTATGTCCAGCGGGTCATTTTTTTATGCGAAGTATTTTTTAACTGCATCTGAATTCACAGGGGACGGGAAGTCTCCTCCATCCATAGTACTGAGCATTAGTGCTCCACCCGAGAAGACTTTCTTTACTACAAATGGTCCTTCATAGTTCGGGGTCCACTTGCCCCTGTGGTCTGTATGAGGAGGGAGGATTCTCTTCAGTACAAGATCTCCTACTTGGTACTCTCGGTGCTTGACTTTCTGATCGAAGGCTCTCTTCATCCTTTTCTGATACAACTGCCCATGACAGATTGCAGCCAATCTTCTCTCTTCAATCAGACTTAGTTGCTCGTACCGGGATCGGACCCATTCTGCTTCGTTCAGCTTAACATCCATTAGTACCCGTAGGGAGGGTAATTCAACTTCAACTGGTAGGACTGCTTCCATACCATACACAAGCTGATACGGTGTTGCCCCAGTGGATGTTCTGATTGACGTGCGGTACCCATGCAAGGCAAACGGTAGCATCTCATGCCAGTCTTTGTAGGTGACTACCATCTTCTGCACAATCTTCTTGATATTCTTATTAGCCGCCTCAACAGCGCCGTTCATCTTTGGCCTGTAAGGAGAAGAATTGTGGTGTTGAATCTTGAAGTCCCGGCATAGCTCTGCCATCATTTTGTTGTTCAAGTTGGAACCATTATCAGTAATGATTCTCTCGGGAACTCCGTATCGACAGATGATATCTCTCTTCAGAAATATGGCTACCACTTGTCTTGTAACGTTTGCATATGAAGCTGCTTCGACCCACTTGGTGAAATAGTCAATGGCAACTAGGATGAATCTGTGGCCATTTGAAGCAGTTGGCTCAATCTTGCCAATCATGTCAATGCCCCACATAGCAAAGGGCCAAGGTGAAGACATCACATTCAAAGGATTGGGAGGCACATGCACCTTATCCGCGTAAATCTGGCATTTATGGCATTTTCTGGCATAGGCACAACAGTCGGCATCCATTGTGATCCAGTAATAGCCTGATCTTAGCAACTTCTTAGCCATTGCATGCCCTCCGGCATGGGTACCAAAGGATCCTTCGTGCACTTCATGCATTAACAAACCTGCTTCTGTTCTGTCAACGCATCTGAGGAGTACCATATCAAAGTTTCTCTTGTACAGGGAACCATCAATGTTCAGAAAGAAACTACCGGCAAGCCTTCTCAAAGTCTTCTTATTATTGGAAGATGCCCCAGGTGGGTATGTTTGATCCTCCAAGAAGCACTTAATGTCATGGAACCAAGGCTTATCATCCTTGACAACATCTGCCGCGAACACATATGCTGGTCTGTCAAGTCTGGACACTGAAATCTGAGGTACAAAGTTGGCAGCTTGAACTTTGATCATGGATGAAATGGTAGCCAGAGCATCTGCAAACTGATTCTCGTCTCGAGGGATATACTCAAGCTTGACTGTTGTGAAGAAAGTCAATAACCTTCTAGTATAATCCCTGTAAGGTATCAGATGATCTTGGTGGGTGTACCATTTACCGTTGGTTTGGTTGATTACCAAAGCTGAGTCTCCGAATACAGTCAAAGTCTTGATCCTGAGGTCAATGGCTTCCTCAAGACCCATAATACAAGCTTCGTATTCAGCTTCGTTGTTAGTGCAGTTGAAAGTGAGTTTTGCCGAGAAAGGCATGTGAACTCCTTTAGGTGTAATGAGTACTGCACCAACACCACGACCATTCATATTAACAGCCCCATCAAACATCATGGTCCATTCCTCCTCTGGGTCAGGCCCTTCAGTGTGAACAGGCTCTTCATGATCTTTTGCTTTTATGAACATGATGTCTTCATCAGGGAAGTCAAATCTCATAGGCTGGTAATCATCAATAGGTTGCTCAGCGAGATATTCAGACAATACACTGCCCTTGATGGCTTTCTGAGATGTGTACTGGATGTCATATTCTGTGAGGATCATTTGCCATCTTGCAACCCGTTCGGTAAGTGCTGGCTTCTCAAATATGTACTTGACTGGGTCCATCTTTGAGATCAATAAGGTAGTGTGGGTCAACATATACTGTCTCAGTCGGCGAGCAGCCCACGCTAAAGCACAACAAGTTTTCTCGAGTAGTGAATAACGTTGCTCACAGTCGGTAAACTTTTTGCTTAGGTAGTATATTGCGTACTCTTTTCGACCAGACTCGTCATGTTGGCCCAGCACACACCCCATTGATTCTTCTAATACTGTCAAGTACATTATCAGAGGTTTTCCTTCAAATGGAGGCATAAGGATGGGAGGCTCTTGTAAGTATTCCTTGATCTTGTCAAAAGCCCTCTGGCAGTCTTCATTCCACCTGACCGTTTGTTCCTTTCTCAATAGCTTGAACAAAGGTTCACAGGTTGCTGTAAGGTGAGATATGAACCTTGAAATGTAGTTCAATCTACCTAGAAAACCTCGAACCTCTTTTTCTGACTTTGGTGCAGGCATTTCTTGAATAGCTTTGACTTTATCAGGGTCAACTTCAATCCCTTTCTCACTTACAATAAATCCCAGAAGCTTACCGGATCGCACCCCAAATGTGCATTTGTTGGGGTTTAACTTCAGCTGGTACTTCCTCAAACGCTTAAATAGCTTCAGCAGATTTACCAGGTGGTCTTCTTCGGTGAGGGACTTGGCAATCATGTCATCCACATAACATTCGATTTCTTTATGGATCATGTCATGGAATAATGTTACCATAGCCCGTTGATATGTTGCGCCAACATTCTTCAGTCCGAATGGCATCACCTTGTAACAGAACGTGCCCCAGGGTGTGATGAAGGTTGTCTTCTCCATGTCTTCAGGTGACATATTGATCTGATTGTATCCCGAAAATCCGTCCATGAAGGAGAATACCGAGAACTGAGCCGTGTTATCCACCAATACATCGATGTGAGGTAATGGGAAGTCATCTTCCGGGTTGGCTCTGTTCAGATCCCGGTAGTCAACACACATTCTTACTTTGCCATCCTTCTTAGGCACAGGTACTATGTTAGCGACCCACGGCGGGTAGCTAGTAACAGCAAGGAACCCGGCGTCCCACTGCTTTTGTACCTCTTCTTTAATCTTCATTGCCATATCTGGGCGAGTACGGCGCAGTTTCTGTTTAACCGGTGGGCAATCTTCTCTTAAAGGCAGCTTGTGCATGACAATATCGGTGTCCAACCCTGGCATATCCTGATAAGACCAAGCAAACACATCCACATATTCACGAAGCAGGTCAACCAGTTGTTTCTTCACTGAATCTTGTAAGCAGGCCCCGATCTTAACCTCTTTCACGTCTTCATCCGTACCAAGATTAATCGTTTCGACCTCCTCCTGATGGGGAGTGATAACCTTTTCCTCTTGTCTCAACAACCTGGCTAGCTCTTCAGGAAGCTCAAACTCTTCTTCAACCCCTTCATCAACTTGATTGATTGGATTGTCAAAGTCATACAAAGTCATAGCCGTGCTGTTGTCGGTGCGGTCTGAAAGGCACTCTCTGCAAGGGTTCAAATTTGTTCATTTTAGTGATTGATTTTAATCTTGTTTAGAAAAAGTGAAATGAAGTTGTCATTTTGAAAACATTGCCATTTATTTTTTGTACAAAAAGAAAAATGGAAAAACAGTGAGCGGAAAAGAAAAAGACTCATTTGCAAAAGATGTCTGATTATCATTGATTGATCTATTTGCACAAAATTACAGATGGCCCGATTACAAAATGAGCCTTGTCATCTTGGGAAAGATGCAAGACTTGATGCATGCTTAAAAATACAGGAAATAATAATTACTCTGCAGGAGTAACTCTTATAATTTCCTGGGAAGACCAGTTTGAGATACTGCTCCCCGGGATCCTTGGACGTATCCAGCTCTCCAGGTTGCGGTCGCTTTCATCCTCGTCTTCCAAGTTGTTCACGGCATCTGGGGTGAGAATCCCCCACTGACAAAATTGGGCTTCTTAGCAGCCTCTGCTTGATCTTGTTGAGTTGGTTTGTAACCCAACCCAAATCTATCCTCCTTCTTCTCTACATGCAGCAACTTGCCCCAGCCTTGGGCAGTCCCTTCTTCAAGAACCCTCCGGGCTTGCTGATAAGATGTCATTGAGGTTCCAGGTACAGCGGATGCTTCATTTATGTTCAAGGCCTCAAACCCTTGACTCATGGTTTCGTGGATCTCCCCATCCATCTCAATGTATTTGTATGTAGCCAGATGGCTAACAAAAATATCTTCCTCTCCACAAATAGTAACGACTTGGCCCTCCCACTCGAATTTTAACTTCTGGTGAAGGGTTGACGTCACGACACCAGCGGCGTGTATCCATGGTCTACCCAATAGACAGCTGTAGGCAGGCTGTATATCCATCACAAAGAAGGTCGTTTTGAAAGTCTGTGGGCCAATCATTATAGGCAACTCAATTTCTCCCAGAACTGATCTCTTAGAACCGTCAAAGGCTCTCACTACCAGGTTGCTTGGGCGTAATGCCAATCCTTCATACTCCAGCTTCACAAGGGCTTTCTTAGGTAGGACATTGAGGGATGACCCTGTGTCCATCAATACATGAGAAAGAACTGCACCCTTACACTCCAAGGTAATGTGCAAAGCCTTGTTGTGGTTGCGGCCTTCCGTTGTCAAATCAGTGTTGGTAAATCCTAGTCCATGACTAGCGTTGACATTTCCAACCACAGCCTCTAAATGATTGACGGTAATCTCCTCTGGCACATAAGCTGCGTGCAAGACTTTTAATAGTGCGTTCCGATGAGCCTCGGAGCACATTAGCAATGATAAAATGGAGATCTTGGAAGGTGTCTGGTGAAGCTGGTCCACTATCTTGTAATCACTTTTCTTGATGATTCTCATGAATTCATCAACCTCTTGATCAAAAGGGGTCTTTAAAGCTTCTTTAGCAACTTGTTCTTCTTGCACCATATTCTTCCCTTTTGCCTTGGCAGCAGCTTCTGCTTCAGCAATGGGTCTTGGAATTTGCGAGGCAAAGAGACGTCCGCTTCGAGTGAAGCCTCCGCCTCCCCCCACATTGTCTATTTGGGGCGAAGAAGTTGATGATTCCAAAGTGATTTTCTGCCTTTCGCAGTATAGATCTGAGTCGTAATGCCAAGGGATGGCATTATTGCTTTCATAAGGAACCGGCCCAGGCACTGTGATAGTGACTGGACTGATAGCAACTGCAGAAGGGACCGCGATAGTGTGCGGATCATAGTATGTTGTTACTGGTGCTCTGACAGGGGAAGCATTTTGTGAGTTGTAGGCAGGAACATTTGCAGGATCATAATATATTGTAACCGTTGAGACACTTTCATTAATTGTTGTTGATGTTGTAGGAGGCACTGTTGACTGGATGGGTGTTGAAGTTGTAGAAGAGATAGATGTTGATATTTGGTCCGTTGAAGTAACAGATGAAGCATTTGTTGATGATATTGAAGAGTTGTTTGGAACAATTGTTGTTGCAGTTGTAGAAGACTCGGGAATTGTTGTTAAGGAGATTGCTGGATTTGGAGGTGTTGATGTTGTGATTTGAAGTAGGCCACTCTGGATGAGACCATTTATGCCGCTTCTCAGGTTATCACACCCATTTACCGAAATGTTGCAATAACCGCACCCGAGCTCACACCCGGGAAATATCTGGCATTCAAGGAGTTGAGCTTTAATCTCTACCAGGGGTGTCCGAATCTGCCCCACACTGGTTATTAAGAAGGACGGCTTATCTTCCTCAATAGCATTGATTCTGGGTCCTCCGTGGTTGGGCATATGGTTCTTGCTGACATTTGGCGGGGGTGCAAAGTTTAGAGCTTTGGAATCCACTAGATCCTGTACTTTCATGTGCAAAGCTCTGCATTTCTCTGTACTGTGGCCAGGTGCGTTGGAATGAAAAGCACATCTGGCGCTGGCGTCATAATTTCTGGGCAGACTGGCAGGATCTGGAGGTGCCAATGTCCTTAGCTCAACCAGGTTGAGTTTCAGGAGTTGTGGCAGTAATGCGGCATAAGGCATAGGGATCGGATCAATCACCCTATTGGCCTGAGATGGTCTCTGTTGAAAAGGTTTTTGCTGATTGTTGTTGCTGGTGTTGCTGTTGTTATAATTTCTCTGAGGTGGATACTGAGCTTGTTGCTGGTAGTGGGGTTGTTGCTGTGGTTGGTATGCTGGTTGTTGATGAATTGGAGCGGGAATAGTGACAACTGCCACTGACCTATGAACATACTGGGGTCTGCCCCTGTTGGTATGGATAGCATTAGTCTCACCAGTTCTTCTTGGGCACACAAAAGGCTTTCTGGGGTTGCTGGACGAGCTCGCTCCATTGTCGGAAATCTTACCCATCTTTAGTAGGCTCTCAATTCTTTCTCCAGCTATAACTACATCCACGAAGCTGGTGGAAGAAAAGGCAGCTAGCCTGTCAATGTATGTCCCTTGAAGGGTGTTCATAAACATGTCGGCCATTTCCCTTTCCGACATGGGTGGCTGGACAGCAGCAGCAAGCTGTCTCCACCTCTGGGCGTATTCCCGGAAGCTTTCCCTAGACGATTGAGACATTCCCATCAGGAGGGTCCTGTTGGGAGCCATATCCAAGTTGTACTGGTATTGTCTAATGAAGGCCTCAACCAGGTCTTTCCAGCATCTGATGGTTGCTCTGGTCAAATGAGAGTACCATTCCCTTGAAGCTCCTATTAAACTGTCTTCGAAATAAAACATCCACAGTTTTTCATCCATGGTGTATGCCTTCAGCCTCCCTAGAAAGGATTGTAAATGGGTTCGTGGACAGGAGGTTCCGTTGTACTTCTCAAAGCATGGGGGTTTAAACTTGTGGGGAATCCTTACCCCGTCCACTAATCCCATGTCCATGACATCAAAGCCCAGGGAATTTTGAGACTCCAGAGATCTCAATTTTTCAGCAATTTCATCTAGCCTTCTGTCATAGGCTTCATCCCTAGCTCCCATCACAGTGAATTGATCCTCTTGGGGGTCTTCATGTAGTACTCTGCCTGCAGTAGCATTCCCTTGTACATTAGCAGGGATGTTGATCTCTGGGTGAAGATGGGGCCCATACACAGGTGGGTTGACATGAGGCTGAACCCTCTCATTGTTGCTCGTTCCACCAGTCCCTAGATGGGGGTCTTCCTGAGTCTTCCTCTCTACCAATGCTCTTAATCTTTCTTGGCTCTGTGCCAATCCATTCATCACCTCCATAAACTGGGTCATCTTATTTCTCATTTCCAGTCTCTCATTGTCCATTTGAGCCCTGACCTCTGTAAGGTCCTGTTGTACCTGGTCCATCTGTATACCCGGAAGGTTGTTACGGGTGGGATATCTGTGCGGACGGTTGAGTGGGAACACTCGACGGCGAGAAATAGTTCCTGAATCACAACAGAGTTAGTAACAAAAACAAAACAAAACCTACAAAACAAAACGAAAGTTAGTATGCAATGCAATATGCTTATTTGTTTCCAAGGTATCCGGCTTGGCACTTGGTTTTGACCTTTCCAGACCCCTGAGGAAGATGCTTTTTGATGTTGCCTAGGAGAGAGAGATTCAAATGAAACAAACTAATGAATATATTACAGAAAAGTGAATGATACATAGTTTGTTTTTTACAATTCATGCCCCCGAGGGGTCAAAATACAACATAAAAAGCAAAATACAATGAAATGAAAGCAACAACAAGCAAAAGTCAGACACCAAGACCAAACTCATCCTCCTGAACTTCCTTCAGAAGTGCTTCAGTTACAGGGTCAGCTGGATGCTCTGTGAGATTCCTGATGAGAAGATTCCTGGTGGCAATAGCAGCAGTTAGCTTCTTGTGTCTGCCCTGGTCCTTTGACCTCTTCACACCAGCCTTAATCTTCAACTCTGAGATCTCCTTCTGGGCTGCTAGCAGGGCTTCCTGTTGCTCCTTTGCACTAGCCTCCAACTTCTCAATCTTGTCCTGAGTCCTCTTATCTTCCTGAGTACGAGCTTCGGTGATCCTGACCCACCTAGCTTGACTCTCTTTCAGATAGAGATCAGTACTGGCCTTCTGAAACTGAGCCTCCTTACAGGCATTCTTCAAAATCTGCTCTCCAGCCCTTGACTTCTTGATGTAGTCCTCTGACTTCTCAATCCTGGATAGATGCTCCACCTTAAGCTTTTCCAACCTTTCGATGTCTAGACGACCATCACTCCTCTCCCAGAGGGTCTTCTGTAGAGCCTGAGTCAGATTCTCATTCCTCTCTTTCAGTTTCTCAAACTCTTCCAGGCTGACAGTGGCTGGAGGTGGTGCTGTGGATGGTCCAGGTGCATCCTCAATGGTAAAGAGCATCCCAGAAATTTGTGCCCTGGCATGAGACCACTCATAGTACTGAGCTGAGGCCACATTGTTGCATCTCCCGAGAATGGCCATTCCTTTGGTCTGGACATTGTCCCAAGCCCAGGATGCCTGCCTGACAACAGCTATATTAGGCTTAACATCACAATAAAGGGTTTCAGCCAAGTCTTGTGCTCTAGGAGGGTGGACCAATGCATAGCCCAATTGTCTTTTGAATAGCAGAGGGTTGTAGTTGATACAACCCTTCACTCCTATCAGGGGTACATTGGGGAACTGTCCACAACTAGTAATGATGTCCCTGCCCTTGGTGCTCTGAGTGCACCACCTGATGTCAGCTGAGGTCAAAGCAATGAGTCTTCTAGCCCAATTCTTTTGTTGGTGAGGATTCAAGAATGCATCAGTCTTGGGCAGGTGTTTGAGCAACCAGGTATGGAACAGGGGAGCACAGCATCTCACCAACCTTCCTCTTTGCTTTTCATTCCTTTGATGAATAGAGTAGTAGAAATCTCCCAGTAAGGTAGGCACTGGGTTCCTCAGAATGAAAAGGTGAATGGCATTTTTGCTAAAACTTAGGCTCATCTGCAAATAATATAACCCCATATATGATGAGGGCTAATAATGCACAGACTGCCTTCCGTTCTCCCAAGGAGGCTTTCATGGTAGCCTGAGAAGTCAAGAAATCCAAGTGTAGACCAGAGATTCCAGCCTTGGTTGTCATGTTTTGCTCAATCAGAAAAGGCTCCAGATACAGTGCTTTTGCCACTTCTTCATTGCTAGGAAAAACCATTTCTGGGTTGAAGGGGATACCACCCCTAACAGGTACTCCAACCAGTGATGAATATTCCTCTAATAAAGGCCCCAACTGAAAATCCTGGAAGGTGAAGCATCTCAAAGGAGGATCATAGAACTGTAGACAAGTGTGAATCAAGCTCCTCTGAGAAGGGTCTGAATCCATAACCATATCAAGGATGCCTCCATAATGTTCTCTGAATAGTGGTATATGGTCTGGGGTAATAAGGGCCTGAATTTTCCTGATGCCAGTCAGCTCAGGCTCAAAGAAATGATATGAGATGTTGCTCTTCTTGGGTTCCATGTTGCTGAAGAAGAGCTGAGACAGATGCTGATGATGGAGAATAATACTGAAGATGGGCCACTGACAGGCTGATGCTGGTGATGCAGGTGACTAAAGCAGGTAGCTGATGAATGTAACTGGAGCAGATAGCTGGTGAACAGGGGTCTATGCTGATGAAGGGGTCAAAACCAAGCCAAAATATATGATGTGGATACCCTGAAAAACAAATAAGCAAATGTTAAATGATGCAAATGATGATGTATGCAAATGGTATGCAAGGGTTTGTGATCAAGCTGGATCTGATCAAATGTCTCGATATAAGTCCATGTATGTTCAAGAAATCCAGATGGAGGTTCATAAGTCCAGTAACCAAGGTGGGGGACTCAAATAAAGAGTCACATGTCCAGGGTTAAAAATCACAAGAACTTTCCCAAAATGGAGTACTCTTAATCAAAACAAAGTAACAGGGTATGCTGAGGTCAAGGGTACCTGCAAAACCTGTAAACAGCCCAACCCCCTCACAGGTGGTGTTCTAAAACAAGGATCCTCAGTCTTGGATCAGTTATGAGAAGTGTAAACACTTCTAACCCGGAGGTACAGTGTTTACAATAACCATAAAAGATCCTCCTCTAATTTACCTCAGTTTCTGAAGGTCATAATAAAGGTCATCCAGACTTAGCAGGCTTCCCAGATAGCCCTAGCACTACAGGAAATCTGTAGCACAGAGTTCTCAAGAAGAAACCCATATCTGAACCGTGTTTCATATTCCCGCACCAGAACGAAATGGAATGGGAAAGAACATGAACCACTCTAGCCTAGGTGTCACTCAGGTCCCAGGTATAGGACCTTAACTCTCAATAGAACCCCACCCACCAAAGCAACCAAACCAGATCCAGCCAGAACAGTATGACAGTATGATGTATATAAAGCTGTAAAGAAAGCAATAAAACAACTGTACATAAAGCAATAAACAAAATAAATATACAAACACAAATAGCACATAACACCCCAGTAAACACAAATCAAACAAAAGCTAGGAGGAACCCACAAAAAGAACCAGAAGCCCTGGTTGCAGTATAAGGGTCCCCAGCAGAGTCGCCAAGCTGTCGCTCCCAAAATATGAGACTGGCTCAAATGAGGTACAGACGCGAACGGTCGGTGAAAGGAGGATGTGAGAACACACAGGAGTGAACTCACAGGAAAAGAAAAAGTGTCGCCAGCTAGGCATTTTTATCCCGGAGGAAAGGTAATGCTGCATAAACCTAGAAAGATATGGACAAGACGGTTGCGAACCAGAGAGACTGAGAAAGGGGGTTGGTTACAACCTGGGAAGGTATTAGCACCCAGATTGTCCGTCGTACTCGACGGGATCCACGCTTAAAAGATTTGTGTTTTAAAGGGGTAGTGTCAGTGCAATTTGTGTATCAGAGCTGGAAAAGAATGCAAGTGTCAGTGCAAAAGAAGTGTGAAGTGTGTAAATGTACAGTGTCAGTGTAAGAACAGGAATAAGATACTCAAGATCATGAGGTTAAAAGAATAGTGCTGGAAAGAGGGGGAATATACAGAGACTTTTGTTCGATAACTGTTAAGTTATGCCTACGTATCCTCTCGTGCAATGAGGAAGTCAGAACACCGTAGTTCGACCCAACGAGACTGAAAGGAAAGAAAATGACTGATGAACTGCTTACTTGCCTATGCTCAAGTGTATGACCTGTCTGGCTCAGGTGCAAACTGTCTTCCATTAGACGGAAGAAGCAAGTTCTCGTTTATGAATGAAGGTGATGAGAAAAGAATCCCGGAGGAGACGATTATTGTCTGTTTTTGAGTTTTCAGTCTTTTATTGCTTCTTGAAGTTTGTCATAAGTTAATGAGCTTAAGCCTAAATCAATGGGTTAGCAAATTCATCACATCCTCCCTCTGATTAGGGGTAATGAGAATACCTTAAGTATGAAGTCAGTGTCTCACACTTAATCACCTTTGATGTAGGATTAAGATCATTAACCTACTTGTGATTATTTAGATGTTTTTGTTGTTTTTGTTTAGTGTTAAGTAATGAGTTTAAGCCATAATCAAGGATTAAACATACTCATTACACCATCCTAATAGAAGGATAATAGATGAGAATGTTTAAGCTGAGGAAAGCTCCTCAACTTAATCCATAATTAGGGATTAGACTCATGACAAAACAAAGCCTTTATTAAATGGATTTTAATTAATGATAAGATGATGAAGTGAGTTTTAGGGTTTTGCAAGACAACTTGAGGGGGACTTGTCTATTAACACTAGGGTTAGTCCTTCTTAACCAGTTAAGGAAGAATTAGAACCCCAATGCAAGGCCCAAGTTACAAGCTTGATGTCTTGGTGATTATTAGATGAATTGATTAAAGGATTTAAACACATTAAGGGTTTAACACTTAGGATTAAAGTTATACACTCCATCCTAATAGAAGGATGCAGGCATAAGCTTAATCACAAAGCCTTAAAACCTTTAGGGTTTAGTCCCTGATTATGAGGTGAGAAGAGAAGACTCAATGAGACACAAAGGTAAAATCTAAATGGGGGGACTAATCAAAACTCTAATTATTGTCATGCTTGGTTGTTCCTAAGGTTTGTGAGGTTTACAAGAAAGATCTTCAGAGAAACCACCAGGAAGCAGATGAAAGGAGCAAAGAGAAGCAAAGTGACTTGCTTCATTTAAGAAGACAAGTCACTTGAGGAAAGAAAGCAAGAAGAAGAAGAAGAAAGAGCAAGCTCAATCTCAAACACAAAACAAAATGCAACAATGATGCATAAGAGAGATGAAAAGAGATTGTGAGAAATGAAGGCAAATCCACTTCTCAAAGTAACTTACCACCTGAAAAGTTAGTGAAAGGAATGCAATGCAATGCAAAATGAGATGGAATGGCATGATGCAAACCAAAACCAGAAGCATAAGTGTGATGTTAATGATGCTATGAGATGATACAAAAATGAAACAAGGCATGTGAATGATCATACAAACATATGGATGCAAGGGAAGCATGCTTAGAATCATGAACATACATGAAAAGTTATGGAATGCAAATGACATACAAAAGGGCAAATGAAAGATGCAATGATCAAACATGATTCTAATATGTCTTAATATGTCTAATGAATCAAATGGATGCACAAAATGTCATGGCAAGTCATGGTATGCAAGCAAATGGAAGGTTGATGCAAATGGAAACCCCAAATTAGGGTTTATGATCAATGCACAAAACAAAACCAAAACCAGAAGCAAACATCAAGATGAAAAATTGAAAATACATTCAAAGGAACCCTAAACCTATACAAACTCACTGCCCAAAGGAGGGGTTCTAACTCTTAACCTAATTAGGGTTATGAATTCCTCAAGATTGCTAGGGTTTTAAGGTACCTTGTCAAGAAAAATGTCAAACAAATTGAAAAATGCAAGATCAATTCATGCCAATTTATTCCTATAAACTACATGCTATAAAAGATGCAATGCAAAAAGAATCAAAGTCCAACTCCTAAAGACTAGGCAGAAATGAATTTTTGAACATTGGATCAAAATAATGCTTTGAAATAAAATTAATTCCATGGAAAATTGTCAAAAGACATCAAGATCAAAAAAGAAATTTGGTTTGAGGGTTGGACAATGTTTCTAAATGATTTTAAATGTTTCATGAATTTTTTTGTGATTTTTAAATACCTAAAAGTATTTTTAATTAATTTATTCTCATTAATTAATTAAAATAATCTTTTAAATGATTTAAAAATATTTTTAATGCAAAAAATAAAAATAAAATTTTTTTTGGTTTCTGAAAATTAATAAAAGGTTGTATAAAAATTTTCAGAATTTTTCATAATGTTTTGCTATTTTTAATAAAATGTAGAAAACAAATCAAATAAAATGAAAAATAAAATGAAATTAAACTGAAAATGAGAAAGTCAGCATAATCAATGGCTGAGGTTCAAACTCACACGCGCGGGAGTATACTTGGCGCGCATCTGGACGGCCAAGATTCAAAATTCACTAATTATGATTAGTGCCCTAATCTGAACCCTAAACAAAATCAGGTGACCGGAACAGTGTTCCGGTCATCTTCTCCGATCAAACAAAAACTCAATCTCACTCTCCAGGCCATTTCAAAAGCTCTAAATCTCCAGAATCAATCTATGAACAACCCTAAGCATAAACCCTAACCTAAATAACATTTATCTTCATTGAATCAAGAGAAATAAGCAAGAACATTTTTTCGGGCAAACTTTCAGATCAAGCATACAACCTCAAAACTCAATCATTTTCAAAAATAAAATGTTCAGTGAACTCAGGGAAGCATGCAGATAAACTTAGAAACAAGAGAAAGGAGTTCTGGAAAAATGAATTTCCATGGCTACCTGAATCGAAGCTTTGATTTCTGGCACTTTCTGGCTGGTTTCTTGCTTCCAATCAACTCCAATGGACCTCCTGAGAAGCTTTCAATGCTTGTTTGAAGTTTATAATGGGTGGTTTGGAAGATTGCTGAAGTTCTGTTCAAGGGGGGGTGGAAATCGTATTTTGATTTCAATGAGTTTCAGGCTATGGTGATGGGTGGTTTTTGATCAGTGAAGCATGCTGAGTTTGTTTGTGAAGTTTGTTTGTGTGTTTGCAGCTTGTGGAGAGTGTTTCGAAGAGTTTTGCAAATGGGGTGAAAAATGAGAGAGTTGTGTTCTTGGTGCTTTCAGGCTTGTGTATTATGTGCTTTGGCTTGCTTTTGGTTTGTATAAACAAATGGGATTGGTCAGATGAGTTGATGTGTACTGCTGTGATTGGTATGGCTCAAGTTGCCAAAATGTCAAATTGGTGTAAGAGAGGCATGGGCTAATATCTAGCCAAGGACAAATGGGGTGTCCTGCACAGCAAGAAGTGTGGAGAGCCCTAGGATTGATTATGAAGTCAGCAAGCAAGTGGATTCAAACTTGAGTGAGTTTTTTGCAACTTGCTTCACTTTGGTTTCTTTTGAAAATTCTTGCTCCATAAGTCATGAAAATGAGTGATCCCTTGGCCCATTCTGAATTTTAGATATCATATGATCATGTTGTGAAGAAATGATACACATTTGAGGCCTTTAGAACACTTGATCATACCATTTTGCAAAATGCCTCTTTGGTAGAAAACTTCAAATTTTGTGATTTTGGCCAACTTTGACAAGCCATAACTTTTGATCCAAAATGAATTAGGTCATGTTCTTGTACTTTTTGAAAAGGGAATGATCCATTCTACAACTTTCATGACCAAAGTTTTTCCATTTGAAGCATTTTTGAATCAAAAAGCAAGGGTTGAAAAAGTTTCCCAAAATGGCAATTTCATTAAAAGTCAACTTTCCCAAAAAGTCAACTTTGCAAATGACTTGAAATTCTTGAATTTTGTGAACTTCTAACATCTTCCATGATCAAATAAAGATCATACATAATCAAAATGATGATGAACACCCTTTGGTTGGGTCATTGGGGGCCTCAGATGCCCTGATTTTACACTGACTTGCTTAGCAAGTCAACCCTTGATCAGATGACTTCCCCATTGAATTTCTTCATGAAAATTGATATGCATGCTCCCTATACCATATAGAGACCAATAGAAACAAGAATGACCAAAAAAATTGGAGTTATGGCCTTTGAAACCAAAACCCTAATTCTAGGTCATCTGTGCAGTTAAACCATGGCTCTGCTTCCATGCCAATCTCAGTTCTTGTGATTTTTTGACATTCTTGACTTTGAGAGGATATAATATGATGCTTGAACATACATGGACCCCTTTGAAGTGATTGATCCCCTTTGGAATGGCTCAAGAAGCTCTTGGATTGCTCAGATCACAAACCCTAGATGCAGATGACTTAGAAACAATGCAGTGGACTAAAAGATGCAATATGAGATGCTATGATTGAACTTATGCATATGAAATGATCACAAGCCATGGTGTGAATGGGTGATGGCAAATTTGGGGTGTTTACACCGAACGCGCACAAATTGCAGACTTTTTATTTCTAACTTTGTTCAACATATGGTGTCGCTCCACAACTTTGTATATCACAGGCTTAGATGAACAACAACAACAACAACATAAACATATGTTTCTAACCTTGAAAAAATGTGTCTCACACACATTCAACAACAACATCATAAACAAAAACAACATAAACAACAACATCATAAACATTTAATAACAACAACATTCAAGATCGATATATTTTAATATACATGCATGGTAGAGAAAATTTTATGTACCAAAAATGTGATGAAGAAGTAAAATAGATAAACATTTTGAGTTTCATCATTCTTTCTTGTGAGTTTCTACATATCCCTCCTTTGTTTTTCTAGTGTTTTCGTTGCTTTCTATTCTAAGCCAATGATGTTGAACGAGTTTATGATTAAATAATATGATGAATATGTGTTTTGTTTCGTAATGGATGTGAAAAAATGGTTAGGGTTCAAATGGTTTCTTAGTGCTAAACTATGTTTCTTGTTTTTGAATAAAACTTTTCACTATGGTTGATTAAACTAGTCGTAATGATATCTGATCTATTTAATGAAATTTTATTTTAAAAACATCAGTTTTTAACCATTTAAAAATTTAAAATTAAAAGGAAAAATATATCACCATGATTGCTTTAATCAATCGTAGATACATCTGAATCATTTTTCAGATTAATAATAAATAAAAAAGATAGACGGTACTATCAAAATAAAAATAAAAAGAGATAAATAATATCACCACAATTGGATTAATCAACTGTAGTTAAATCTGGTTTATATTTTATTTAAAATATATATATAATAATGTAGCACTATAATATTAAAGAAATCACAAATTTGATGACGTTGATAGTTGAACCCATGAACTTTATAAATTTTCACCATGGTTCGATAACCAACCGTGGTAGTATGTCAACTATTTTTAATAAATAAATAATTAAAAAAAATGGCGCCTGATTTTAGAGATGTCACCACGGTCCTTAAAAGAGCCGTGGTAAAACTGGCATCTTAGTATATACTATTTTTAGTAATTTGTTGTGTGTGATGACTATGTTTAGAATTCTAATTTAAATGATGAACTTGTGAAATTATGATATTTTTAAATTTTATAGATGTCATGATTTTTTTTTTGTAGAGAAAGTCATCTGATTCGACCGATTTAATAACTATATAGTTTTGTTATGGAGATCGATTTATCCAACTGAATAATTCCATTTTTTAGAGACAAAGTCATCTAATTGTTATTATTTGTAATGAAGTACTCATCAGAAAGAAAGTGAAAGTTAAAACAATAAAAAAAAGGCTCAAGCGAGTTTTTTTTTTGTTTAGAAAAAGTTTGTTTATGATAGTATTTTCAATATTATTCTTATAACAACACAATTATATTAAGGCAATTAAATTTATTTTCCAACATTTGGCATCAGAGCTTATTAGATTAAAATGATTATAAGTTCAAGCACTAATCAAGTTTTTTCGGTGAAAACAACTATTTTCAAATTCAATGGAAGATCAAATTTTCCTATGTGGAAACAGTTGATGGGGTTGTGTTTAGCAACCAATGGGTATGGAGGAATCAGGAAGAAAGGTTATGTTGAACCAACTGAAGAAGATAAAGGAAAACCTGATGAGAAACAAGTTAAGAAAGACCATCAACTCAACGAAAAAGCTTTGTTTTTGATATATCAATTTGTGGAGCTATCTGTTTTTGAGAAAATTTTCCATGCCATAACAGCTAAGGAGGCTTGGGAAATTTACTTAAAACATATGAAGGTGTTGACCCAGTTAAATGAATGAGGTTGCAAGGAATAAATCGTCAGTTTGAGCTAATGGAGCAAGAAAAATATGAAAGCATTAATGAATATTTTCACGAATGGACAAACTAGTCAATGAAAGGAAATCCAATTGTGATGACATAAATGAGAAAGATGTTGTGGACAAAATTATGGGAACTATTTCAACTCGTTTTGATTACATAGTAGAAACAATTGAGGAAGGAAAAGATGTCACCACAATGACTTTAAATAATTTGCAAGCATATTTATAGTCATGTGAGATGCAGATGAACAAGAGATCAAGTTGCACATTTGAGCAAGCTTTAAAAGCTCAAACAAATATGAGATATGAGGGATATATGCAAAGAAGGCCAAACCACTTTCAAAGAGGACATAGTTTCAAAGGTAACTAGAGGAATTCTCAAACTTACTTAAGCCAAAACACACAAGGTAATGGCTCTTTTCAAAGTAAATCTAATATTCAGTGTTCCAAATCTCAAAAGTACGAACATTTTCAATAAGAATTCAAATCTCATATTTAGTTCTATAATTATAAAAAAGGTCTGGTCACTATAGTAGAGAATGTCGTACTAAATCATTGAATATTAGAGATAATCATGCTTGAGTTGCAGAAATTGAAGATGATATGAAAATGGTGCTTACAACATGTCATGTTATAGGTGATAAAAATGTTGATCAATGGTTGCTAAATGTTAGTTGCAGTAACCATTTAAGTGGGAATAAGGAACTATTTTGGTAACTTAGATGAATTCTACTTGCTTCAAAATCTTCACAAACCTCTCCAATTGAACCTTCTCGTTATTTCTTTCGTTGGGCTCATTATTCATTTCATTTCATTTGTTTCTGAGAATTATTCTGGCCACCTTCACGATTATACCTGGTATCCCCCAACTTGTATGAAAATATAAAACTAACCCATAAATTTTTTTCCAAATATTTTCAAAATTTTTGATTTATCCCAGAACTTTAAAATTTCTGGGAGGATACGGGAAATTTCTCAGAACTACCGAAATTATCAAAAAACAAGTAAGTTTTACCGCAAATTCTAGAACTTTTTGTAGAAAGTACTTTTTACCTTAAATTTCAATATTTTCAGTGATAATTACCAGAAATTTTAAGATTTCCGATATTTTCCTCAATAATTTTACCGGAAAATTCAAAATTTCTGGTATCATGGAAAACTAATTATGCTCATAACAGAAATTTCAAAGTTTAAGGTAGTAATAATTTTTTAGTTTTATACCAGAAATTTTAAAATTTTTGGTAGCTATTCCATTTATTTTTTCCTTATTGTTTTTTATCTTCTTTTGCATTGAAATCCAGAGGCAAGGACGATACTATTGTAGGGTGAGTTGTGGGTCGAGCAACAGAGCAGGGTAGGGTTGCAAGTGGTGTTGTTGATGCTGAGTCATTCCATCTACGGGCAGGATGAGTGGTCCCCATCGGTTCACACTGGAGGTGGATGGCGAAGCAGGGTCATATCCGGGCACCTCGTACCATTCATTACCGTGGAGTTCGATCTGCAAATCATGATACATATGAGGATGTAGTTCATTCAGTGGTTGATTCGACAATTGTTCAGGTAGTTGAGTCGGTTGTTGTTCAGGAGGTTGCTGAGGAGGTTGCTAGGGAGGTTGTTAAGGAGGTTGTTGAGGAAGTTGTTGAGGATGTTAGGGATTGTATTGAGGAGGAGACTATTGAGAAAGAGGTCAAGGAACCTTTAACCGAGCCCTCTGTGCACACTGATTGAGGATTCCCAAGAGGACCCATCAACCAGTCTATGCTTAGAGAGTATAACGAGCATGTGGCCCTACGATTATTGCAGGGCGAGGTATATGACTTTTACGTTTAGTTTTAATTATGTTTATATATGTCTAATTTGTTTAAGTATGAAGAAAGTTATTTATATTTTTTGTCACAGGAGAGACCCACACTGAAGATCACATCTCACAAGTCGAAGATGAAGGGCTTCCTGAAGATTCTGATGCCTGAGCAGGTCAGGAAGATTATTCAGAACTTTGTGTTGTATGATTTTTCTCACTGCCCACTCACCACATTGGACGCTCCTTTGCTTAGTGCCTTTATTGAGAGGTGGCACAAGGAGACTTCATCATTTCATCTTCCTCTTGGGGAGATGGTTGTCACTCTAGATGATGTTTCTGCATTGTTCCATCTCCATATTGGCAGCACATTCTGGACGGCTCTGATTCTTAGTGTGACCACTACTTTTCAGATTGTGTCATATGGTTTATTTTGAATGAGATAGAGGTGTTGAAGGAGTTTGGTGATACCATGGGTGCTCACCTTCATATTCATTGGCTTCGGGGGATTTACGACCAGGTTATAGCTAATGGGAGATATGAGGATGCCCCTAGGGCGTACATGCTACTTGTAGTAACATGTTCTATCTTTGCAAACATGTTTGGTGTTCATGTCGATGCCCGATATTTGTATCTCTTCAATAACCTCGAGGAGGATAACATGGCTTATGGGTGTGCGACGTTAGACCAGTTGTAAGCAATGCTTAGAGTGGTGGCTGTCTTTGAGACCATACAACTTGTCGAGTATTTGAGTATGTTACAGGTATATTTTAAATTATTGTATGTTATTGCTTTCATATTTATTTTTGACAAATATCATTTCTAAAGATTATTTGTCGTGATTGAAGGGTTGGAATTACGAGAATTTCCCCACCATTTGTGATAGGAGGCTACAACACTGCAAGGTAAGGGCCCCATAGGCAAAGAGGTGGAAGTCAAGGAAGGAACATCTTGGTGGTGTAGTTAAGTATAGGAGGAGACTAGATGCGCAGACCATAGATGATGTCATCTAGACACCATACGAATCTCATAGAATCTAGTGTGAGTTCAAAGATTCCTCCTTATATCCAGGTTATATGCGGTGGGAGACTTTGGTTGCTAGACAGTTTGCATGAGAGATGTATGCGATAATTTGGGCCTTCTTTAGAGTATACCATGTCTAGTTCCAGATATACCATCTACAAGTATTGATTGGTGGTTTTAGAGTAACTTCCTTAGTTTCGTTTGTGCCATCATAGATCGAGCAATCCCTGTTCAAGAACCCTCGCGATGTGAGGATGGTTACTTAGAATGGTACCTCATGGTATCACATCCACGCATCACCCCACCCCTAGTTTATGGTGTTCCTTCTGATGGACAGGTTCTTGTTGGTGATTGTAATACCCTAAAATGTTCCCTCTCATTTTCAAATCATATAGAATACACTTTCATGTATTGCATAACATTCAAGCCATATAAAAATAAAGCATATATCATTGGTTGAAGCATAGGGTGTGTGATTAGGTGATTTCCAAAGTATTGATCATCCAAAGAAATAGGACAAGATCCAAGTGTCTACCAGCAAGCTTCAAAGGTATCTTACATCCTATAAAACCTCATTTGATCCCTCAAATCATTAAAAGATGAGAATTGATCAAGAAGTTGGAGCAGTGCATCACCTCCTAAGCAAAATGGTCCAAAATTAGGGTTTAAGGTTCAAGTAGTCTCCTGATAAAAAATTTGGTTCAAACTTGATCTCAAGGATTTCTATATCTTATCATGTGTCTAAGGATGGAATATTTCTCATTGGATCATTTTAGAAGGTTTCCAATTGATCAATTACTTAAGAATCAAGAAATTACGGAAAAGTCAATTGTGTATAGGCAAAAGTCAACTACTTACTTTTTGAGGTCAAATTCATGGTCCACAAGTCAAATATGATCAATGGTGAAGATTTTATAAATAAAAGTCAAGAGTTTCATAGAAAAATCAAGAAATCACAAAACTGCCAAAAATAGAAATATTAGGGTTTCCAAAAATGGCAAGTTTTGGTCATTTGAGAGGTCATGTTCTAAGCATTCTTTCTTCATGATAAAAGCTTCAAACTTAATGGATAGAGAGGCCTATCAAAAGATCACACCCTAAGCTTTAAATCCATAACAATAACATCTTTATTAGATCAAAGTTGAAAGAGATACGATCAATCAAAGTGAAGCAAAACTAGGGCAAATTGGTTGGGCAACTAAGTCATGGGCGAGCCAGAAGCCTCTCATTTCATCAAATAGGTGGTGTGCCAAATGTCAAGATATTTTCCCCATAAAAAAGCTTCAAATGAAATTTTGTTGAACATCAATGTTGTTCATTTTCATCTCCTCTTCAACTTTGATGTTGAAAGATTTTTCATCTGATCAAAGGATCAAGAGTTATGGTGGTTCAAAGAGGGGTCCTCAAAATTGATTTTTGCCCTAAGGTCTGGGCCAAGTTGACATGCCCATGGGAGGCAGTTTTGTTTATTTGCGTTTTGGTCATTTTTCACCATCTTAGAAGCATTCTTTGGCTTTGATTTTAATTACAAACTTGTTCTATCATTCATCCTTGATCATTAGCATCCAATATCATAACATTTCATCCATTAATTTGAGAGAAATTCATCACTAAAAACCATACTTTTCATTGCATTTTGGTTACTTGTCATGGAAGTCCTGTTGGATTTTTTATGCATTGATTCATTTAGATTAACATACATACATACATACATAATTACATGTAAACACCCCAAATTTTCCCTCAATCTTTATCACACCATGGTGTAAACACCCCAAATTTGCCCTCACCCATTCACACCATGGCTTGTGATCATTTCATATGCATAAACTCAATCATAGCTTCTCATATCACAGTTTTGATTCACTGCATAGATTCAAAGTCATCTGCATCTAGGGTTTGTGATCTGAGCAATCCAAGAGCTTCTTGAGCCACTCCAAAGGTCATCAATCACTTCAAAGGGGTCCATGTATATTCAAACATCATATTATATCCTCTCAAAGTCAAAAATGCCAAAAAAGTCACAAGAACTGAGAATGGTGTGGAAGTAGAGCCAGGTTTAACTGCACAGATGACCTGGAATTAGGGTTTTGGTTTCAGAGGCCATAACTCCAAATTTTTTGGTTATTCTTGTTTCTATTGGTCTCTATATGGTACAGGGAGTATGCATATCAATTTTCATGAAGAAATTCCATGGGGAAGTCATCTGATCAAGAGTTGACTTTTCAAGCAAGTCAGTGCAAAATCAGGGCATCTGAGGCCCCCAATGACCCAACCAAAGGGTGTTCTTCATCATTTTGATTGTATATGATCTTTATTTGATCATGGAAGATGTTGGAAGTTCACAAAATTCAAGAATTTCAAGTCTTTTGCAAAGTTGACTTTTTGGGCAAGTTTGACTTTAATGAAATTGTCATTTTAGGCAACTTTTTCAACCTTTACTTTTTGATTCAAAAAAGCTTCAAATGAAAAAACTTTGGTCATGAAAGTGGTAGAATGGATCATTCCCTTTTCAAAAAGTACAAGAACATGACCTAATTCATTTTGTATCAAAAGTTATGACTTGTCAAAGTTGGCAAAAATCACTAAATTTCAAGTTATGCACCAAGGAGGCCAAGTTGCAAATTCACTTCTCAAGGCAAATTAAGGCATCAAATGCATTTCTAAACTTCACAACATGATCATGCAAGACTTAAAAATCAGAATGGGCCAAGAAACTTCTCACTTTTGTGGCCTATGGATCAAGATATTTCACAAAGATCAAAAGCAAGGCAAGTTGCAAAACTCATCATAAGACACAACCCACTTGCTTGCTAGCCTGCTGAGCCACCCTAGGCATCTCCCCTCATCATGCTGCGCAGGACACACTCTTTGTACTTGGCTAGAAAGTAGCCCATACTTCTCTTACACTAACTTTAACATTTTGGCAAAAGGACCCATACCAATCAATAAAGCACACATCACATCTTCTGACCAGTCCCAATTGTTTATACAAGCAAAAAGCAAGCCAAAGCAACTACAACACAAGCCTGAAACACACCACAACTCAGCATTCTCATTTTCACCTCATCTTGCAAGAGCCTTCGAAACAGCCAGCACAAGCCTCGAACACAAAAACAAACTTCACAAACAATCTCAACACTCTTTCCTGATCACAAAGCACCCATCACCATTGCCTTAAACTCCCAGAATCACAAATAAGATTTTCACCTCACCTTGAGCAGAACCTCTGCCATTTTCCAAACCAGCCACTACAAACTTCTTCTAAGCATCAGGACTTCATCAGAGGACCAAGAGGAGTAGTTTGCACGAAGAGAGAGGGTCAGAAAGTTGCAAACTGAGAAAGCTCAAAGCTCAGGTATATCAAGAACTTTTTTTCCAGAAATGAATTTTTAAGTTTCTAAGTTGTTCCTCATGCTTTGCTGATCACTCTGATGTTATTAGTTTTGAAAATGGTTGAGAAATGAGTATTTAATCTTGTTCTGAAACTTGTCTGACCTAAAAATGTTTGGCTTCGATTCGTTTGATTGATGAAGAATAAATGATGTTTGAATGGGGGTTTCGATTTAGTTTGGCATGGGGATGATTTCTGGATAGTTAGTTTTCGTTTTGGTGAAGTTTTGAGGATTTTAGAGATTTTCAGGTGGGATTCCCACCGGAGAAGACGACCGGAGGTCTTCTCCGGCCACCTGAAAATAATTAGGGCTAATCCCTGTGTTTAATGAAGTTTGAATGTTGACCCTTGGATGTGTTGACTCGCGCGCATTTGGACGCCCAGGATCTCTCTATTTTGCCCTAATCTTAAGTTGACTTTATTAATTCAGATTAATTAATTTTTAATTGGGATTAATGAAGTTTGAATGTCAGCCTTTAGATTGCGCGCGCAGTCAACAAATCCCTCCCCAGATTCAATCCTGGCCCTCCATTGCGCATACTTTCTTTTTATTTCATTTTTAATTCATTTCTTTTGTTTTATTTTGTACATTTACTTAAAAATAGCAAAACAATTTTAAAAATTCTGAAATTTTTTGTACAAACTTTTATTAATTTTCAGAAACCAAAAACATTTTTATTTTTATTTTTTGAATTAAAAAATATTTTTAAATCATTTAAAAGTTTATTTTTAATTAATTAATGAAAATTAATTAATTAAAAATACTTTTAGGTATTTAAAAATCACCAAAAAATTCATGAAACATTTAAAACCATTTAGAAACATTGTCCAACCCTCAAACCAAATTTCTTTTTTGATCTTGATGTCTTTTGAGAATTTTTCATGGAATTAAAATCATTTCAAGGCATTATTTTGATCCAAACTTCAAAAAATCATTTCTGCCTAACCATTGAGAGTTGGACTTTGATTCTTTTTGCATTGCATTTTGTTTAGTATGTAGTTTGTAAGATTAAATTGGCATGATTTGATCTTTCATTTTCAATTTGTTTGGCATTTTTCTTGTTAAGGTACCCTAAAACCCTAGAAATCTTAGGAAATTCATAACCCTAATTAGGTTAAGAGTTAGAACCTCTCCTTTGGGCAGTGATTTAGTATAGGGTTAGGGTTCCTTTGAGTGAATTTTCAATTTTTTATCTTGATGTTTGCTTCTGATTTTGGTTTTTGTTTGATGCATTGATCATAAACCCTAATTTGGGCTTCCTTTTGCATACATCTTGCATTTGCTTGCATAACATGACTTGCCATGACATTTTATGCATTCATTTGATTCATTAGACATCTTAAGATATGTTGGAAGCATGTTTGATCATTGCATCATGTATTTTCCATGTTGTATGTCATTTGCATCTCATAACTTTTCATGTGTGTTCATGGTTCTAAACTTGCTCCATTTGCATCCATTTGTTCATGTGATCATCCCTATGCCTTGTTTCATGTTTGCATCATCCCATAGTATCATTAACATCATACTTATGCTTCTGGTTTTGATTTTCATCATGCCATTTCATCTCATTTTGCATGGCATTGCATTTCCTTCACTAACTTTTCAGGTGGTAAGTTGTTTTGAGAAGTGAATTTGCCTTCACTTCTCACAATTTCTTTTCATCTCTTTCATGCATCCTTGCTGCATTTTGCTATGTGTTTGAGATTGAGCTTGCTCATTCTTCTTCTTCTCACTTTCTGTCTTCAAGTGACTTGTCTTCTTAAATGAAGCAAGTTACTTTGCTTCTCCTGACCCTTTCATCTGCTTCCTGGTGGTTCCATTGAAGATTTCTCTTGTAAACCTCACAAACCTTAGGAACAACTAAGCATGATAATAATTAGGATTTTGATTAGTCTCCCCACTTAGTTTTACCTTTGTGTCTATCTTGAGTCTTCTCTTCTCACCTCATAATCAGGGACTAAACCCTAAAGGCTTTAAGGCTTTGTGATTAAGCTTATGCCTGCATCCTTCTATTAGGATGGGGTGTATAACTTTAATCCTAAGTGTTAAACCCTTAATGTGTTTAAATCCTTTAATCAATTCATCTAACAATCATCAAGACATCAAGCTTGTAACTTGGGCCTTGCATTAGGGTTCTAATTCTTCCTTAATTGGTTAAGAAGGACTAACCCTAGTGTTAATGGACAAGTCCCCCTCAAGTTGTCTTACAAACCATAAAAATCATTTCTTCACCTCATCATTAACTAAAATCCACTTAATAAAGGCTTTGTTTTGTCATGAGTTTAATCCCTAATCATGGATTAAGTTGAGGAGTTTTCCTCAGCTTAAACATTCTCATCTATTATCCTTCTATTAGGATGGTATAATGAGTCTGTTTAATCCCTGATTATGGCTTAATCTCATTACTCAACACTAAACAAAAACAACAAAAACATCTAAATAATCACAAGTAGGTTAATGATCTTAATCCTACATCAGAGGTGATTAAGTGTGAGAAGCTGACTTCACACTTAAGGTATTCTCATTACCCCTAATCAGAGGGAAGATGTGATGAGTTTACTAAATCCATTGGTTTAGGCTTAAGCTCATTATCTTATGACAAACTTCAAAAAGCAATAAAAGATTGAAAACTCAAAAAACAAACAACAATCGTCTCCTCCGGGATTCTTTTCTCATCTCTTCACTCACAAGCGGGAACTTGCTTCTTCCGTCTAATGCAAGACAGTTTGCACCTGAGCCAGACAGGTCATACACTTGAGCATAGACTAGTAAGCAGTTCACAAGTCAATTCATCTTTCAGTCTCTTTGGGTCGAACTACGGTGTTCTGACTTCCTCATTGCACGAGAGGATACGTAGGCATAACTTAACAGTTATCGAACAAAAGTCTCTGTATATTCCCCCTCCTTTCAGTTTCATTCTTTTAAGCCTCATGATCTTGAGCATTTCACTCCTGTCCTTACACTGACACTTCATTTGTACACTTCATTTCTTTTACACTGACACCTGCACATCCTTTCCAGCTCTTTTATACACAAATTGCACTGACACTACCCCTTTTAAACACAAATCTTTTAAGCGTGGATCCCGTCGAGTACGGAGGACAATCTGGGTGCTAATACCTTCCCAGGTTGTAACCAACCCCCTTTCTCAGTCACTCTGGTTCGCGACCGTCTTATCCATCTTTTTCTAGGTCTATGCAGCATTGCCTTTCCTCCGGGATAAAAATGCCTAGCTGGCGACTCTATTCATTTTCCTGTGAGTTCACTGCTGTGTGTTCTCGCATCCTCCTTTCGCCGACCGTTCGCGTCTGTACCTCATTCGAGCCCAGTCTCGTCTTTTGGGAGCGACAGCTTGGCGACTTCACTGGGGACCTTATACTGTAACCAGGGCTTCTGGTCCTTTTTGTGGGTTCCTCCTAGCGCTTGTTTGATTTGTGTTTACTGGGGTGTTATGTTCTAATTGTGTTTGTATATGTATTTTATTGCTTTATGTACAGTTTTGTTTACTGCTTTCTTTACAGCTTTACATACATCATACTGTCATACTGTTCTGGCTGGATCTGGTTTTGTTGCTTTGGTGGGTGGGGTTCTACTGAGAGTTAAGGTCCTATACCTGGGACCTGAGTGACACCTAGACTAGAGTGGTTCATGTTCTTTCCCATTCCATTTCGTTCTGGTGCGGGAATATGAAACACGGTTCAGATGTGAGTTTCTTCTTGAGAACTATGTGCTACAGATTTCCTGTAGTGCTAGGGCTATCTGGGAAGCCTGCTAAGTCTGGATGACCTTTATTATGACCTTCAGAAACTGAGGAGAATTAGAGAAGGATTTTTTATGGTTATTGTAAACACTGTACCTCCGGGTTAGAAGTGTTTACACTTCTCATAACTGATCCAAGTCTGAGGATCCTTGTTTTAGAACACTACCTGTGAGGGGGTTGGGCTGTTTACAGGTTTGCAGGAACCCATGATCTCAACAAACCCTCATTACCAGTGTAGTCTTATGTTTTGATCTGGTCTCTATGATCATGGAGTTCTTCAACCTTTGGTTCTCGGTTACTATTTTGGGTTATTATGCAGATCTTGTGGTTACAGACACTCGATTCTTGGTCCGGCATTCCAGATTCCAAGCAGTTTCCAGCTGTGATCCCATGTCTTTGCATCCTTTGCATTATCATTTTGCATTTCGCATTTGCATCAGCATTGCATTTCCTTCTTCCAGAGAGCTCATCCTTCCTCTTTTGTCCATGACCAGCCAGCTGATTTCCCTGTACTCGGTTTGAACAAGTGGTCACAGTTAGAAGACGACAGAGTGTGTGAAGCTAGACTGAACAGTGTCAAGAGTTAAGAAGGGTCAGTTTGAAAGCCGCCAGTAGCTATGTCAGAGAGCAACCGTCAGAATGTTGAGTTTCCACCTGGTTTCACTTCGGTGACCAATCCTCTGTATGGTCTTTCTCCTGATGAGGATCTTCCACAAGTAAGATATCTTGCTCAAGCTCAACCCGTACAGACCCCGATCGTGAATCAGAATGTACCTGAACCATCTGTTGCCCGAGGTGGACCTTCATCGTCTTTTGATTCTACAGATTATCGGAGTTTTGCTTTCCCTATGCCGAACTTCCAAGGGGCAATCCCTCTTGTGAAAACCAAGGATCCACAAGTTATTGATCTTGCTGAAAGATTTCGTGTGTTGGACGAGCAACTCAAAGCCTTAGCGGATCCTGATGCCTTCGGTTTTGATGCTCTAACCCTGTGTTTGGTGCCTGGTCTTGTCATTCCTCCAGATTTCAAAACTCCGAAGTTTGAGAAATACACTGGTGTCAGTTGCCCGAAGCGTCATTTGGTGATGTTCTGTAGAAAAATGACTTCTTATGCCTGCAATGATAAGTTGATGATTCACTGTTTTCAGGACAGTTTAAGTGGGGCATCTTTAAGTTGGTACATGGATTTGGAAAGCAGTCATATCCAATCTTGGAATGATTTATCCAGAGCTTTCGTAAAGCAATACCAGTACAATATGGACGTGGCGCCCAATCGCACGCACTTGCAGAGCCTATCCCAGAGGAGTGGCGAGTCTTTCGGAGAATATGCACAGCGGTGGAGAGAATTGGCAACCCAAGTGCAACCACCACTTTCAAACAGAGAATTAATTGACCTGTTCGTGGGCACCTTGCAGGGTCCATACTTGGAAAGAATGAGTAGCATTGGGATGACAAGCTTCTCTGAGTTGATGATAGTTGGAGTACGCATTGAGAGCCTGCTCAAAAGTGGAAAGATCCAGGACTTTTCGAATATCCCAGCTAGTGAAGGTGAGTCTGTTGTTAGATCCCAAGAGGAAGAATGGGATGACGTCAGTGCCGTCATGGCAAATATCGAATATTCTAGGACAACATCTTCTAAGAGATCATCTTTTCCTGAATCTGATTACTCTTACGGACATTCGGCAATGCTCAGAGCACCGTGTCAGAAACCCTGGGCTCCTCCTCGTCCAAATCTGCAATCTCATGGTCGAAGACCTCAGAATCAACTTCAGAGCCAGCCTAGGCCTCGTAACAATCTGGAAAGAAGGATTGCTCCTCTTCATCCAGTCCCCATGGCATACAGTGAACTCTTGCCACATCTAGTTCAGAGCTCTTTGGTGGTTCCTAAGCCTCTCAAGCCGTTACCAGGGCCGTACCCTCCAGGGTACAATCCTCATGAGCAGTGCGGGTATCATGGTGGATCAATGGGGCATTCAACTGAAGATTGCAAAGCTTTTCAAGCCAAAGTACAGCAGTTGATCGACAAGGGCTACATCTCCTTTCCAGAAGGAAGCTTGGTTGTGCACGTCAACCTCTCGCCTGATTGAGTTCAAAGACTTCGAAGGAGCGTATCCTGATTTCGGTGGTCCAGACAAGAAGATGTCATCAGAGCTGATGATTACTGTATCCTTTTATCATTTGCATTGTAGTTTCTTTCCTGTTAGCAGCTACTTGTCTTTTAAGCAATGTTATTTTTGAATGGTAATGTTAATGTAGTGATCTTGCATTTTTGAATCAATTATGTCGCATTCGCTCATTTTTTCTTTCCTTGCATCAAAAACGAAAAATATAAAAAAATTGCATCCATATACCTCCCATTTATTTCACTGTTGTTTAGCAGGTTTGAGGGAGGATGATGACAACTGAATACCCATAATTGTTCAAGGTATGCTTTCAGGGAAGAACCTGCTGACGATGTACAGGCATTGCTTCAATTCCCAAACACCGGAGATATAAGGGAGATAGACCTTCGTCAACCCCCTTTGAGCCTTGAAGTAGGAGTTTCTTTTCTAAAAAAAAAAAAAAAAACCCTCATATTCAACCCGGGGCAGGGTAGTTATCAGTTAATTTGATCGAGCGTTCAAATTTCCAAAGGAGTGTGCATCCGAGGATCCATTACCTTTATTCATTACACCTCAAGAGGTCAAGGGACGTGAAACCACAATGGTTATCCCTCACCAACAAAGGAATGAGGCCGTCAACCCTTTCAGCAAGTTATGACAATCCAGTGTCACACGATTTGTTCAACAAAAATAAAATAAAAAAGGAAATAAAGCCCGCTAAGTCGAAAAAATGTGTGAAAACATATGACTTAGGCAAAAGTTAGGGCATCCCGCTGGACTTCGAAATCGAAAAATTAAAAAAAAGGAGAACCAGTCCAGGCAAAAGTTAGGGAGTAAAAAAAAATGAAAGAAAAAAGTTCCATAAGAACAAAATCGTGTGACCACAGACACAAAGACAAAAGGGTGATTGTTACTCCAAGAAACCTCATTGGTGCGTAAACCATCAACGTCATTGGTTCCTCAATCATTACAAAACCCTTGTGAGAAGCGAGCACTTAAGTCGAATTAGCTGAACATAGGACTGGAGAACATCAAGGAGAATGGGTGGGCACAAATAAACTTTGAGCCATAAATCTTTCTTTCTAGAACCGTAAACCAAGCCACGTTATAACCCTTGAAAGTCCTAATTGAATCAGGGTCAATTCTGAAAGCATACTACGACAAGGTTGCGTAAACTGACTCCTAAAGGTTTGCTAATTCAGCACTACGTTTGGACTAATCGTCCATTCGTCACACAAAGTCACAACATTCAAATAAATAAATTTTCAAAACTTGCATGTGCACTGCATTAAAATTACCATTTGCAAATGAACAGTTTTAATTGCAAGTCAGTCTGTGACACCAGGGAAGTTCCTACAAAGAGCAATCACGAGGGAACTTGATCATTCAACAATGATGACCAGAATCGAGAGCATCATGTTAGCCTATGGACCAGGGGCGTGTTATCCAGTGGTTTTGTTGACCAAGGAATCTTTCAGGGTAAAGAGAGTTCCCAAGCATCAGTTGATTGAGGAACGTCATTCAAAGTCAGTTGATCAGAGCTGAATCTGCCAAACAGGGGCAGGCCACCCGAAATTTCTGTTGTCCAAGGATGAAATCTTCCAATGCCCAGTCAGAGTGAGTCATGTCGCTTCCACGCTCATGCCGGGGCAGAATAATTCCAGAGCTCACTAAGTGCAACTCTCCTCGAGAGGACATCCAAGTCCGCCATGCCAAGAATTGGATAATTAGTGATAGTCTGTTCAGAGACTCACCCAACAGGGGCAAACTTTAGCTATGCAGAGCAAGTGTATCAGTAATCTCAGAGTTCAAGACGAGTGTCGGGAAATCATGCTACCCACCGTCGCCTTTGTCACCCTTCTCAACCAGAAACCTTGTCACCTATGACTTTTTCCCCATCCTCGGGAGTTCTTATAGCTTTTCATAAGCATTGCATAAGTCATTTGCATACGTTACTCATGTCGCTCGAGCATAGAGCATATGCATCATAATTGCATTGAGCATCCCCTCTCAAACTTCTAATCTCACACCCAGGGCCTTGTAACCCCAACTTCTTGACATTCCAAAGTCCAGTTCTCGTCTGGCGAACCAGTTCAAAGTCCAATTCTCGTCTGGCAAGCCAACCCAAAGTCCAGTTCTCGTCTGGCAAACCAATTTCAAATACCAGTTCTCGTCTGGTAGGCGAATCTTTTACCAGTTCTCGTCTGGTCACCTTTTCATTTAACCTGTTGAACGCCAGTTCTCGTCTGGTAGTCATTCTTTTTCAGAGTCAATTCTCGTTTGACAATGAACCTAAGGAGTCAGTTCTCGTCTGACGACTTATTCTTTGCCCATCAGTTCTCGTCTGATGGCCTACCTTTAATAAACCGGTTCACGTCTGGTAATTTACCTTCAAAGTCCAATTTTGTGGCAACCAAAATACAAAATCTCTATCAACCTGGCCTTACGCCCGGTCATCCTCGTTTCATTTTTCCATGGCTTGCATGAGCATACGTCTGCATTGTACATCATTTGGATTGCATCTTCATACCGCATGGTTTCTGTTTTATCTCTGGTGTGAAGCAGAATTGAAATTCTGTGATCAGGTATGAGATGTCCTAAGAGATGTCCCAACACTTAATAGGACATTTGACAAATTTAACCAAAACTTAAACAGCAAGAAAAGTAAACAACACAGAAGTTTGTTAACCCAGTTCAGTGTATAACCACACCTACATCTGGAGGCTACCAAGCCAGGAGGAAATCCACTATTAGTAATATTAATTCTAGACTTAAACCACCCTGTTTAATCTATCACTTAATACTTACCCAATGCAATTTCTACCTAAGACTCACTTAGATAAGAGTACCCTACTCACTCCCCCTCAATCACCCAGTGATCAAGTTTTACAAGTTTACTGAAATTGAAGACATCCTTCAAACAAAACAGCTTGATCTTACTTAACAGTTTCAATCAAGTCACAAATGCACTTTTGCTTAAAAGCTCATAAAGTGGTACATAAAAACAACCTGCTATTAAAAACACTAGACACCCTATTTAGTCTTCTGAAATTCGTACTCAATTCTATGAGTTTCTGTTGTTTAAATAGGTATCTGAATTTTGGGCTTTCTGTAGAATGATCCAGCCCTAATGTGCAGCAACTGTCACCTTGAATTTAGGGTTTGTTACCTCCTATATTCTAGGTGCATTAGGTCTTCTGTTTTAATCTGAATCTTCAATTTAAAACTCCCTACAGATGCGCCTTGTTCTGTTTTTATCCAGCATTAATTAATCCCAGATAGTTCTCCTTAAATATCTCTGATCTGTTAATCAATAATTAATTCTGGTAGCAGGTCTGAGATGTCTCAACATCTGTTGGGACATCCTGAAAAACTGAACTTAATTTATTCACACAATGTCCCAACATCTGATGAGACATCCTGAAATAAGTTCACATACTCTGTTTGCTAATGTCCCAACATCTGATAGGACATTCTGAACTGAATTTAACATTTCTTGTTTGGTCAAAAATTCTGCCAATTCTTAAACATCTACAAACTCCCCCTTTGGCTAATTTTTGGCTAACATCTTTCCTGGTTTTCAGAGTGCAGCAGAAGTTCTTTTTATCAGAGTATATCATTACTTTTCTGTTGATTTTTATTTGAGATTACTCCCCCTCAAACAAATATGTGTCCAGTCTTGTTTCAACAGAAATACACACTGATTCAGTTCAGACAGAAACAAACAGATTTCATTCAAAATAACCAGCAGTATAAATTTGTTGTTGTTGTTCTCCCCCTTGGTAGGCATAAAATTAGGGGCCAAAGAAATATTATCCAGAATTACAAATCATTGCTGTCATTACAAATGCCTCACATACAAAGATCACTCAGATTCATCACTCTCAGTAGCTTCCTCCACTTCAGTGTCTTCACCAGATGCAGCATTCTGATCTTCTTCACTTTCCAACATTTGAATGATTTCCTCCAGCTTCTTCTTTCTAGCTTCAAGCTCTTTGCAGGTGCACTTTAGCTCAGCAATTAATTCTTCCTTGGAGATAGAAGACTTAGCAGTTGAGGGACCAGCATATGTCCCAGAAGGTGCTTCAACATCTGCAGCATGATGACTGAGGAATAACTTGTAGTGAAAAGCCAGGGGGCTCTCTCTCTTGCATGCAGTATCCTTGTCAGTTAAAATCCCAGGATATTGATTGAGTACAATACCACACAACAATGATGGAAAGGCTATTGGTAGCTTGGTTGCAGAGGAGCTGGCATGCTTCATGGTTTGATCAAAGATAAAAGCTCCAAAGTCCAGCTTGGTTTGAGTCCCCACAGCATAGATGAATCTGGCCAGACCAGTTGAGATTGATGAAGTGTGGTTGGTAGGCACCCAATTAGAAGTACCAATCCTGTTCAGCATGGCATACTTTCTGGTAAGCATGCTTACAGATAGCTTTCCCTTCACAGGCCATGCCTTGACCTGGTCAGCAGTTATCACCTTACAGACTTGATTATCTGTCTTGCCTAGCTCATTTGGTCCATCTGTTTCTCTTCCTAGATACTGATTTATGATTTGGGGAGAAAACTGGACACATTTGCCTCTAACAAAAACTTTTCTAAACTCAGAGGACTTACCATTTGAGCAATCCTCCTGAAGATTCACAATGAACTCTTTGACAAGAAGTTCATAGCAGGGAGAGAGGTCTGAGACTGTTTTGAAAAGTCCTGCAGCAGAGATGAGGTCAATCAGTTCAGTGCACTCAAGTGCATTGCTGCTCAGTTCTCTTTCTAGGGCAACTCTTCTTTGGTACACAAACTTCCACTTGTTCACACTAGAGACATGGTGGAAAGATATGTTGTCTAATGGAGCTTCTGGAACAGCTGTTGAAGCCCTAGATGGGGCTGGTCTCTTCTTGGGAGGAGATGTTGGGACATCTGATTCAACATCTGAGTCAGATGGGGTGACAGCTTTCCTTTTCTGAGTTTGGACTTTACTCCATTGTTTTGATGGACCAAAGGTAGCTTTAGCTTTGCCTTTCTTTGAACTAGCCTT
Source organism: Lathyrus aphaca (assembly GCA_963966055.1). Classification (NCBI taxonomy): domain Eukaryota; kingdom Viridiplantae; phylum Streptophyta; class Magnoliopsida; order Fabales; family Fabaceae; genus Lathyrus; species Lathyrus aphaca. The sequence goes on from OZ014525.1 coordinate 195,066,211, forward strand.
CTTCTTCTCAGGGATGACAGGTTCAGCTTGCATCTTTCCTTTCCTGGACCTTAGTCTTTTAGCAATGCTGGGTTTCACAGATGCTATGATCTCTGCATTAGAGTCCTGCTCCAGATTGACCACTGGAGGAGATTGAGCAGCCTCCTCTTCAGCTGGTTGATCAGCAGGGATTTGATCTTCATTTGAGCCTTGAGCCTGTTCTTCAGAGACCTCTTCATCATTTTCATTTGAGACTTTGTCCTTAGATTGTTCCAGATCAACATCAGATGAGTTCTTTTTCTTATCTTCAGATGTTCCAACATCTGTTGGGACATCTTGTTCTGCAGCAGTGTCCTTTGTAGCTTGAGCTGGTTCTTCTTGAGGTGCAGGAATGGTGTTCAAAGGAACAGAGATCCCTTTCACCACTCTTTGTTCAGAAAAGACTTGGTTAACAATCTCCTTGATGGAATCATCAACATATTTGGAGTATCTTGTAGACATGTTAGCAGGAGAGGGAATGCCTTTAGCTTTGCTTCTGATTTGATCTTTACATCTCTTTGGTGTTCTTGCCTTTTTAGTGTGAGAGGCGCTTCCCCTGAGCTCGTCCAATGGTGTTGATGGCATTGGCACAACAGAGATTGGAGTGGCATGAACCACGTCTTCCTTGTTGAGAATTTCCTCAGCTGTTTTAGGGTTTTGAGACATTGTAGAGGAAGAAGGATGAACAGCTTTAGGGTTTATGATTTCTGAAGAATTGAGAGTTAATGTGATTCGCTTGTGATGATATGATGAGAATCTTGATAGCTTCTTATAAGTAGTTACTAAATAGTTAGCCGTTACAGTCCAAATGATTAAGAATGGAATTCCCAAGGATCTTGTCCAGACTAGCTTTGCCATCTGGAACTTATGCCATGCAATGTCATATGACATGTTGGCACATCTCATTAACTGCTAAATATCACATAAACATATTCCAAGTTTGCCCCTTAAGTGTAACACCCCAAAATTTGCCCTCTTATTTATCATCAACCTCGAGCGATTCACGCTTCATTCTTGCATCATTCCGCATATCATCGCATCGCATTTGAAAAAATAAATAAATCATTCATCGTCCTTTGCATGAGGTGTATGGTCGATCAAGGCTTGGCAAAGATTGGAGTTCAAGAGAAAATGATGTACAAAAAATAATCCACACCACTTTCAAGCTAACCCATTAAAAAGGAAGAATTCACCACTTTCCTCCCCTTTTCTTTCCGCTTTTCCTTCCACTTTCTTTCCACACTTCCTTTCATTCTTTCCATTCCATTTTTCCACTCCAATTCAACTCCATTTCCCTTGGAAACTTCCACCACCTTCCACCATCTTCTAGAGTATTCCAAGGAATGTTCTAGAGTATTCCAAGGAATGTTCTAGAGTATTCCAAGGAATATTCCAAGGAATATTCCATTTTCCAACCCTAACCCTAACTAACTTCCAAACCTAATTTTGGATCCCAAACCTATTTTTTGGGCCCCAAACCTCATTCCATTCCAAACCTAACTCCTAGCCTAATCTCTATATAACCATTAATCACTTCATTGAAAAGGGTTCCCACCACAATTCCAATTTTTTCACTTTTTTCATAATCACTTTTTCTCTCTCACTTTTCCTCCATTTTCCCTCCTTTCACCAAAGCTTCTTTGAATAAGCTCTTCAAGTTTCACATTGAAACTTGAAGATCTTGAAGCTTAAAGCCTCCAACCTCCATTAATTGTGGATCGTAGAAGAAGAAGCTAGTGATTTTGTTGAAGATTTCGGATTATCGGAAGCGCATCAAAGATTCAAGCTCAAGAACGCATTTATTTTGCGGTTTCTCGGTTTTCGGTTTTCTCTTCGATTCGAGCTTCGATACTTGCAACAATTACCGAGGCAATCCTCCGCTTCGTAGGTTGGTGATCTTAATCACTTCTTCTTTAAGTTATTCTCTTCATCTCGCCGTTTCGGCATTCTTTAAGTGCTTTTCGCTTTGCTTGAATTAATTCCGTCGATTATGTGTTGTTTGCATTTTTGTGATTTTTGTTGAATTAGTTTTAGGTTTTATCATGTGTAGATAAACTCCGAATAAGTCGAAATTAGTGTTAGCATGTCCCTAGGTATGTTAGGATTGTCTAGAAGCAAGTTTGTGGCCAAAAGCATTTTTTTTAAAAGCTTTTTTTCAACTCTGTTCAGTGTTAACCGGTTAACGCATATGGTTAACCGGTTAACACATGCGTTTTTGGCCAAATTGCTTCTGTTTTGGGTCTGTTAACCGGTTAACCTATATGGTTAACCGGTTAACGCTGTGAATTTTTGGATTCTTGGTTTAGTTGATTGCTTAGCCCTAAGTCCTAGTGCCCCTAGTGTTCATACTTGTTTAGGTAGTGATTTTAGGGAATTTTTGAATCCATTTCCAGTAGCTAGTTCCCCCATTTCGAGTCGTTTCGACACGATTCCGTTCATGTTGCGTTTTATGCATTTTTGTGTTTCTTTGTGCATAGCTTGAATTCTTGCATGTTGTTACCATGTTTGTGCATTATTTGGCACATAGTAATCATGTTGCATTCTGTTTTACATGTTTGCATTGCATTAAAACATTTTGGCATTTCATTATGTTGATATATGTTGCATTTTGCATAATCATATGCATGTGCATTTGGTTGCATTTTGTTGCATACTTGATCATAGTATTCATATCAATTTAATTCTGAATTTTGCATTAAGTTTAGCATGCTTGTTGAGCTATCATGTTGCATGTTCATAATCAATAATCACCATGTTCAAATGTCATGTTCATGTGCATGTTTAGGTGCTACTTTGTGCATTACTTGTTGCATAATCTACGTGATTCATTCTTGCATAATCTTTCTAAAGGTTCATGTTCTTGCATTTATGTATGTTGATCCATGTTTAAATGCATGTTCATGATGAGATTAGTGCATTTTTCCTTGTGTTTGTGCATTAAAAAATGAAAATAATCAATTCTGGATTTTGCATTTCATAGCTGCTTTTTGCATAAGGGCTGTAAAATACATGCTGTTTGTTGTAAATTCATGTTGTTTATGACTTTTAACACCCGTTTTTGCATACATATAGGTGCTGTAAAAAGCTGTTGCATTGCATAGTGCATTTCATAGCTGTTTGTGCATTAAGTGTTGTAAATAGGTTGCTGAATTTTGCATTGCATTAGTTTTAGGTCCTTTAAACTATAGATTGAGTCTAGTTTAGGTCCTAGTTCCCGTAGGACTTAATTAGGTAATTTTGTTTGCCTTATTTTTATCATGTTTACCATGCTAACCTTTGTTTTGTAGGGAGGGCAAGGTATGTCTAAAAACCCTATCCTCTTTGGTATTTCTAATGCATTTAACTTGCACCATTTTGCCTTACATAATGTTTGTGCTTGTTAGTTTTTCCCCTTTTGGAACCAACTTAACTTCATTAGGAAGTAAGTTGTGTTCTTCTTCCTTTTCTCTTTTTTTTCTTCTTTTCCTTCTCCTCCATTAGGAATAGAAAACCTCATTAACCATAGGATCTCCCTTGTAAATAAATCAATAAAATTAGGGTGTGTCTTAGTTCCCATTAGATTTTCCCTTTTCCAACTTGAGTCATTCTCTTTCTCATCTCAAAAGAAAAACAATAAAACACTTAATAAAAACCGAACAATCTTGTACGACACGAGACTTTGTTGCGGAGTGTTTATACGCGTCCTGTTTCGGGGCGAGGTGTAAATACTTCCCGCGATGGATAGGTCTTAGTACAAGATAGTTCACAAACAAATTCAAAACATTTCTTCTAAAAGACAACAAACCAAGAAGTCACGTCTTCTTTCTCATCTCATACTCTTCATGACTTGTCTCGACAGTTCAAACAGCGATACGGTAAACACCCTCGTGTCAGAGCCGGTAACACCTGAGCTAGAACTATGGCAACGTCATCCTAAAAAACACAAACCAAATAGTTCCAGCCTTAGTTAGGCGAACTACGTCGACTCTGATCCTCATTATCCCGATGAGGTACGTAGGCAGCGGGGTAGGGCCCGTTCGAGCACATTCTTTATTTTCCCTACATTTCCCCCTTTCTTTTCATTCTCATTTCAGTTCATTTCTCATTTTCCATTCCCTTTATTCCAGTAGCGGTTTTATTCAGCAGTTATTTTTCTCACCCATTGAAACAAGCAAGCAAGCGTGGATCCCGTCGGGTACGACGGACGATCTGGGGTGCTAATACCTTCCCAGGTCGTAACCGACTCCCGAACCCCGATCTTTGGTTCGCAAGGCCTCGTCCTTTTCCTTCTTCCTCAGGTTTGTGCAACATTACCTTTCCCATTCATTCGGGATAAAAATGTCTGGCTGGCGACTCTACCTTTCCGCGCCACTTTCGCGTTTGTACTAGGATGAAAATCCCGGGAGCGACAGCTGGCGACTCTGCTGGGGATCAACCTGATTCTTCCGGTTTCCCTTGTAGAGTCAATCCTAGCGCCTGTTTGGTTTTGTTTCTTTGGGTGTTTACCTGTTTGTTGCTGTGTGCTTTAGTTTAGCTTTACTGTTTATTTACAGTTTTTACTTTACAGCTTTACTTTACAGCATTTATTTACCGCTTTCAGTATTTTATTTTCCATGCATCATATTATACTGGACTGTCTGGCTGTGCTGGTTTTCATTTTTTTTCTGTGGGTGGGAGTTACTGTGAGATAAGCCAAATACCCGGCTTGAGTGCACCCTAGGACTTAGAGTGGTTCCACTTTGGCTTCATGGCATCTTGCTATGTTGGTAGTAGTGAGTTCCACGCCTTGACTTGCGACCTTCTCGGGAATGTATTGGTTCTGGAATCTTTCTGGGGCAATACGCTACCTTGATAGTTATGTGCAGTCAGGGGACCGATCATTGAGAACCTTAATGGAAACAACCCTCTCCAGTGATGACAGTGGCAGACCACATTTGTTGGCAAACCCACTCGCATCCGAGGGTCCATTGGGAACTCGCATAGGATGGCCTGGTTCTCTCATAGGAATTCAGTTAAAGCAAACTGTTCGTATGACGATAGTATTGTACCCTTCGGGATGAATGTACTATTGTTTCTCGATTCAGTGCTTGAAGCTGGAGACTTGTGAGGGATGCTTGTTTTTCCGGACTCAACTGAGACCTCCCTGAGTAGTACATAATGCCAAACCGATTCCCTGATCTGGTCATGAGCCATTTCTCGGAAATGGTGAACGTATTATTGCTATTCGGCTTTGAGAGTCCGTGATGTTGACCCGAGTAGCACACCCGTGAGATTGGGAGGGGTTTACAGGTTTGCAGGAACCCTGGTACCTTCAGCATACCCACTTTGCCTTTGATTCAGTTTTGTGATCTGGATTTCTGTTCTTAAGTTATGAACCCCGGATCAGAGGGATGATTATTGTGATATCTGGATTTTGAGACCATGCACCGACACCAACATCAGATCATTGATCACATGCCTATTGCATACATGACATCATATCATTTCTGCACACATGTTCAGTTATTTCCGAGGATCGCATATCTGAATCATGCTGTTAGATTTTTCTGTGTCAAAACTTGAATCAAAGCAGATAGATTCCTCAGAAATAACTGAACATGGCATTTGCATACATCCTTGCATTCTTGACAGGTGTTCAGAGACAAATTCTTTTCCTGGTCTGATTTCTCATCAGAATGGACAACTTGAATCACAGTCATCAAAGTATGTATCTGAAGCAACTCCGGGCGGAGGTAACTGAAAGGAAGACCCAGCTGAGGCCATTCAAGGCAGAAGTATAAGCTTTATTTCGGAATCAGAAACTATTGAAAGAGGAAGTCAACCAGATGAAGACTCAGATGAGTTTGGTTATGGAAATTTTGAGCGAAGCTATTTTCATCCCTATTGAGGGGAACTACGCTGCTCTGATTCTCCATTGGTCAATGGAGATACGTAGGCAGGAGATCGTGCAAGATCTTTCCGAGCAACCTTATCTATCAACTTCATTTATCAACTTCTTCCCTTCAGATGTCGTTTGTCGGCATCCAATTTCAGTTTCCCAAGAGAGTCCACAGGGTCAGCAACAACAGGTACAGAGACCGTTTCAAGAAAGAACAAGAGCGAGAAACCGCAGACTCGACCCCGTCCCATGCCCATATGCTGTATTGCTTCCAGAGCTGCTAAAGTTGAACTTGGTCGAGCTTCGTACCATGAGACCTCCCGCTCCTGACAATCTACCTCCGAATTTTGATGCTAACGCCAGGTGCGAATTCCATTCAGGTGCCCAGGGGCACAGTATTGAGAAATGTTGGGCCTTTCAGAACACAGGACCTAGTTGACTCCAAGGCGATCAATTTCGCTCCTCTCCCAAATGTACTTCATAATCCGATGCCTAATCATAATGGAACTGGTGTCGCGGTCGTTCTACCAGATGGTTCACGTTAAGCTGAAGTCTTCAAGCTGACCACCCAGGACACCAGGGTATTCATGAAGCAAATAAAGCCAGCAGTATTCAAATACTCTCAGTGATGGCATTTATGTGATTGCCTTTCTTCATTGTTCGTTTCTCATCCCTATTGAGGGGAACTACGTCGCTCTGATTCTTCATTGGTCATCAGTCAATGGAGATACGTAGGCAGAAGATCGTCAGGTCTTTCCGAGCAAACTTTTGGGGCAACTTTACTCCCCAGCTTCACTCTTTCCTCCAGATGTCTCGCGTCAAAGTCAGTATAGCCAGAAGAGGAAGTGTTACTGCCATGGTTGAGCATGCAACTGCAAATGGAAGATCACAAGTCTGTGAAAAGAGTTATTGATCGTTGAAAGTATCCAAGACTGACAGGGCCAGACGGAGCCAAGTCTCCTCAACTACGGCAATATTCAGTTTCTTTACTGCATTTCCATTTGTAGTTTCTTTTATATGCTAAACATTTGTCTACATGTATGAAAGTTGTTTGCTTTTGAATGTTAGAAATAATAAAACTCACATGTTTGTCTTGAAGTAAATTCATTTGCATTCCCTTACAATTTTTCATATGTATATCGCAATACCAATTGTCATGCTTAAATTCTATGAGGGAGAATGACGAAACAAAAACGCAATGTCTCTGAATCGTGTGCTCTCGAGTAAGACCCTGTTGACGACGTACAGGCATTGTTTCAAATCCTAAACACTGGAGATATAAGGAAGATAAACCCTCGCTAACCCCTTTGAGCCTTGAAGTAGGAGTTTCTTTTCACATAAAAAAACCCTCACATGTAACCCAGGGGCAGGGTAGACGTCAGCTAGTCAAGACCAAGCGTTCAAACTTTCATAAAGAAGTGTATTCGAAGATCCGTTGCATTATACTACGCTAATCAAGAGGTCCAAAGACCCGCAACCACAATGGTTATCCAAGTCAAAAGGTCCAAAGATTGACAACCACAATGGTTATCCTTCGCCGACCCCAAAATGAGGCAGTCACAACCCTCGTGAAGCAATCAAGACAAGCAATGTCACGCGACTTGTTCAAAATGCAAAAAGAAAAGAAAAGGCCCGCTAAGTCGAAACTTGAAAACAAGCGACTTAGGCAAAAGTTAGGGCATCCCGCTGGACTTCACAATCGAAAATTCACAAGAATCAGTCCAGGCAAAAGTTAGGGATAAGCAAAATAATGCAAAAGCGAAAGACAGAAAAGATTACACAAGAAAGATCCTCAAATGAGAACAAAGTCGTGTGACACAGACATGAAAAATAGAGGAGTGACTGACTCTCAATAATAACCTGATTGGTGCTTGAACGGATAGCAGCAATGGTTCCTCAATCAACACGAAACCCTTATGAAAGGTGAATGCTTGTGAAAACTAGCTGAACATAGGAATGGAGAACATCACGAAGAGCGGGTGGGCACAAATAAACTTTGAGCCTATATCCTTTGTTTCTACAACCATGAACCAGGCCACGATACAACCCTTAAAAGTCCTAACTGAAACAGGGTTAAATTGAGAGCGTACTAACAAGAGACCGCGTTCCTGACTCCTATGAGTTGTGCTAAAAGACGTTTGTTGGTATTGCATGTACATACTTTCATTCAAATAAAGGTCGTATCTTAACTAGTGATTCGCTCACAAAAGTTAACGATCCATTTTCAAAATTTCAAGATTAACATGTTTGTTGAATTAGGATTTTCATTCTAAGAATAAACATTTTCTCACTTGCATACATTTGTTGAGCATCATAAATGGTTCACATACGGAAATTCAATCCAGAAGCTCAAGCTTGCCAGGTTGAGGAGTCTAAAACTTCTGAAAGACTGTCACGTCAAGGTGCACTTATCCGAATAAAGCTTCATTGAGCAGATATTTCCCCAGTTAGTCATGGTAAGAGCTGAGCCAATCTGGGGCAGTTATGTTGAGCAATCCCTTCAAATTTCAGTCAAACTGGGGCAATCACCTCGAGATTCAAACCTCTCCAAGAGCGAAGATTAGTCAGTCAAGAGCAAAACTATTCAAGTACTCATCCTGGGGGCAGGCCACCCTAATAGTACGAGAATTCATTCTTTCCCGAAGACAGACGATCGGAAGCATTTACCCGGAGTCTAGAATACCGTGGTTACTTGTCAAGCCAACTATCTCGTTCAACACTTCTGACAGATACAAACTCATCTGCATTGACAATGGTTACTTCCTCAGCAAGGTTGTTACACTGAATCATGTAGTCGTTATGATACCTAAGAGTTTAAAGACGCCAAGTCTTTTGTAAAATCCTCTTAAAGGTAAAATCCATACAGAAGCAACTGATCCCCAGCACGAGACAATTTGAAATCTTTCTTCCTCAACAGGACGTGTCTCGGTGTTATCATCTCCAATAGGCAAATGAAAGTTGTCCTCATTTTTCAATTGGTTTCCTTGGTCTTGATTCCTCAACAGATCTAAGGCGATTCATATTCCCCTAGAAGATGTCAGATAGATCATTCTCCTCCCCAGCAGATCCATAAGAGTGGATAATCCCCAATAGTCGAGGTATCCTGGGGCACGACCCTCAAAATCTAAAAGTCCAATTTATTTTTGGCAAAGGTGATAATTCGGGACAGATGAATTATTCACGCTCCACTCCGACAGAGATGTCATCCCCACAGGGCTACTTGATATTGAATTCACGATCATTGTGTTTCCCCACAGAGTCAACAGAGACTTATCACTTCCGCGTCAGGAATTTCTTTTACATTCACCAGTTCATCAACAATACTCAAGATCCCCAGTGTCATGGGGCAACATACCATACAGTTCCATATGCAAAGTCCAGCCGCAGACTGGCCAAAGTCCATCTTCGGGTGGCAAATTTCAAAGTCCAGCCGCAGACTGGCCAAAGTCCATCTTCGGGTGGCAAGCTTCAAAGTCCAGCCGCAGACTGGCCAAAGTCCATCTTCGGGTGGCAAGCTTCAAAGTCCAGCCGCAGACTGGCCAAAGTCCATCTTCGGGTGGCAAATCTCTAAAGTCCCCCGCAGTGGGCAAAAGTCTCCCGTAGTGGGCAAAAGTCTCCCGTAGTGAGCAAAAGTCTCCCGTAGTGAGCAAAAGTCCCCTGTAGTGGGCAAAAGTCTCCCGTAGTGAGCAAAAGTCTCCCGTAGTGAGCAAAAGTCTCCCGTAGTGAGCAAAAGTCTCCCGTAGTGAGCAAAAGTCTCCCGTAGTGAGCAAAAGTCTCCCGTAGTGAGCAAAAGTCTCCCGTAGTGAGCAAAAGTCTCCCGTAGTGAGCAAAAGTCTCCCGTAGTGAGCAAAAGTCTCCCGTAGTGAGCAAAAGTCTCCCGTAGTGAGCAAAAGTCTCCCGTAGTGAGCAAAAGTCTCCCGTAGTGAGCAAAAGTCTCCCGTAGTGAGCAAAAGTCTCCCGTAGTGAGCAAAAGTCTCCCGTAGTGAGCAAAAGTCTCCCGTAGTGAGCAAAAGTCCACCCGCAGTGTGGCGATGTATTTTGAAGTCCAACCGCAGATTGGCGAAAGTCCATCCTCAGGGTGGCATCATATCCAAAGTCCACCCGCAGCGTGGCAATGTATTTTGAAGTCCAGCCGTAGACTGGCCAAAGTCCATCTTCGGGTGGCAAATCTCAAAAGTCCACCCGCAGTGTGGCAACTCTCCAAAGTCCACCCGCAGCGTGGCAATGTATTTTGAAGTCCAGCCGTAGACTGGCCAAAGTCCATCTTCGGGTGGCAAATCTCAAAAGTCCACCCGCAGTGTGGCAACTCTCCAAAGTCCACCCGCAGTGTGGCGATGTATTTTGAAGTCCAACCGCAGATTGGCGAAAGTCCATCCTCAGGGTGGCATCATTTCCAAAGTCCACCCGCAGTGTGGCGATGTATTTTGAAGTCCAACCGCAGATTGGCGAAAGTCCATCCTCAGGGTGGCATCATATCCAAAGTCCACCCGCAGTGTGGCGATGTATTTTGAAGTCCAACCGCAGATTGGCGAAAGTCCATCCTCAGGGTGGCATCATATCCAAAGTCCACCCGTAGTGTGGCAAAGTATTTTGAAGTCCAACCGCAGATTGGCGAAAGTCCATCCTCAGGGTGGCATCATTTCCAAAGTCCACCCGCAGTGTGGCGATGTATTTTGAAGTCCAACCGCAGATTGGCGAAAGTCCATCCTCAGGGTGGCATCATATCCAAAGTCCACCCGCAGTGTGGCGATGTATTTTGAAGTCCAACCGCAGATTGGCGAAAGTCCATCCTCAGCGTGGCAACTCTCCAAAGTCCACCCGCAGTGTGGCAATGTATGTTGAAGTCCAACCGCAGATTGGCGAAAGTCCACCCTCAGGGTGGCATCATGTCACAAGTCCACCCGCAGCGTGGCAATTTCCAAAGTTCACCCGTAGCGTGACAAATCAACAATCTCCCAATGATATCCCAAAAACATTCACCAATTCGCTACTCTTCATGTCCGAGTTCTCCACAAGCAGAGTTTAGATGGTTGGAGTTATTTCCCTGTTCTCTTCCACCGAGTGCAAATTTTCTGGTTGTTTTAGTATTCAATCCCTGCATACTTCGAACGTCTGAAAGCAGCTGCTGTCATCCATTCAAGTCTACAGTGATTGAATAGGGGCAGCTGTAACACCCCAAAATTTGCCCTCTTATTTATCATCAACCTCGAGCGATTCACGCTTCATTCTTGCATCATTCCGCATATCATCGCATCGCATTTGAAAAAATAAATAAATCATTCATCGTCCTTTGCATGAGGTGTATGGTCGATCAAGGCTTGGCAAACATTGGAGTTCAAGAGAAAATGATGTACAAAAAATAATCCACACCACTTTCAAGCTAACCCATTAAAAAGGAAGAATTCACCACTTTCCTCCCCTTTTCTTTCCGCTTTTCCTTCCACTTTCTTTCCACACTTCCTTTCATTCTTTCCATTCCATTTTTCCACTCCAATTCAACTCCATTTCCCTTGGAAACTTCCACCACCTTCCACCATCTTCTAGAGTATTCCAAGGAATGTTCTAGAGTATTCCAAGGAATGTTCTAGAGTATTCCAAGGAATATTCCAAGGAATATTCCATTTTCCAACCCTAACCCTAACTAACTTCCAAACCTAATTTTGGATCCCAAACCTATTTTTTGGGCCCCAAACCTCATTCCATTCCAAACCTAACTCCTAGCCTAATCTCTATATAACCATTAATCACTTCATTGAAAAGGGTTCCCACCACAATTCCAATTTTTTCACTTTTTTCATAATCACTTTTTCTCTCTCACTTTTCCTCCATTTTCCCTCCTTTCACCAAAGCTTCTTTGAATAAGCTCTTCAAGTTTCACATTGAAACTTGAAGATCTTGAAGCTTAAAGCCTCCAACCTCCATTAATTGTGGATCGTAGAAGAAGAAGCTAGTGATTTTGTTGAAGATTTCGGATTATCGGAAGCGCATCAAAGATTCAAGCTCAAGAACGCATTTATTTTGCGGTTTCTCGGTTTTCGGTTTTCTCTTCGATTCGAGCTTCGATACTTGCAACAATTACCGAGGCAATCCTCCGCTTCGTAGGTTGGTGATCTTAATCACTTCTTCTTTAAGTTATTCTCTTCATCTCGCCGTTTCGGCATTCTTTAAGTGCTTTTCGCTTTGCTTGAATTAATTCCGTCGATTATGTGTTGTTTGCATTTTTGTGATTTTTGTTGAATTAGTTTTAGGTTTTATCATGTGTAGATAAACTCCGAATAAGTCGAAATTAGTGTTAGCATGTCCCTAGGTATGTTAGGATTGTCTAGAAGCAAGTTTGTGGCCAAAAGCATTTTTTTTAAAAGCTTTTTTTCAACTCTGTTCAGTGTTAACCGGTTAACGCATATGGTTAACCGGTTAACACATGCGTTTTTGGCCAAATTGCTTCTGTTTTGGGTCTGTTAACCGGTTAACCTATATGGTTAACCGGTTAACGCTGTGAATTTTTGGATTCTTGGTTTAGTTGATTGCTTAGCCCTAAGTCCTAGTGCCCCTAGTGTTCATACTTGTTTAGGTAGTGATTTTAGGGAATTTTTGAATCCATTTCCAGTAGCTAGTTCCCCCATTTCGAGTCGTTTCGACACGATTCCGTTCATGTTGCGTTTTATGCATTTTTGTGTTTCTTTGTGCATAGCTTGAATTCTTGCATGTTGTTACCATGTTTGTGCATTATTTGGCACATAGTAATCATGTTGCATTCTGTTTTACATGTTTGCATTGCATTAAAACATTTTGGCATTTCATTATGTTGATATATGTTGCATTTTGCATAATCATATGCATGTGCATTTGGTTGCATTTTGTTGCATACTTGATCATAGTATTCATATCAATTTAATTCTGAATTTTGCATTAAGTTTAGCATGCTTGTTGAGCTATCATGTTGCATGTTCATAATCAATAATCACCATGTTCAAATGTCATGTTCATGTGCATGTTTAGGTGCTACTTTGTGCATTACTTGTTGCATAATCTACGTGATTCATTCTTGCATAATCTTTCTAAAGGTTCATGTTCTTGCATTTATGTATGTTGATCCATGTTTAAATGCATGTTCATGATGAGATTAGTGCATTTTTCCTTGTGTTTGTGCATTAAAAAATGAAAATAATCAATTCTGGATTTTGCATTTCATAGCTGCTTTTTGCATAAGGGCTGTAAAATACATGCTGTTTGTTGTAAATTCATGTTGTTTATGACTTTTAACACCCGTTTTTGCATACATATAGGTGCTGTAAAAAGCTGTTGCATTGCATAGTGCATTTCATAGCTGTTTGTGCATTAAGTGTTGTAAATAGGTTGCTGAATTTTGCATTGCATTAGTTTTAGGTCCTTTAAACTATAGATTGAGTCTAGTTTAGGTCCTAGTTCCCGTAGGACTTAATTAGGTAATTTTGTTTGCCTTATTTTTATCATGTTTACCATGCTAACCTTTGTTTTGTAGGGAGGGCAAGGTATGTCTAAAAACCCTATCCTCTTTGGTATTTCTAATGCATTTAACTTGCACCATTTTGCCTTACATAATGTTTGTGCTTGTTAGTTTTTCCCCTTTTGGAACCAACTTAACTTCATTAGGAAGTAAGTTGTGTTCTTCTTCCTTTTCTCTTTTTTTTCTTCTTTTCCTTCTCCTCCATTAGGAATAGAAAACCTCATTAACCATAGGATCTCCCTTGTAAATAAATCAATAAAATTAGGGTGTGTCTTAGTTCCCATTAGATTTTCCCTTTTCCAACTTGAGTCATTCTCTTTCTCATCTCAAAAGAAAAACAATAAAACACTTAATAAAAACCGAACAATCTTGTACGACACGAGACTTTGTTGCGGAGTGTTTATACGCGTCCTGTTTCGGGGCGAGGTGTAAATACTTCCCGCGATGGATAGGTCTTAGTACAAGATAGTTCACAAACAAATTCAAAACATTTCTTCTAAAAGACAACAAACCAAGAAGTCACGTCTTCTTTCTCATCTCATACTCTTCATGACTTGTCTCGACAGTTCAAACAGCGATACGGTAAACACCCTCGTGTCAGAGCCGGTAACACCTGAGCTAGAACTATGGCAACGTCATCCTAAAAAACACAAACCAAATAGTTCCAGCCTTAGTTAGGCGAACTACGTCGACTCTGATCCTCATTATCCCGATGAGGTACGTAGGCAGCGGGGTAGGGCCCGTTCGAGCACATTCTTTATTTTCCCTACATTTCCCCCTTTCTTTTCATTCTCATTTCAGTTCATTTCTCATTTTCCATTCCCTTTATTCCAGTAGCGGTTTTATTCAGCAGTTATTTTTCTCACCCATTGAAACAAGCAAGCAAGCGTGGATCCCGTCGGGTACGACGGACGATCTGGGGTGCTAATACCTTCCCAGGTCGTAACCGACTCCCGAACCCCGATCTTTGGTTCGCAAGGCCTCGTCCTTTTCCTTCTTCCTCAGGTTTGTGCAACATTACCTTTCCCATTCATTCGGGATAAAAATGTCTGGCTGGCGACTCTACCTTTCCGCGCCACTTTCGCGTTTGTACTAGGATGAAAATCCCGGGAGCGACATTAAGTTCTCAAATTGTGTAGCATCCAATGCTTTGGTAAAGATATCAGCTAATTGCAGATCTGTAACAACATGCTCCAATGAAATCACCTTCTCTTCTACAAGATCTCTGATGAAATGATGTCTGATATCAATATGCTTTGTCCTGCTATGTTGAATAGGATTTTTAGATATGTTGATTGCACTTAAGTTGTCACAGTACAATGTCATGACATCTTGTGGGACATTGTACTCAGTGAGCATCTGCTTCATCCAAACCAACTGAGAACAACTGCTACCTGCTGCTATGTACTCAGCTTCAGCTGTAGATAAAGATACACAATTCTGCTTCTTACTGAACCAAGAAATCAGATTGTTTCCTAGAAAGAAGCATCCTCCTGAAGTGCTTTTTCTGTCATCAGCACTTCCTGCCCAATCAGCATCACAGAAGCCAGTGAGAATAGGTTTGCAACCATGAAAGTACATTATGCCATAGTCACAAGTACCATTAACATATTTAAGAATTCTCTTGACTTGATTGAGATGACTGACTTTTGGATCAGCTTGATATCTTGCACAAACTCCTACTGCAAATGCAATGTCTGGTCTGCTAGCAGTCAAGTATAACAAGCTTCCAATCATGCTTCTATATAAACTTTGATCTACATTCTCACCCTTCTCATCTTTAGTCAGCTTTAAATGTGTAGGAGCAGGAGTTCTTTTATGAGAAGCATTTTCCATTCCAAATTTCTTCACTATGTTCTTGGAGTACTTGCTTTGTGAGATGAACATTGAGTCTTCCATTTGCTTAACTTGCAGACCAAGAAAATAGGTTAATTCACCTACTAGACTCATTTCAAATTCAGATTCCATCTGCTTGACAAAATGTTTGACCATCTTATCAGACATCCCACCAAACACAATGTCATCAACATATATTTGTGCAATCATGACATTTCCTTCTTCATCTTTAACAAACAGGGTTTTATCAATCCCACCTTTTCTGTATCCTTGCTTGATAAGAAATGTGGTAAGTCTTTCATACCATGCCCTTGGAGCTTGCTTCAGACCATAAAGTGCTTTCTTGAGTTTGTATACATGATTTGGACAGCTTGGATCAACAAATCCTTTAGGCTGTTCTACATATACCTCTTCATTAAGATAACCATTAAGAAAGGCACTTTTCACATCCATTTGAAATAGCTTGAACTTTAAGATACAAGCAATTCCCAACAGTAGTCTTATTGATTCAAGCCTTGCTACTGGTGCAAAGGTTTCATCAAAGTCCACCCCTTCAATTTGAGTGTATCCTTGAGCTACAAGTCTAGCTTTGTTCTTTGTAACAACTCCTTGTTCATTTGACTTGTTCTTATACACCCATTTTGTTCCAATTACATTTATATCATCAGGTCTAGGAACAAGATTTCACACTTCATTCCTTGTGAATTGACCTAATTCCTCTTGCATAGCACAAATCCAGTATTCATCAGTGAGAGCCTCCTTGATGTTTTTAGGTTCTATTTTGGACACAAAACAAGAACCTGAAATCACTTCTCTTGATCTAGTGCTCACACCTCTGTTGGGATCACCAATTATTAAATCTTTGGGATGATCCTTCTGTATTCTGATGGAGGGAGGTTTGCTTGAATCTTCTGACCTTGTATCATTTGGAGTGAAGTTATATTGATCATTCTTTTCTTCAGCTTCAATCTTGATATCAGCAGATGTTCCAACATCTTCTGGGACATCTGTAGGAGCATCATCAATTATCACATTTATGGACTCCATGATAACATTTGTTCTGTAGTTAAATACTCTATATGCTCTGCTGTTTATAGAGTATCCAAGGAAAATTCCTTCATCACTTTTAGGATCCATTTTTCTCCTTTGCTCCCTATCTGCCAGAATATAGCATTTACTTCCAAATACATGAAAATACTTCACTGTGGGTTTTCTGCCCTTCCATACTTCATATATTGTGGACAAAGTTCCTTTCCTCAAAGTAACTCTGTTATGGATGTAGCAGGCAGTGTTCATAGCTTCAGCCCAGAAATACAGAGGTAATTTTTTAGCATGGATCATAGCTCTTGCTGATTCTTGAATGGTTCTATTCTTCCTTTCAACAATCCCATTCTGTTGAGGAGTGATAGGAGAAGAATACTCATGGTTGATTCCTTCTGAAGAACAGAAATCTAAGAACTTTTGATTCTCAAATTCTTTTCCATGATCACTTCTTATTCTGATCACACAGCTGGATTTTTCCCTTTGCAATCTTTGACATAATTCCTTGAATACATCAAAGACATCTGACTTTTCTTTAATGAAATTTATCCATGTATATCTTGAAAAGTCATCAACCACCACATATGCATACCTCTTACCACCAAGGCTTTCAACTTGCATAGGTCCCATGAGATCCATATGTAACAATTCCAAAACTTTGGAAGTTGTCAGATGTTGGAGCTTTGGATGGGACATCTTGGTTTGTTTGCCTATTTGACATTCACCACAGATTTTGCCATCATCAATCTTCAGTTTAGGGATACCTCTTACAGCATCCATAGATATGATCTTCTTTATGCCTCTGAAATGAAGATGACCTAGTCTTTGGTGCCATAGTTTTACTTCTTCTTCTCTAGCTAGAGAACAAGTTGAAGTGGGACTGAAGTCTAGTGGCTCCCACATGTAACAGTTGTCTTTAGACCTTGCACCTTTCATGACAACTTCTTGCTCTTGGTTAGTCACTATGCATTCAGTTTTTGTAAAGTTTACACTGTATCCTTGATCACATAGTTGACTTATACTGATCAGGTTAGCAGTTAAACCTTTAACAAGCAGCACATCATCTAATCTTGGAACATCTTGACAATCCAAGGTTCCAACTCCCTTGATCTCTCCTTTAGCTCCATCTCCAAAGGTAACATACCTGGATGAATATGACTTTAAGTTTACTAGCAAATTCTTCAATCCAGTCATGTGTCTTGAGCATCCACTGTCAAAGTACCAGTCTTCTTTAGCTGATACTTTCAATGATGTATGTGCTATGTATGCAGTACTTTTCTTTGACCAGATGAGTTGAGATTTCTTTTGATGCCTCTGCTCTGAGTGTTGTTCAGCTGATCTCCAAGCTTGATTGTTGATCTTGTTCTTGGGTATGTGACTTTGATCAGTCTGAATGTCAGCTTTTGGTCTCCAAACTTTCTTGATTACTTCTGTCTTTTGCTTAGGAGATTGCTGATTTCTATGCAGCACTTTCTTGGTACCTTCTACTTTCTGCTTGGAAGGTTGCTGACACATCTGATTTGGATATCCATGTAGCTTATAACAGTGAGGTTTGATATGCCCAAATCTTCCACAGTGATGGCATCTCCATCTTTGATACTTCTTCTTCATTTTGTTCTTTCCAGAATGTTGAGACATCTGTTGGAACATTATGTTTGTCTTTGTGTTCTGATGTTGAAGCATCTGTTGGGACATCTTGTTTGACTGTGTAATTTTTGAAGTAGTTTTGCTAGAGCTGGCTTCATCTCTGTTATATCCCAGTCCACTTTTGTCCCCTGAATGTTTATTATTGCAGAGAATAGCATCCAGTGTATTTGAGCTGCTGTTCATCATTCTAACAGATTTGGACATATGTTCCAGCTTAGAATTGAGAAGAGTTACTTCACTTTTTAAGGTATCAATGATTACTTGATCACTTGCTTTTTCTTCTTCTAGTACTTCATTCTGCTTCTTTAGCTTTATGACCTCACTGCATACTTCAGTACTACTCTTGTACAGATCCTTGAAGGCTTGCTCAAGATCTGCATAAGTAAGCTCTCCACAGCTGGAATCACTATCATATTCACACAGTCCAGCTAAAGCAGTAATGTGCTTAGCTGATTCTTCTTCTGAATCTCCTGAGTCTTCATCAGACCAGGTCACAGAGAGTCCTTTCTTTTGCCTCTTTAAGTAGGTAGGACATTCAAACTTGATATGTCCATATCCTTCACATTCATGGCATTTGACTCCTTTATCTTGACTGGTCTTTTCAGCATATTTTACTCTTTTGTTAGCATCATAAGGTCTTCTGTTCTCAGAGTTTGTGTTTCTTCCACTAGGTTTGGATTTTCCTTCCATTCCTCTGAGAATCTGTTTGAATTGTCTTCCAATTAGTGCAAGGTTTTCTGATAAGCTTTTATCATTTGCTGATTCATCATCTTCTTCTTCATCTGTATTTGAAACCAAGGCTATGCTTTTGTTCTTTTTAGCATGTGTGTCATTCATTCCCATCTCAAAAGTTTGAAGGGAACCAATGAGTTCTTCAGTTTTCATAGAACATATGTCTTGAGCTTCTTCTATTGCTGTGACTTTCATGTCAAATCTTTTTGGCAAAGATCTGAGAATCTTCCTTACAAGCTTTTCATCAGTCATCTTTTCTCCCAAGGCTCCAGAAGTATTGGCTATATCCAAGATGTTCATGTAGAACTCATGAATTGATTCATCTTCCTTCATTCTCAAGTTTTCAAACTTGGTGGTGAGAAGTTGAAGTCTTGACATTTTTACTTTTGATGTTCCTTCATGAGTTGTCTTGAGGGTATCCCACACATCTTTGGCCAGCTCACAATGATGCACCAGTCTGAAAATATTTCTATCAATGCCATTGAATAAAGCATTTAGGGCTTTTGAGTTGCCTAGTTCTGAATCTTCTTCCTCTTTACTCCATTCTTCTTCAGGTTTCAGAACTATTGATCCATCTTTGGTGTCTTGAACAGGATGTTTCCATCCAACATTTACTGCTCTCCATGCCCTGTTGTCAAGTGACTTTAAGAATGCAATCATTCTTGGCTTCCAGTAGTCATAATTAGAACCATCCAGTATAGGTGGTCTATTTACTGACCCTATATCTCTGTCCATGTTACAGAATTTGTTTTCCCTAGATCTCACCCAGTATAAACAGGCAGGGTGCCTGCTCTGATGCCAATTGAAATTCTGGGATCAGGTATGAGATGTCCTAAGAGATGTCCCAACACTTAATAGGACATTTGACAAATTTAACCAAAACTTAAACAGCAAGAAAAGTAAACAACACAGAAGTTTGTTAACCCAGTTCAGTGTATAACCACACCTACATCTGGAGGCTACCAAGCCAGGAGGAAATCCACTATTAGTAATATTAATTCTAGACTTAAACCACCCTGTTTAATCTATCACTTAATACTTACCCAATGCAATTTCTACCTAAGACTCACTTAGATAAGAGTACCCTACTCACTCCCCCTCAATCACCCAGTGATTAAGTTTTACAAGTTTACTGAAATTGAAGACATCCTTCAAACAAAACAGCTTGATCTTACTTAACAGTTTCAATCAAGTCACAAATGCACTTTTGCTTAAAAGCTCATAAAGTGGTACATAAAAACAACCTGCTATTAAAAACACTAGACACCCTATTTAGTCTTCTGAAATTCGTACTCAATTCTATGAGTTTCTGTTGTTTAAATAGGTATCTGAATTTTGGGCTTTCTGTAGAATGATCCAGCCCTAATGTGCAGCAACTGTCACCTTGAATTTAGGGTTTGTTACCTCCTATATTCTAGGTGCATTAGGTCTTCTGTTTTAATCTGAATCTTCAATTTAAAACTCCCTACAGATGCGCCTTGTTCTGTTTTTATCCAGCATTAATTAATCCCAGATAGTTCTCCTTAAATATCTCTGATCTGTTAATCAATAATTAATTCTGGTAGCAGGTCTGAGATGTCTCAACATCTGTTGGGACATCCTGAAAAACTGAACTTAATTTATTCACACAATGTCCCAACATCTGATGAGACATCCTGAAATAAGTTCACATACTCTGTTTGCTAATGTCCCAACATCTGATAGGACATTCTGAACTGAATTTAACATTTCTTGTTTGGTCAAAAATTCTGCCAATTCTTAAACATCTACAAGAATCATTACAAGACTCAATCTGGGGCAGTTATCTCAAGATCTGTTGAATTTCTGCAAGAGTTTGAAGACACCGGGGCAATTCTGGATGCCATGTCATCTGTAAAATCCTCTAAAGATGATCTTTTTATGAAGGATGCAGTATGGTATAATTAAGGAGTTAAGGGAATGATAGTTCACTCAGGATGATCAGTAATGCTTTTGTTGAGCTCAGAAGTTTGAAGCACTGTGTTAATTCTCAGGGAATGTCTAGTATTTATTTTACCAGCAGGGCATTGGAAGTTTATTTCTTCCCCGAGCATAAAGATCTTCTTTCAGCCGACAAGGTTTGTTCGTGAGGATTTGGTTATTCTCATTCAGTCAAACTCCAATTTTCATTGGCATACCTTCCCAACACAGCTGTTATGCTATGCCTGGGGCATGTAAGCTTCATCCCAGCAAGCTGGCAAATCAACACTCACTCAGTCTTAGCACCCAAAGTGTTTTCTCCCCAGCTGAGTTGCCACTTGCTTTCTCCCCAGCCGGGTTACCATTTACTATTCCTCCACAGTCAGGTGTAAGGCTTGGGAACCATCTCCCCACAGAGCTTCAGCCTCTATCCAGAAGAGCAACGCATGAAGGAATCACAACAGAGTGACGAAAGCTTCTACAAACCCCAGCTGGGTCCCTCATTACCAAAGATAGGTCTATCAGTGACCTATATCACCAAGCAGAGTCCCATCTGCCAGATCTACCAATGATCTCATCCCCAGCTGGGATGTCCATTTCAAGCAGATCAACTAGAGATCTTCGCAGCATCGGGATCCGAATCCCGGATCGGTATCCTTGCATAATCATGGCATTCGCATCATATTCACCCCACAAAGCGTAGCATTCCGTCTAAAACGGAGCATTACGGCAAAAATCCAACATATTGCATAATCATAAGCCATGTTCTGAATCAAACACTTATGAATATTGACAATCCGTCAACAATGTACAGAAAACTCCCCCCAAATTCCCCAGCGGAGAGCTAAAGCTAAAGCAGTTGCCTTACATTCACAAACATCAGTATATATTCCTTGTGGCACCCGTCCGTGTCGTATCCCCAATGGAAGCCAAAGACATCCTCTTTGCACTCACAGATACTCATATACACAATTCCTTGACATCCGTCCGTGTCACCTTCCCCATCACAGTAACATAAACACTTTGTATATCAAATACTTGTGTATACTATACTTTTCTTGACACTCGTCCGTGTCACTCTCCCCAACAATTAAATACTCATCTATACACCACTCATACTTATACAGATACTCGTATGTATCTTGTATACACCATTTATATATCCCCGCAGATTCGACACTAGTCCGTGTTCTTTGTTAACCAGTTGGTACTCTCCCGTACCATCATCTCAGAGCATGCGTCAAGCGTTTGTTTCTACCTGATACTCGTCCGTATCATAGTCTTAAGGATGCTCGTCCGCATCTTTAATCCATACACCGTGTCAAACACCTTTGTCTTCTTGAATGTAGACACTCGTCTGTGTCTACTATTCGCCAGAAGAGTCCCCTCAGATTCAACACTCATCCGTGTTCTCTGTTAACCAGTTGATACTCGTCCGTATCATCATCTTTGAGCACGTGTCAGTATTTGTTTCTACCCGATACTCGTCCGTATCGTAGTCTTAAGGATGCTCGTCCGCATCTTTAATCTATACACAACGTCAAAACACTTGTACTTTTATTTCTTGGATATAAACACTCGTCCGTGTTTACTATTCCCCAGTAGATCGCCAACAAAGTAAATTTTCTTTTCTATCTGACACTCGTCCTGTGTCATGATAAACCTTGAGAGCAGCCGTCCCCTGCTAGGTGGTCGTCCTCCACCTCTTGATGGTCGTCCTCCATCATGCTCATCCAATGGCCGTCCCCATCGTTGACCTTTTCTATCCGACATTCGTCCTATGTCGTGATATTTAGCAGCCGTCCCCTGCTAGGTGATCGTCCTTCACCTTTTGATGATCGTCCTTCATCATTTTATCCAATGGCCGTCCCCATTGTTGATTTTGGTTATCTGACATTCGTCCTATGTCATGATAAACCTTGAGAGCAGCCGTCCCCTGCTAGGTGGTCGTCCTCCACCTCTTGATGATCGTCCTTCGTCATGCTCATCCGATGGTCGTCCCCATCGCTGACCTTTTATCCGGCATTCGTCCTATGTCGCGATATTTTCGGCAGCCGTACCCTGCCAGGTGGTCGTCCTCCACCTTAGATGACCGTCCCTCATCTTACCCCCAACAGAGCAGCCATCCCTTGCTAGGTGATCGTCCTTCACCTTTGATGACCGTACCTCATCATCTGTTTATTTCATTTATTCTTTAACCAGATGGTTGTCCCCGTCGTGGTCCCTTTTCCTTTTCCTGATGATCGTCCTTCATCAGTTTAGCCCGATGGCCGTCCCCATCGTTGCTTACCTTGCTTTTTGAACTTGATGGCCTTCCCCATCATTTTTCATTAATCTCCAGAGAATTTTACAGCTTTACTTGATGGCCGTCCCCATCATAATTCTTTTTATCCCCAGCGTGTCGGCCGTCCCCGTCATTGCTTCATTTCCCGCACTTTTCCCAGCATGTCGGCCGTCCCCGTCATTGCTCCTTACCCAGCAGTCGTCCTCTGCTCGACGGTCGTCTTCCGTCGCCCACACTTTACAATATACTTTATTTTCTTTTACAATCGATATCCCTTTTCTTCTTCATTCTGTGAGTGCAAATTTTGGACTGTCTTTGGTATTCAACCACAAGTTATCTTGTTCGCCTGTTAAGCCGTTGCTTACATCCTGCACAGCTAACTCATGTTTGAATAGGGGCAGCTGTAAACACCCCAAATTTTCCCTCACCCATTCACACCATGGCTTGTGATCATTTCATATGCATAAACTCAATCATAGCATCCCATATCACAGTTTTGATTCACTGCATAGATTCAAAGTCATCTGCATCTAGGGTTTGTGATCTGAGCAATCCAAGAGCTTCTTGAGCCACTCCAAAGGTCATCAATCACTTCAAAGGGGTCCATATATGTTCAAACATCATATTATATCCTCTCAAAGTCAAAAATGCCAAAAAGTCACAAGAACTGAGAATGGTGTGGAAGCAGAGCCAGGTTTAACTGCACAGATGACCTGGAATTAGGGTTTTGGTTTCAGAGGCCATAACTCCAAATTTTTTGGTCATTCTTGTTTCTATTGGTCTCTATATGGTACAGGGAGTATGCATATCAATTTTCATGAAGAAATTCCATGGGGAAGTCATCTGATCAAGAGTTGACTTTTCAAGCAAGTCAGTGCAAAATCAGGGCATCTGAGGCCCCCAATGATCCAACCAAAGGGTATTCTTCATCATTTTGATTGTATATGATCTTTATTTGATCATGGAAGATGTTGGAAGTTCACAAAATTCAAGAATTTCAAGTCTTTTGCAAAGTTGACTTTTTGGGCAAGTTTGACTTTAATGAAATTGTCATTTTAGGCAACTTTTTCAACCTTTACTTTTTGATTCAAAAAAGATTCAAATGAAAAAACTTTGGTCATGAAAGTTGTAGAATGGATCATTCCCTTTTCAAAAAGTACAAGAACATGACCTAATTCATTTTGGATCAAAAGTTATGACTTGTCAAAGTTGGCAAAAATCACTAAATTTCAAGTTATGCACCAAGGAGGCCAAGTTGCAAATTCACTTCTCAAGGCAAATTAAGGCATCAAATGCATTTCTAAACATCACAACATGATCATGCAAGACTTAAAAATCAGAATGGGCCAAGAAACTTCTCACTTTTGTGGCCTATGGATCAAGATATTTCACAAAGATCAAAAGCAAGGCAAGTTGCAAAACTCATCATAAGACACAACCCACTTGCTTGCTAGCCTGCTGAGCCACCCTAGGCATCTCCCCTCATCATGCTGCGCAGGACACACTCTTTGTACTTGGCTAGAAAGTAGCCCATACTTCTCTTACACCAACTTTGACATTTTGGCAAAAGGACCCATACCAATCAATAAAGCACACATCACATCTTCTGACCAGTCCCAATTGTTTATACAAGCAAAAAGCAAGCCAAAGCAACTACAACACAAGCCTGAAACACACTACAACTCAGCATTCTCATTTTCACCTCATCTTGCAAGAGCCTTCGAAACAGCCAGCACAAGCCTCAAACACAAACACAAACTTCACAAACAATCTCAACACTCTTTCCTGATCACAAAGCACCCATCACCATTGCCTTAAACTCCCAGAATCACAAATACGATTTTCACCTCACCTTGAGCAGAACCTCTGCCATTTTCCAAACCAGCCACTACAAACTTCTTCTAAGCATCAGGACTTCATCAGAGGACCAAGAGGAGTAGTTTGCACGAAGAGAGAGGGTCAGAAAGTTGCAAACTGAGAAAGCTCAAAGCTCAGGTATATCAAGAACTTTTTTTCCAGAAATGAATTTTTAAGTTTCTAAGTTGTTCCTCATGCTTTGCTGATCACTCTGATGTTATTAGTTTTGAAAATGGTTGAGAAATGAGTATTTAATCTTGTTCTGAAACTTGTCTGACCTAAAAATGTTTGGCTTCGATTCGTTTGATTGATGAAGAATAAATGATGTTTGAATGGGGGTTTCGATTTAGTTTGGCATGGGGATGATTTCTGGATAGTTAGTTTTCGTTTTGGTGAAGTTTTGAGGATTTTAGAGATTTTCAGGTGGGATTCCCACCGGAGAAGACGACCGGAGGTCTTCTCCGGCCACCTGAAAATAATTAGGGCTAATCCCTGTGTTTAATGAAGTTTGAATGTTGACCCTTGGATGTGTTGACTCGCGCGCATTTGGACGCCCAGGATCTCTCTATTTTGCCCTAATCTTAAGTTGACTTTATTAATTCAGATTAATTAATTTTTAATTGGGATTAATGAAGTTTGAATGTCAGCCTTTAGATTGCGCGCGCAGTCAACAAATCCCTCCCCAGATTCAATCCTGGCCCTCCATTGCGCATACTTTCTTTTTATTTCATTTTTAATTCATTTCTTTTGTTTTATTTTGTACATTTATTTAAAAATAGCAAAACAATTTTAAAAATTCTGAAATTTTTTGTACAAACTTTTATTAATTTTCAGAAACCAAAAACATTTTTATTTTTATTTTTTGCATTAAAAAATATTTTTAAATCATTTAAAAGTTTATTTTTAATTAATTAATGAAGATTAATTAATTAAAAATACTTTTAGGTATTTAAAAATCACCAAAAAATTCATGAAACATTTAAAACCATTTAGAAACATTGTCCAACCCTCAAACCAAATTTCATTTTTGATCTTGATGTCTTTTGAGAATTTTTCATGGAATTAAAATCATTTCAAGGCATTATTTTGATCCAAACTTCAAAAAATCATTTATGCCTAACCATTGAGAGTTGGACTTTTATTCTTTTTGCATTGCATTTTGTTTAGTATGTAGTTTGTAAGATTAAATTGGCATGATTTGATCTTTCATTTTCAATTTGTTTGGCATTTTTCTTGTTAAGGTACCCTAAAACCCTAGAAATCTTAGGAAATTCATAACCCTAATTAGGTTAAGACTTAGAACCTCTCCTTTGGGCAGTGAGTTAGTATAGGGTTAGGGTTCCTTTGAGTGCATTTTCAATTTTTTATCTTGATGTTTGCTTCTGATTTTGGTTTTTGTTTGATGCATTGATCATAAACCCTAATTTGGGCTTCCTTTTGCATACATCTTGCATTTGCTTGCATAACATGACTTGCCATGACATTTTATGCATTCATTTGATTCATTAGACATCTTAAGATATGTTGGAAGCATGTTTGATCATTGCATCATGTATTTGCCATGTTGTATGTCATTTGCATCTCATAACTTTTCATGTGTGTTCATGGTTCTAAACTTGCTCCATTTGCATCCATTTGTTCATGTGATCATCCCTATGCCTTGTTTCATGTTTGCATCATCCCATAGTATCATTAACATCATACTTATGCTTCTGGTTTTGATTTTCATCATGCCATTTCATCTCATTTTGCATGGCATTGCATTTCCTTCACTAACTTTTCAGGTGGTAAGTTGTTTTGAGAAGTGAATTTGCCTTCACTTCTCACAATTTCTTTTCATCTCTTTCATGCATCCTTGCTGCATTTTGCTATGTGTTTGAGATTGAGCTTGCTCATTCTTATTCTTCTCACTTTCTGTCTTCAAGTGACTTGTCTTCTTAAATGAAGCAAGTTACTTTGCTTCTCCTGACCCTTTCATCTGCTTCCTGGTGGTTCCATTGAAGATTTCTCTTGTAAACCTCACAAACCTTAGGAACAACTAAGCATGATAATAATTAGGATTTTGATTAGTCTCCCCACTTAGTTTTACCTTTGTGTCTATCTTGAGTCTTCTCTTCTCACCTCATAATCAGGGACTAAACCCTAAAGGCTTTAAGGCTTTGTGATTAAGCTTATGCCTGCATCCTTCTATTAGGATGGGGTGTATAACTTTAATCCTAAGTGTTAAACCCTTAATGTGTTTAAATCCTTTAATCAATTCATCTAACAATCATCAAGACATCAAGCTTGTAACTTGGGCCTTGCATTAGGGTTCTAATTCTTCCTTAATTGGTTAAGAAGGACTAACCCTAGTGTTAATGGACAAGTCCCCCTCAAGTTGTCTTACAAACCATAAAAATCATTTCTTCACCTCATCATTAACTAAAATCCACTTAATAAAGGCTTTGTTTTGTCATGAGTTTAATCCCTAATCATGGATTAAGTTGAGGAGTTTTCCTCAGCTTAAACATTCTCATCTATTATCCTTCTATTAGGATGGCATAATGAGTCTGTTTAATCCCTGATTATGGCTTAATCTCATTACTCAACACTAAACAAAAACAACAAAAACATCTAAATAATCACAAGTAGGTTAATGATCTTAATCCTACATCAAAGGTGATTAAGTGTGAGAAGCTGACTTCACACTTAAGGTATTCTCATTACCCCTAATCAGAGGGAAGATGTGATGAGTTTACTAAATCCATTGGTTTAGGCTTAAGCTCATTATCTTATGACAAACTTCAAAAAGCAATAAAAGATTGAAAACTCAAAAAACAAACAACAATCGTCTCCTCCGGATTCTTTTCTCATCTCTTCACTCACAAGCGGGAACTTGCTTCTTCCGTCTAATGCAAGACAGTTTGCACCTGAGCCAGACAGGTCATACACTTGAGCATAGACTAGTAAGCAGTTCACAAGTCAATTCATCTTTCAGTCTCTTTGGGTCGAACTACGGTGTTCTGACTTCCTCATTGCACGAGAGGATACGTAGGCATAACTTAACAGTTATCGAACAAAAGTCTCTGTATATTCCCCCTCCTTTCAGTTTCATTCTTTTAAGCCTCATGATCTTGAGCATTTCACTCCTGTCCTTACACTGACACTTCATTTGTACACATCATTTCTTTTACACTGACACCTGCACATCCTTTCCAGCTCTTTTATACACAAATTGCACTGACACTACCCCTTTTAAACACAAATCTTTTAAGCGTGGATCCCGTCGAGTACGGCGGACAATCTGGGTGCTAATACCTTCCCAGGTTGTAACCAACCCCCTTTCTCAGTCTCTCTGGTTCGCGACCATCTTATCCATCTTTTTCTAGGTCTATGCAGCATTGCCTTTCCTCCGGGATAAAAATGCCTAGCTGGCGACTCTATTCATTTTCCTGTGAGTTCACTGCTGTGTGTTCTCGCATCCTCCTTTCGCCGACCGTTCGCGTCTGTACCTCATTCGAGCCCAGTCTCGTCTTTTGGGAGCGACACATGGCTTGTGATCTTTCATGTTTGCATTAGCATAAACATTACATCTTATATTGCATTTTGGTTTCACTACATAGTTCAAGTTCATCTGCATCTAGGGTTTGTGATCTGAGCAATCCAAGATTCCATCTGGGCCATACCAAAGGCATCAAAGATTTCCAAGAGGGTCCATGTGTGTTCTATCATCATATTACATCCCTCAAAGTTCATGGAAGTCAAGAGATCACAAGAACTGGCAAGGCATGGAAGCAGAGCTAGGGTTTTCACTACACAGATGACCAAAATTAGGGTTTTGGTTTCAGAGGCCTTAACTCCAAAATTTTGGGCCATTCTTATTTCTAATGTTCTTAATATGTTATAAGTATCATGTGTACCAAGTTTGATGAAGAAATTCATTGTGGAAGTCATCTGTTCACTGGGTAACTTCATGAGCAAGTAAGTCAAAATCAGGGCATCTGAGGCCCCCAACAATGGAACCAAAGGGTATTTTTCATCAAATTGAAGTTCTATGATCTTTATTTGATCTTAGAAGAGGTTGGAAGTTCACAAGATTGAAGAATTTTGAGCCATTTGCAAACTTGCCAAAAATGGAAATGACTTGTAATGGAAACTTTCCATTTTGGGAATGTTTTTCAACCTCCTCTTTCTCAACCAAAAATGCTTCAAATGAAAAATTCTTTGTCATGAAAGTTGTATATTAGGTCTTTCCCTTTTCAAAAAGTACAAGAACATGTGTTGATTCATCATAGAACTCAAGATATGGCCAATCAAAGTTGGAAAAAATCCTAAAATTTCAAGTTTCATGTCAAAGAGGAATTTTGCAAATTGGCATATTCAAGCATTCTAATGACTTCAAATGGACACAAACACTTCACAATATGTCAATGGGGCCTCTAAACATCAGAATTGTGCTTTGAACCATGCATTTTCATGACTTGAACTTCAAGAAATCAAAATGGGCCAAAACTTTCAAGAATTGCAAAATGGTATGAAACTCTTCATCCACTTGTGCCAGCATATCAAAACCAATTCCATGGGTCTCCACAAAGTCAGCTGAGGCCAGACACCCCAAGAAAGCAGGCATGCACCATGCCCATACCTCAAAGTACAAAAACTTGACTTTTTGCAAAAGCTCCCATACCAATCACACTATGCCACCACCCACTTTCTGAACACTCTCATTGGCCTATACTAACCTTGTGGACCTCATTTCTCATAACACACAAGCATGAATCTTGCTCATACTCAAAATTCACAAAATCATCAAAAACCTTCCTCTCTTCGAAACAATAAACCAGCCACTCAAACTCAAAACTTCTTTCACCATTCAACTCCACATCACCCCAGGATCATTTCCCACCCATCACCATAGCTTAAAACACAGCCAAACATAAATACGATTCCTAGTGCAGCAGAGTCAAAACCTTCAAACCAAGCCATACAAACTTGTTCTAAGCTTCACATCATCCTCAGGGGGTTCATTGAAGTTGATTTGCACAAGGGAGGAGGCCAGAAAGCCCAGAATCAGAAAGCTCAACTTCAGGTAACCTCAAGAACTTTTTTTTTTTCATAAATGCATTTTCATGTTATTGAATGATTCTTCATGCTTCACTGATCATGCTGATGTCTTTATTTTTGAAAATGGTTGAGTTTTAAGCATTTCATGATGTTCTGAAATTTTTGCCATTTTGATGTTTTGATTCAAATCTTGTTGATGATGAATGATAAATGATTTTAGAGGCTGGATTATTGTTTAGGGTAGTTAGTTGATCATTTCTGGAGATTTTGGGGGCTTGGGGTGATGATTTGAGGAAGTCCAGGTGAGGAGCTAGACGGAGAAGATGACCGGAGGTCTTCTCCGGCCACCTGAAAGTCATTAGGGCTAAAACTCTAATTAAATGCCCAGATGCACTTGTAGCCGTTAGATGAGGATTAGGGTTAGTGAGTGTGTGGTCCAGATTGAGTCATTATCATTTAATCCTGATTAATTACTTAAAAACATAATTAAAAGCCAGTTTGAATGTGGGCCGTCAAAATGCGCGCGTGGTCAATTCCCTCCCTTTCCAGTTTGAATCTGGGCCTCTGAATCAGATTACTTTGCATTTTATTCATGTTAATTTCATTTTTATCCATTTCTCTTGCATATTTAATTTAAAATAGAAAAAATCATCCAAAAAATATTTCCTTTTGCATTTTTGTTTTAAATATTTTTTCTTAACCCAAAAATGATTTTTATTTTATTTTTTGCATTAAAAAAGTATTCTTAAATCATTTAAATGTTTTATTTAATTAATTAAGTAATTTTAATTAATTAAAAATACATTTAAGTATTTAAAAATCACCAAAAAAATCAAAGGGCATTCTTGGACTTTTAGAAACATTTACAAACTCATCTTACAAATTTCTTTTTGGTTTTGATCACACTTTGAGATTTTTCAATGAATTAGGGTTCTTAAAAATGTTCATTTTCTAACCCTAACTTCAAAAATTCATAACCCAAGAACCAAGTTGAGTTTGTGAATGGTTCTTTTTGCATTGTTCTATGCATGTCTTCTAGCATCCAAAAATATTTTTGTTTCATTTTTACCTTGCATTTTCAAATTGTTTGGCATTTTACAATGAAGATCACCCAAAAACCCTAGGTAACTTAGAAAATCCATAACTTCTTCTGGGTTTAGTTTCTGACCTCCCCCTTTGGATGGTAACCTAGTATAGGTTTAAGGTTCCTTTGAGTGCATTTTCAATTTTTTATCTTGTGCATTGCTCCTGTTTTGCTCATGTGCATCTCATACTTCCATATAACCCTAATTTTACATGTTCATTTGCATTCATCTTGCATATACATCCATACATGAACTTGCCATGACATATCATGCATTCATATGTCATCTTAGACATCTTAGGACATGTTAGAATAATGCTTGATCATTTCTTCATTCATTTGCCATGATTTGCATTCATTTCCTTTCATTAACTTTCATGAACTTTCAAACTTCAAAGCATGCCTCCTTTGCATCTCATCTTTGTATGATCACACATATGCATCTTGTATGACTTTGCATCATCTCACATGACATTAACATTGCATAAACACTTCTGACTTTGGTCATTTCATCTCATTTCATTTCATTTCTTTATGCCTTTAACTTTATGCATTCATGCTAACATTTTAAGGTGGTAAGTTACTTTGAGAAGTGGATTTTCCTTCACTTCTCATTTCTCTTTATTTCTTTCATATGCATCTTGCTTGTTTTTGAAGTGAACTTGTTCACTTGTGTTCCATTTCTCTCATTTTCTTTCTTTAAGTTACTTATCTTCTTCAATGAAGTAAGTAACTTATTCTTCTGCTTCATCCTCCTTTCATCTGCTTCTTCCATTGGTGGCTTCCTTGAAGATCTTTCTTAAGCCTCACAAACCATAGGAACATCCAAGTATGATAATAATTAGGTTTGTGATTAGTCCCCCTTAGTTTTTACCTTTGAGTCTCCTTGAGTCTCTCTTCTCATCTTCATAATCAGAGACTAAACTCTTAAAGTTTTAGGACTTTGGAATTAGGGTTATGCCTGCATCCTTCTCTTAGGATGGAGTGTATAACTTTAATCCTAAGTGTTAAACCTTTAATTTGTTTAAACCTCTTAATCAAATCATCTTAATAATCACTAAGACTTCATCTTGTAACTTAGGCATTACATTAAGGTTCTAATTCTTCCTTATGGTTAAGAAGGACTAACCCTAGTGTTTAATGGACAAGTCCCCCTCAAGTTGTATTACAAACCATAAAACTCATTTCTTAATCTCACCCTTAATTAAAATCCATTTAATAAAGGCTTTGTTATATAATGAATTTAATACCTAACCATGGATTAAGTTGAGGTATCTTCCTCAGCTTAAGTGTGCTCATCTATTATCCTTCTATTAGGATGGTGTAATGAGTCCACTAATTTGTGATTAGAGATTAAACTCATTACTTAACACTAAACAAAAAAACAAAAAACACTTAAATAATCACAAGTAGGTTAATGATCTTAATCCTACATCATCATGGCAATTAAGTTGAGATGCTTATCTCATACTTAAAGTATTCTCATTATCCCTAATCAGGGAGGATATAATGAGTTTACAAGCCTTTGATTTAGGCTTAAGCTCATTAACTTATGCAAAACACCAAAAACAATAAAAAACTGAAAACATCAAAAACAAACAATAATCGTCTCCTTCGGGATTTTTTCTCATCACACTCATTCACAAACGATAACTTGCTTCTTCCGTCTAATGCAAGACAGTTAGCACTCGAGCCAGACGAGTCATACACTTGAGCATAGACAATTAAGCAGTTCATCAGTCAAATTTATCTTTCAGTCTCTTTGAGTCGAATTGCGGTGTTCTGACTTCCTCATTGCACGCGAGGATACGTAGGCATAACTTAATAGTTATCGAACAAAAGTCTCTTTGTCTTCCCCCTCTTTCAGCTTTCTTTAAGCCTCAGTTCTTTAGCATTCACCCTTTTGCACTGACACTTGTATATTTCCTTTCCAGCTTTTGCACACAGACAGCACATACACTACCCCTTTAAAAACATTCTTTTAAGCGTGGATCCCGTCGAGTACGACGGACAATCTGGGTGCTAATACCTGCCCAGGTTGTAACCAACCCCCTTTCTCAGTTTCTCTGGTTCGCAACCGTCTTATCCATATCTTTCTAGGTTTATGCAGCATTACCTTTCCTTTGGGATAAAAATGCCTAGATGGCGACTCTATTCTATTCACCTTCATTTCATCTTCTCCTTTTCACCGACCATTCACGCTTGTACCGGGATGAAAATCTTCGGGAGCGACAATAC
Source organism: Lathyrus aphaca (assembly GCA_963966055.1). NCBI lineage: Eukaryota > Viridiplantae > Streptophyta > Magnoliopsida > Fabales > Fabaceae > Lathyrus > Lathyrus aphaca. Next base: position 195,099,272 of record OZ014525.1, read on the forward strand.
ATACATACATACATACATATATACATACATACATACATACATATCCATATGCATTGTCCCATTTGTGCCAACCATTTCTTACATATCATGTGTCCATGCATAATCATGCATGAGAATGGGAAAAATTCAAAATTCAAAAAGCCAAGCCTATGTCATAAAGACTGTGCATCATCTAGTAGCTCCCGTGATTTTCATCCTAGTACAAACGCGAAAGTGGCGCGGAAAAGGTAAAGTCGCCAGCCAGGCATTTTTATCCCGAAGGAACGGGAAAGGTAATGCTACACAAACCTGAGGAAGAAGGAAAGGACAAGGTCCTATGAACCAAAGATCTGGTTTCGGAAGTCGGTTACGACCTGGGAAAGTATTAGCACCCCAGATCGTCCGTCGTACACGACGGGATCCACGCTTGTTTGTCTATTTCAAAGGGTAAAAGAATATAACTGCTGCTGAATAAAACTGCTGACGGGAATGGAATGAGAAAGGAAACTGAAAAAAGAGAACATAAAGAGAGGGGAAAATGTAGGAAAAATAAAGAATGTGCTCGAACGGGCCCTACCCCACTGCCTACGTACCTCATCAAGAAAATGAGGATCAGAGTCGACGTAGTTTTCCTAACTAAGGCGGGAACTATTTGTTTGTGTTTTTTATGCTGGAACTGCGTATGTCTATGCTCAAGTGTTGCAGGCTCGTCTGGTACGAGTGCGTTTACCGTCTTGCATGCGAGACAAGTCGTCGCGAGTTCGTGTTCAGAATGAATGAGATGAGAAATAGAAGTTCCCGCAGGATAACCGCTTATTTTTTGTTTTTGTCTTTTATGAGAAATATTTTGAATTTGTTTGTGAACATTCCCATACTAAGACCTATCCATCGTGTTAAATACTTACACCTCGCCCCGAAACAGGACGCGTATAAACACTCCACAACAAAGTCTCATGGCGTATAAGAACGTTCAATTTTTATTAAGTATTTTATTATTTTCTTCGTGAGGTGAGAAAGAAAGACTCAAGTTGCACAAAGGGAAAAAACTAAGGGACTAAGACTCAACCCTAATTTAGTTATTATATTCAAAAAGTGATCCTAATGGTTTGTGAGGTTTTTCTAATCCTAATGAAGAAAAGAAAATAAGAAAACTACTAGAACTCAACTTACTTCCTAAGGAAGTTATGTTGGTTCTAAGAAAATGGGGAAGCCTATACAAGTGGAAACACAAATATTAAGGCAAAAACATAAAAATGAGATGAAGAAATAATAGCTCAAAATGCGTATTAAAGCATAAAACAAAAATAAGAGCTACACTTCATGTAAACACACTTAATAGGAATTCTTAGCCTAAGTCCTAAAACTAAAGGATCTTACTTAATATCAACATTCTAAAATCAGTAGCTAAACTATACTAAATCCTCCTAATATTCTAAGATCAAGCCTAATTAAACTAAATCTTAATGAACCATAAAATCTTAAGCTAAACTATATGGATTTACAATGAAAAAAAAACTACTAAAGTCAATGCACTAAAAAATAGTAAAAGTTCTGGAAAAAATATTAAATTAATTCCCTAAGGTCTCTAACCTGAATCTAACATTATGTTAAAAAATCTCCTAAAAATTCATAGCCTAACTATGTCAAATGGTCACTTAAATCTACCTAAGAACTATTCATAATTTTGCACAAACTAAGCTACAAAAATAGTGGATAAAATGGCCTAAAAATACAACAAAACGTATTCCATGTTCTATTATTAGTCCTCTAATCATAGAAAAAAGAATGGGACAAAAATCATACAGGAGGGGGGAGAAATAAAATGTACAAAGTAAAGTGTAGATGAAAGAAATCAATATAAAACTAATTACATGGAAAATCGAAATTAAATTGAAAAATACCAAAATTCAGAAAGTAAAAATGTAGAAAATTTCTAAAATGAATTAGGAACCTACTGTAATTTTTATGGAATTTTATTATTTGTTTTCATATTTTCTAATGATTAAAATCAAACTATGCTAAAAATAAAAAATAAAAAAAAATAAAGAACTAATGAGAGGGGGTGCAGGAAGAAGTTTTTATTAGTTAAAACGCAATGGGCCTGAAAAAGGGGTGTGAGTAGCGAAAAGAACAAAGCCCATTAGGCACAGGCTTGAGGGAGCATGTTATGGAACGCAGTCATCCTCCTTGACTTCACAACAACCGTCTAATCTAGTCTTCCTATTGGTACTTTCATCAAGCGAATGACAGGCGCATGAACATGGTTGTTACATTGTACTGCTGCGCGTGGGATCAACCGTTGGAAAAGCCTACCGGACGGTGACAAGTGTCACCGCCGGTGTGGCTGAGGGTTTCAAAATCTTCCAAATCGTATCTCTTGGAATTGTGAACGATGCACTTATGGTGACTTATGATTGTTATTTGCTTATTAATGTGGATTAATTGTTCATTATTCGTAATTAATCTGCTTAATCTCATCAATTCATATAACAATCTCTTAAACCTAATTGTCTTCTTATAATTAAAAATAAACAAAAACAAAGATTAAAAGGCTGAAACACGAAACATAAAACCCTAATCTCCACTTCTTCCTCTCTCCTTCCGCCGCCACCTTCTACCATCTCTACCTCCTTCAACTTCTTTCCACTTCGCCACCATTATCAACATATACCTCTTCCATCTTCTTGCTATCTCAACACCACCGAACTTAATCCTCCTCTTCTCCGACCTCAAACCACACTAAATCTAATGCCGCCAAGAGTACACGAAGGAGCCGTCAACACTCGCCACGATTCTAAGGCCAACACCCTAACCTCTTATTCAGAACTAAAAACTTAACAGTGCTCAAACACGAACGATAAACAAAATGCGAGTGCGACCTCTTATACTTCAAAGATTCGAACGTGTAACTTGGATTGAAGCCTCGACGACGATGATGCGAAATGTCAGCAAAGAAAAAGACTTTGTTGCTTCGAAGTTGCTGCGATTCAGAAGCTTATCTGCACCGATTAATTCCGCGACCTCCTCTTCTCGGATCCCTGCAAGTTGTCCTTGTGGTGTCGATGCGGTGGCTGTGAATGCAGGTACAAAACTTTGAGTTGTTCCTCCCCTTTCTCTTTTCTTGCGATTATGAAATCAATCATAATTGATCCTCTTCACGCTCTGTTATTGCTTGAACAACCTCTAGTGAACTTGCGTTATTGAATTTGCTGCAGGTTTCATGGAATCATTCTTGAATTCTCAGCTTTGTTGAAAGCGTGATGAAGATGGATGAAGATAGGTCATAGGAGGTTCAGGACCGGAGGTGGATGAGAGCTTGAATTGGAAATTGATGAAAGCTTGGTTGAAGCTGAAGAATAACATGTTTGAAGGAATGATGAAGAAGAATGGTGAATGATTGATTGAGGGAAGAAGAATTGAAGTAGAAGGAGAATGATGAAGAGGTTAAGAGAATAGGTGAAGAAAATGGTGGAGATAAGTGAAGTTGTGTAGAAGATTCAGGAAGAATGTGAGAAGAGATTGAAGAAGAAGAAGAAGTTGTGAGAAGAAAACCGGATTGAAGAAGAAGAATCCTGATTTATAGAAGTTGGATCCAACTTTTGTGGAGAATTTCTCAGGTGAACTTTCTAGATACAATCAGTTACTTCTCTTATCAGTTTTGGATTTTCTGTTTTGATTCTGTTATGAGTTGGTTAGGATCTTTTGCAATTCATTTAGGGCTATAATCCTCTGCTTTCCCTCTTGAGTGTTCATTTAATTCTGATTTTGTTTTGTCATAGTGAAGTGCAGATGGAAGGTGGTGATTCGAGATTCAACTGAGGGATTTCACTCTATGAATAGAAGGTATTGATGGTGGATGGAAATTGATGAAGCTGAAGCCAATGACCAATTCTACTGACTCGTTACGATGCACTCCTTGTTGACGTAATCGTGGATAAAACTGCTCTTCTTTTTTTGGCATGCATATTGAGTTGTTGATTGTGGTCTTGTTCAGGTATGCATTCGAACCTTCATTCTTTCCGATGCCTCCGAATATTCACTCTTCTCTGAGATTTTGATTCTATGAGTGGTTCTGAATTCTCGTTGTGATACTTACTGAAATTGAGTTTCTTTTCTTGGTATGATGTGCAGGTCGGAGATGATGTTAGTGAAGGTTGATGAAGGAGGCGGATTGAATGGTGGCTATTTATGAAGATTGGATCCGGAGTGTTAGAGTTATCATGCCGACATGGAAAGCTTGGAAATTGAAAAGGATTTCTCTTATATTTTTTCATGTTTCTGAATTTCACGATATGTTATATCAACTCTTCAATTTTGATGTACCAATTTCATAACTGTATTATTTTTGTAACTGATCTTCCTTCATATTATTCTATTCTGGTGTATCAATTTATTATTGTCTTTTTGGTACTTTTGTCACTAATTATTGAAGTGTAATCTAACCAATATGGATCAGAACTTTTAATAGCTCTTTGAACTTCTTAACAGTGCAAATTTTTGTATGTTAGATGGAACAAGACGGTCTCCTAACAATGGTCATTAGAACTAGAATTGTTAATAAAAATGGTATGGTTTAAAAAGGGAATTTGAAAACTAAGATGGACTCTTATAAAATGGATAAGGAATTAAAAGTGAATATGGATAATTGAATGGACCTTGGACAATGAAACGCATTCAAAGGGTCTCCAAACGGTTTTGTGATAGGGGCTCGAAATGTATCAACAAGAATGTGGACTCTATTGTGATGATGTGGGTTGTTAGATATTAAAGAAATGGGCTTTGGAATATGTGCTTAACATCATGAATAAATTTTGGAAAAAATGTTTTTTTCCTTTCTTTTTCTTTTGGACTTAAATTGGACGAACAGGTGGATGTTTGAGTCAAAAGATAGTCTTGAAATTGACCGCTTGAATGGAATGTGAGTGGGCTTAAAATTTATGGGCTTGAGAAAGTTAAAACTTGAATCATAAGCAATTAACTAGCCCAGTCTTTGAACAAAACCTGTCACTTGAACTGAATATATAATCATGAAGTTGTGACAACACTCAGACCTTATTTGAGTTCCACCTCTTCGAGATGTCTTGAATTCGAAAAATCAATATTTTTAATCACCCTTCTTGAACGCCTTCGTAGAATGATTCTAACTTAACTTGCAAGCAAGAAAAAATATCTTGATCACATCGAATCACTTGATGAGGATAAACCCTGAAACACAGAGTGTAAAAACATCCGAAGATAAGACTTTGAAACATGGAGTGTGAAAACCTCTTTAACATGAAATCCAATGAATCATCAGTTGAAACACCACATTCTAAAAAAAAAACAATATTTGAGAAATATTTCATGCTGGGAAGCGACCTTAGTTCACCTTGACGAGCTCCAAAATGAGAGTGTACTCATGATGGTGTGAGCTAAACCCTTGTCTCAATCTTGATTGTAATGGTCAGATAAATCATATCTGAACAGGAAAATTCCAATCACAAGTAAATGCTTTGATCCCCTACCTCAAGAGTTCAATGCAAATGAGCGAATGCAAGTTTATGACCTAATGAGAAATGCAGATGAATATGTAGCGCAAGCCAATTAAGGTAATAAATAAGAGGGCAAATTTGAGGTATTATAGCTTCCCCTATTCAATCATCTGCAAGCCTGAGCGAATAATTGCAAAAGCTTTTAGATGTTCAAGGTGTGAAGTGATTGAATATTCGAATAAAACCTGGGAATTTGAACTCTGCGGATGAGGAAAATGTCATCTGCATTTATTGTGTTATTGTTTTTTCTTTTGTTTTGACCTCTGGATAGGTAGCGGAAAATAGAACAAGGGGAACGAGATCGTTGTACATGAACAAGAGCCTAGGAAAACATGAATGTTGTACAAAAAAAGAACCTGCGATGTGACTGTTGAGCGAATCAAGCCACGGAATAGGAGCCTGTTGTATAAAACAGGGCTTAACGACGCGACTGCTGAGCGAATCAAGCCACGGAATGGGAGCCTGTTGTACAAAACAGGGCTTAACGACGCGACTGATGAGCGAATCAAGCCACAAAATGGGAGTCTGTTGTACAAAATAGGGCTTAAAACGACGCGACTACTGAGCGAATCAAGCCACAGAAAGGGAGGAGTCTGTTGTACAAAACAGAGCTTAACGACGCGACTGCTGAGCGAATCAAGCCACAGAAAGGGAGAAGCCTGTTGTACAAAACAGGGCTTAACAACGCGACTACTGAGCGAATCAAGCCATAGAAAGGGAGGAGCCTGTTGTACAAAATAGGGCTTAACGACGCGACTGCTGAGCGAATCAAGCCACAGAATGGGAGCATGTTGTACAAAACAGGGCTTAAAAACGAGACCATTGTACAAAACGGAACTCGACGATGTGACTGCTTGTCATACCCCAAATTTGTCCTACTTGTACCGTTTTATTTTACTGTCTAACCAGATATTTTAAAAATCCCAAAATATGTACCATTTTATTTTCTGTCTAACCGCATATTAAAAAATCCAAAAATATGTCATTTTATTTTGTGCTAAAAAATCGAGTCAGTTTGGGTTTGTCGGTGTTTGCGCGTGTGGTGTTGTGTGGAGGTTATTTGTCCATTTCTCACTTTCATTTTCTATTTATCATTTTTTTCCATAAAAAATTAAATCCAAAAGAAATGCATTTTATTCTCTTTTCATATTATTATAAGTTTTATTTTTGCTTAAGTTCAATATCAAAATTTAAAAAAAAAAAATCTATTTCTTATCATCTTTTATTATTACTTTTATTATTAATACTTTTTATTACTATTATTGTTATTGTTATTTCTATTATTATTTTTTATTAGTATATTCATTTTTTATTATTTCTATTATTATTACTTATATTATTATTAGTATGTTTCATTTTCATTTTCATTATTATTACTATCATTATTATTATTATAACCATTTCTATTATAATTTTCCATTACTAAACCAGTTTTTACTATTATTATTATCATTAACCTTTTTATTTTTATTATCATTGTTATTAAATTTTATTATTCACTTTTTACTATTATTACTATTATTATTATTATTATTATTATTATTATTATTATGTTTATTATTATTGTTTGTTTATGGCATAAATCTCTACACAATCACTTGGCCCTACCTTCACTCACCAATCGTATATCACCACCACACGCCAGCTGATAATTGACGTACCACTCAAAACAACAAATACCTTCATCCGCACATGACAATTTCACTCAACACCCACAAAAGCACCATTTCATCCAAAATTCAAATTCATTCTTATCCACAATATTCTTTAATCATTTCCTCATGCATTCCTCTTTTACCCTTTATTTCTTCCTATTTAAAAGCCTTAAATCACACTCATTGAGGAGGCTGGGAAAATTATAATAAACCCCGGCAAAAACACATCAGACCAAGCTTCCAACTAAAAAAATTCTCTACAAATTCCAAGCAATCACCACCTCCCATCTCCTCCATTTCATCATAATCAACACAACTATTATTTCCATAAACCATCACCCATTAATCCCCAAAATCAGAAGGAAAAAAAAGGACAAATTCAAACCAGAAAAAGCACTGAAACGCAAACCTTAACGCACAACCCAATCCACCGCAAGGCCAAACTGAACATAAACCGCCAACATCCACCTAAACAACACAAACCGCTTTGAATCCAAACCAAGAGCCACCGTTCGAAAACCACTGAAACTCAGCAGAACACAAAAACCAAACCTTGCACCCAAACCATCAAACATCATAACCAGAACAGAGTGGAACTGAGATAACCATGAAAAATCTGAAACACTCACAATAGCGCGAAACCCAAAACGCAAAGATGAAAGCGATTGAGAGAGAATGCCCAAACACAAACCGATCTGAAACAGAGTGATTTCCGTGAGAATCGTCGAGACCGATCGCTGATTTTTAAGGGTGGTTTTCTATTTTCTGAATATTGTTTGCGAAACTTGTGGTTTTTTCTTGATGTGTGGCATTTGTTTTCCTGGAAAAGTGTTGTTATGTTTGTTCTTCTTTTCAACGCTTATACTGATATGCTGACCTTGTTTCTAGTTTGTTTGTTTAAAGGAAAGTTTGTTTCTATTCTTTTTTTTATATAAAAAAAAACCTTGTCTCTTGGGCCTTAAGGGCCCGTGATCGGATCCCATCACCCTCATACTTCACAACCAGCCTACGCCTATACCTTATTTCCCATTTATTTGAGATGTTTTTTAATTAGCAGATTAGTTTTGTTTTGTTCATTTAATTTCCATTTTGATTTAAGACTTGCTAATTTTTTTTGGATTCCTATGCTTATGTTTAATTTTATGTGAGTCATTTAAGTTTTATTTTTATGTGGGGGCCGATGATATAACAAAAGGCCAAATTTTTTCGATTTTGTTAAATCGGAAATCCGGTCAATATGAGGCCTATGTAGCGTAGTCTTTTTAATCCGTTTATTTTTATTATTCCGTTTTTTATTAATCCAATTTATTTATTTATTTTGATATTTCATTTCATTTTTATTATTTCGTTTATTCAATTTTATCGATTATTTTTAGTTTATGGTCGATGAACATCGAATTAATCTTGAGATACATCGCAAGCCGACTCGACATCTCGATTAATGATGAGACCATCCGCTTTGAATTCAATTTACTTATTTATTTCCGCATTTCAAAAATATCGCTCGACTCCTCGTAGAACGGTTCTAAACTTTAAATCGGCTCTAAGGTAGTTAACGAACCACACCTCGACGCATCCGAAAAGGTTCAACGCCTCCAAACAGTTGCATTCGAATAAAAAGGCCGAACGCCTCCGAACAGTTCGAAAACACTGCACACACGCTTCCTCTTGGGCAAACTACAATGATAACCTTTATTTCTCGCAATCCCCTGTAATTTATTTTGTATCCCTCCCCCATTTTATGTACGTATTTTATTTTCCGCATTTTATCGATTATTATTTCGTTCGCGAACCCTTGGTCCAACGCAAAGTGGTTGCACTCTCACACACTCGCACTTTATTTTTCAGTTATCGTTTCCTTTATTAGGATCCATTTCACCTTGCGAGCCGAGCGCATTGTGCCTCGCTAACAAACCACAAAATAAACCTCCATTTGCATTCACCCATAAACCTCAAAAAACCAAAATGTTTCGATTAGATCCAAACCCTTGATCCAACGTCAAGCGGTCGTAAGTTAATAAAACACATTAATAATATGAGAAGAATTGTACGCCACGAGCCTCAAGCGGTAGAAAGGAGGATAATGAGCTCTCGTTACTCGCTCCGATTATTTCGACGCAAGACGCTCGTCTTGTTGGACGGAATAAGCTACCCATAGTCTTTAATGCAATTCAACTCCTAAACCCTTTCATCGAAGGAAGGTAATAAAATCAACAACCAACCAACCGTAGTAGGCCAAACTATGAGGCTCTGACTTTCCCATTGCACGCGGGAGTACGTAGGCACAAGGATCTCAATCCTTATCGAGCACCTAGGATCAATCTAACTTATAATTCAACTCCTTGCCCTTAGCAAGTAATTCGTTAAGCATAGACATCCTTTCGCGCGTGACAACTTAGATGGTTCCCATCGAGTACGATGGATGTAGGGGGTGTTAATACCTCCCCCCTATATAACCGACTTTCGAACCCAGGCAATGGTTGTGAGACCTTTGTCTTCATCCTCCTTTTCGACGGGTTTTATCTTTATCTTCCCTTTCCCCCTTTGGGAATAAATTAGAATTAGGTGGCGACTCTCATGTCTGCCCAGCGCACGACTTTTCTCTTTTAGATCGCGTAAGGTCGTATTTTTCGGGGTGCGACACTGCTGAGCGAATCAAGTCACGAAAGGGAGACAAGCATTGACTTGGAAAGACAAAGATCCCTGGAAAATGGTATAAGTATCCCCTGTGGGGAGTATTTCAGGTTGAAGAGATGTTATAGGTCGTATGTAATATACCTCAAAACTGGCCCATGCTGGCATGCATATGTTTGAATTTATGGCGTAATGCTCCATGATAATGGAAATGCTACGCTTTGGAGGATGCAAATGCAATGATGATTATGCATATGTAAATGCAAAGGGATCTCCTGGCAAGGAGACTGCAAGTATCCCAGATGGCTTGACTGGGGAGAACTGATGATCACTGCATTGATCTAGTCCCTCCTTGTGAGGAGACAACAACCCTGCAGGGAATGTTGTTAATGATACGCCGGCTCTGAACTGCCGCCATTGCCAAAAATAAATTGGACTTTGAGATTGGAGAGTTAAGACCCTGCTTCAGATGAACTCTTTTTGCACTTTGATGGGGAAGTGAAGACCTCCTGACTTGGTTGGGGAACCAGATGTATGGCACTGCTGAAGAAGCAACCTGTTGGGGAGGAAATACACTCCTTGTACTGCTGCAAATTGCCCCTGTATTGAAAGGAAACCTTCGCTTGGGGAGGACAAACATCTTTCATCCTTATTGTTGGGGAAGAATTTCAACTTCACTTCTACTGGGGATAATAGGAGACACACGGGAATGCACCTGTTCTTGTTCAAGCCTTTTGTCGAGATATTCCTCCCGAAAGTTCATTTTAGCTTTGCTAGCAACACATGTACCGACACCTGCGTAAACACAACTGATAGTGCCTGCAACATGGAGAGTTAGTTTGGACCTGTATGCCCCAGGCTTATGGTATGAATCATCATCCCGTCCACTTAACACCCTTTTTAGAGTTGTATTAGATGTTTTTGTCCTCCTGCATGAGTTAGAAAGCATTTGAATGTTCACAACATGATAAAAATCATAGTTTGCTGGACGTTTTTGCAATCAATAAATGCTAGATGAAAAACAAAAACAAAAAGCAAATAGTCACAAGCTGACTGAAATTGAATTTTATTGATTTGGAACATGGCCATGAATAGGCATTACATCAGTAAGCAATTCCCCGGAAAGAGGAAATAGCCAAAAAGGAAAATAAACTATCCTATTGGCAATGTGAAAAATGAATCTCATCAAGTTTCGACCCGGCTATGACTCGTATATCTTCAAGACTCTCCGCTTGCTCTACCCTTTGAGAAAGGTGATTGAACTGGTCTTCAACCCTTAGAATAACCTTAGTTGCAGATGGATTATGAATTTTGCAGATCACAGTCATTCGTGTTAGTCCCTCTTTTGCGTGGATCGCCCTTTCGGGTTTTCAATCCACCGGGATACCCTTTTTTGCCTGAGCTGTCCGATGTGGCTTTTCAACTCAGCGGGTGTACATGTTTTTCAATATTTCCCTAATTTTTGCCCGAGCCTTTTATTCTGTTTTTGGCTTGTAGGGATGCCCATTTTTTCCTGGATCTTTATTCTGTTTTTTATCCAGCGGGTCCTTTTTACACAAAGTATTTTCTTACTATGTCTGCGTTGACAGGGGAATGGAAATCTTCTCCATCCATGGTTGTTAGCATCAAGGCTCCACCTGAGAAGACCTTTTTAACCATGAATGGGCCTTCATAATTGGGTTTCCATTTGCCCCTGTGATCGTTAAGAGGAGGAAGAATCTGTTTCAGTACCAGGTCACCTGGTATGTACCTTTGAGGTCGTACCTTCTTGTCGAAGGTCTATTTCATGCGCCGTTGATACAACTGTCCATGGCATACAACTTCTAGGTGTTTCTCTTCAATGAGGCTCAATTGATTGTATCTAGATCGGAGCCATTTAGCTTCATCTAGATTAATGTCCATCATTAACCTCAACGAGGGGATCGCCAATTCAATTGGTAGGACTGCCTCCATATCATATACCAATGAGAATGGGGTTGCCCATGTCGAGGTACGCACGGACGTTCGGTACCCATGTAGCGCAAATGGTAGCATCTTGTGCCAGTCTTTGTATGTCACAACCATCTTCTACACAATTCTCTTGATACTCTTGTTAGCCGCCTTGACGGCGCCATTCATCTTCGGGTGATATGGAGAAGAGTTGTGATGCTCTACTTTGAATCCCCGACACAAGTCAGCCATCATCTTGTTGTTGAGGTTAGAACAATTATCAGTAATGATTCTTTCGGGAATTCCATACCGGAAAATAATATTTCTTTTGATAAACCGGGCTACCACTTGTTTAGTAACATTGGCATAAGACGCCGCTTCGACCTACTTCGTGAAATAGTCTATAGCAACTAGGATGAAGCGGTGACCGTTGGAAGCTGTTGGCTCAATATTGCCAATCATATCAATGTCCCACATGGAGAACGGCCAAGGTAAAGACATGACACTCAATGGATTATGAGGTACATGGACCTTATCAACATAGATCTGGCATTTGTGACATTTACGGGAATATTTACAGCAATCGGATTCCATGGTGATCCAATAATATCCCGATCTCAAAAGTTACTTGGCCATATCATGTCCTCTAGCATGGGTACCGAAGGAGCCTTCATGAACCTCTTGCATCAACAAGTCTGCTTCGTGTCTATCCATGCATCTGAGCAGAGCCATGTCGAAGTTTCGTTTGTATAACACATCATCTTGATTCAAGAAGAATCCACCTGTTAGCCTTCTTAGAGTCTTCTTGTCTTTACTGGATGCCCCGGTCAGGTATTCTTGAGACTTCAAGAATTGTTTGATATCATGACACCAAGGTTTGTTATCTTCACCACTGTCAACTACAAAGACATAGGCAGGTCTTTCAAGACGGGAGACCATGATTCGAGGCACGTAATTCTCTTGGCAAACTTTAATCATGGATGATAAAGTCGCTAGAGCATCAGCGAACTGATTTTCATCTCGAGGAATATAACTCAGCTTGACCTTGGTGAAGAAAGTTAGCAACCTCCTAGTATAATCCCTGTAAGGAACCAGGTGAGGTTGATGAACTAACCATTTGCCATTGACTTGGTTCACCACCAGAGCAGAATCTCTGAAGATCTCTAGGTTCTTGATTCGCAAGTTGATTGCCTCTTCAACCCCCATGATGCAAGCTTCATACTCTGCCTCATTATTAATGCATTAGAAAGTCAACCGAGCAGCTAAAGGTGTATGGACCCCTTCTGGTGAGATGATAACAACATCTACTCCATTTCCGTTTACGTTCACAGCTCCGTCAAACATCAATTTCCATTTGGATTCAGGGTCTGGCCCCTTCTCTGGGAGTGGTTCTTCACAGTCTTTCAACTTGAGGAACATGATGTCCTCGTTCGGGAACTCAAATTTCATGGGTTGATAATCGTCAATGGGCTGCTGAGCCAGGTATTCTGACAATACACTCCCTTTGATTGCCTTTTGCGAAGTGTACTAGATATCATACTCCGTTAGAATCATCTGCCATCGGGCTACCCTTCTTGTCAGAGTTGGCTTCTCGAAGACATATTTTACAGGATCCATTTTAGAAATAAGGAAAGTGGTATGAGTCAACATGTACTGTCTTAGTCGGCGAGCAGCCCATGCCAAAGTGCATCAAGTTTTCTCGAGTAGTGAGTAGCGTGTCTCACAATCGGTAAACTTTTTGCTAAGGTAATAAATGGTGTGCTCTTTTCGACCAGACTCGTCCTGCTGACCCAACACACACCCCATTGATCCTTCGAGCACAGTAAGATACATGATCAAGGGTCTCCCTGGCACTAGAGGCATGATAATTGGGAGCTCTAGCAAGTACTCCTTGATTCGGTCAAATGCTTGTTAGAAATCTTCATTCCATTTGATAGCCTGATTCTTCCTCAGAAGCTTGAAGATAGGCTCACACGTGGCAGTTAGGTTCGAGATAAACCGTGCAATGTAGTTTAGTCTCCCTAAGAAGCCACATACTTGCTTTTCAGTCTTTGGTTTAGGCATCTTCTGGATGGATTTTACTTTGGTCGGGTCAACCTCAATTCCCCGCTCACTAACAATGAAGCCCAGTAGCTTGCCGGAACGGACCCCAAAGGTGCATTTATTCAATTTCAACCTCAATCTGAACTTTCGGAGTCTATCAAACAACTTTGCTAGATTGACCAAGTGCTCTTCCTCTGTTTGGGATTTTGCTATCATATCATCAACATAAATCTCAATCTCATGATGGATCATGTCGTGAAATAGCGTCACCATTTCCCGTTGGTAAGTGGCTCCAGCATTCTTCAGACCAAACGACATGAATTTATAACAGAAGGTGCCCCAAGGCGTGATGAAGGTAGTCTTTTCCATATCATCAGGAGACATCTTAATCTGATTATAACCTGAAAACCCGTCCATGAAAGAGAACACAGAAAACTGAGCAGTATTATCAACAAGCACATATATGTGCGGCAGAGGGAAATCATCTTTAGGACTGGCTCAGTTCAAATCCCTGTAGTCTAGACACATCCTAATTTTACCGTGTTTTTTAGGGACCAACACAATATTGGCAACCCTTGAGGGTAACTAGTCACAGCCAAGAAACCAACATCAAATTGCTTATGTACTTCCTCTTTGATCTTGATTTCCATATCAGGGCGTGTGCGTCTCAACTTTTGCTTCACTGGCGGACAGTCTTCTCTCAAAGGCAGCTTGTGCACCACAATATATGTATCTAAACCAGGCATGTCTTGATAAGACCAAGCGAAGATATCGACATATTCTCGAAGCATGGCAATTAGACAAGTCTTGATAGATTCCTCTAACGCGGCCCAGATCTTGACTTCTTTCTTGTCCTCTTCAGTACCCAAGTTTATCACTTCGATGGCCTCTTCATGTGGCTGAATCATCTTTTCCTCCTGTATAAGCAGTCTGGCTAACTCATCAGGTAGTTCGTAATCTTCTTCACCTTCCTCATCGGCTTGGTAAATCAGATTGTCAAAGTCATACTTAGCCATAGTAGGGTCGTCATTGATAAGGTTAGGTGAAGAGCACCTGCATGAATGATGATTCATGTAAGGCTTTAGAAGGAGTTTGAAAAAACATTGCCATCTCTTAAAAATTTTCTTTCTTTTTTGAAAACAAAAGAAAAAATGAAAGACAAGGAACAACATGGATGAATGCAAAATGTCAGCTTTATTAATGATTATGGTATTGTGTTAGGAACAAAAGAACCCTTACAATAAGCTATTATGCCCCGGGAAAGACATAGTGCTTGAGTACAGGAAAGACAAAAGCAAAAATCATTACTCTTCAAAGGAAGTGACTGAAATGAGCCTTTCCGTTGACCAATTGTTATGCTGAGTCTCTGGAGCACAAGGTCTGATCCACTCATCTAAGTCACAATCACTATCAACTGTTTCGTCTTGCACTGCATTGATACTTCCATAATCCACCATTCCAGCACTCGTGAAGGTAATCGGGCCTTGACGACCTCTGGCGTTCTGTTCAGATGATGATTGCCCAGGCTGGTAGCCAACATCAAACATATCCTTCTTTTCTGATACTTCCACGAGATTGACCTAGCCTTCTCGCATTCCTGACTCCACCACCTTCAGAGCCTGTTTATAAGAAGTTATGGAAACCCCTTTCTTTGACTCTTCAGAAGAAGCTGATGATGAAGATGCTAATTCATTCTTCAAGGGCTCGAAAGCTTAACACAGAGTCTCAACTATCTCACCGTCCATCTCTACATATTTAAATGAAGCTAGATGACTAATGAAGATATCCTCCTCTCCGCAGACCGTTACGACTTGCCCTTCCCAGACGAATTTCAGTTTCTGATGAAGCATGGACGATACTGCCCATGCCGAATGTATCCAGGGCCTCCCTGGTAAACAACTATATGCAGGCTGTATGTCCATTACATAGAATGTGGTGTTGAATATTTGTGGACCTACTTTGATTGGCAAGTCCACTTCCCCGGACACTGATCTTCTCGATCCATCAAACGCTCAAACCACTAGGTTACTGGGCTTCAGAATAACTCCGTCATAATCCAACTTCATCAACGCCTTCTTGGGAAGAACATTCAGCGATGATCTGGTATCCACCAACACATGAGATAACACCGCACCCTTACACTCCAAAATGTGAGCAACTCTTTGGTTTTGTATGATAATAAATTTTATGCGTTTGTGCTTTTATCATATGCTTTATATTGATACACTTTGTATGCATTTCTTACCTTTAACACATGTCTCATTTTAAACAAATAATGTCCTTGAAATTCTGAAATTCGTAAAATGAATCGATTCATTCACATCATGCATCGATTCATGCTGTAGAAATAATTTTGGAATTTCTGCTGTGAATCGATACATTCGCAACATGCATCGATTCATGCTGTAGAAATGATTCTGGAATTTATGCTATGAATCGATACATACGCAACATGCATCGATTCATTGTATTTTCATTTCTCTGTTTTTCTTCATTGGAAACTGAAAAAGATTTCTCTTATATTTTTGTCATGTTTCTGAATTTCACGATTTGTTATATCAACTCTTCAATTTTGATGTACCAATTTCATAACTGTATTATTTTTGTAACTGATCTTCCTTCATATTATTCTGTTCTGGTGTATCAATTTATTATTTTCTTCTTGGTACTTTTGTCACTAATTATTGTGGTGCAATCTAACCAATATGTATCAGAACTTTTAATAGCTCTTTGAACTTCTTAACAGTGCAAATTTTTGTATGTTAGATGGAACAAGACGGTCTCCTAACAATGGTCATTAGAACTAGAATTGTTAATAAAAATGGTATGGTTTAAAAAGGGAATTTGAAAACTAAGATGGACTCTTATAAAATAGATAAGGAATTAAAAGTGAATATGGATAATTGAATGGACCTTGGGCAATGAAATGCAATCAAAGGGTCTCCAAACGGTTTTGTGATAGGAGCTCGAAATGTATCAACAAGAATGTGGACTCTATTGTGATGATGTGGGTTATTAGATATTAAAGAAATGGGCTTTGGAAGATGTGCTTAATGTCATGAATAAATTTGGGAAAAAATGTTTTTTTCCTTTCTTTTTCTTTTGGACTTAAATTGGACGAACAAGTGGATGTTTGAATCAAAAGATAGTCTTGAAATTGACCGCTTGAATGGATTGTGAGTGGGCTTAAAATTTATGGGCTTGAGAAAGTTAAAACTTGAATCATAAGAAATGAACTAGCCTAGTCTTTGAACAAAACCTGTCACTTGAACTGAATATAAAATCATGAAGTTGTGACAACACTCAGACCTTATTTGAGTTCCACCTCTTCGAGATGTCTTGAATTCAAAAATCAATATCTTGAATCACCCTTCTTGAACGCCTTCGTAGAATGATTCTAACTTAACTTGCAGGAAACAAAAACTATCTTGATCACAGCGAGTAACTTGATGAGGATAAACCCTGAAACACAGAGTGTAAAAACATCCAAAGATAAGACTTTGAAACATGGAGTGTGAAAACCTCTTTGACATGAAATCAAATGAATCATCATTTGAAACACCACATTCTAAAAAAAAACCAATCTTTGAGAAATATTTCATGCTGGGAAGCAACCTTAGTTCACCTTGACGAGCTCCAGAATGAGAATGTACTCATGATGGTGTGAGCTAAACCCTTGTCTCAATCTTGATTGTAATGGTCAGATAAATCACCTCTGAATAGGAAAATTCCAATCACAAGTAAATGCTTTAATCCCCTACCTCAAGAGTTCAATGCAAATGAGCGAATGCAAGTTTATGACCTAATGAGAAATGCAGATGAATATGTAGCGCAAGCTAGTTGAGGTAATAAATAAGAGGGCAAATTTTGAGGTATTACACATCCATGCACCATTATATCATCATTCATTATCATCATATCCTCACCGGAATAAGTGTGAGCTCCCCCACACACAAGCCAAGCTATCACACGGTTATATACATTTTCAAACTTGAATTTCACTTTTGTGCACAAGCATTAACCATAGATGACTAACTCTAGTTCTAACCATCAACCATAGTGGTTAGAAGCACATAAAATCTCACTCATAATAGAATTTCCCTTAGTTTCTTCATTTTCATCATTCTCACAAAAATCACTTTGAAATTTCTCTCTGAATTCTCTCTCTCTCTCTCTCTCTCTCTCTCTCTCTCTCTCTCTCTCTTTGTGCCACGAGTTCTTCAGCTTTCTTCTTCAATTTTCATCACACATAAGTCCCAAAGTATTGGAGCATTGAAGCATTGGTTGATTGAAGATCGTCATTAAAGTTCAAATTGTGTGATTGAAGGTTTTTCAAGCATTCAAGCATATCTCAAGCCTTTATTTGGCCACAAACTATTGCAATAGCTCAAGAAGGAACCTCTGGTCTTCTTACAACAATAATCGCATCAAAAACAGGTTTGAACTTCTTCAACTTATTTTGCTTTGGTTTTAATGATTTAAATCCCGATTTTTCTTGATATGAGCTCAATAGGAGCAATGCTTGACTATGGCTAGTTGATAGGCCTCTAGAGGCTTAGATCTACATTTTTAGGGAAAACTGAAATGCTTTGATTCTCTCTATGTGTGCTTTGTTTGTGAATTTTGAGGTTAGTTTTTGGATTCTCCTTGAGCTTAGCTTTCAATTGATGGGTGGTTCATGAATTTCTAGGAGGTTTGAAGATTTGCAGATGGCCAGAGTTGGCCGAAGAAGATGATCAGAGATCCTTCTCCGGCCGGTGAGGAGATTTTGTTAGGGTTTTGACTTTATATCATATCCATTATATTTATGTGATCCTAGGGTTGTGAATGCGTCAACGCATTAATGATGGGACCTCCCTCTCACGTAACTCTCTCTCTCTCTCTCTCTCTCATAATTCTGACTTCGACCAGTTTGGGTGTGCGTGCGTTGTGTTATCATATCCATTATATCTGGTCCATTCATTTTGCGTACTTTTCTTGATCATTGGCCTAGACTTGATCTAGTGGCTTAAATTAAGTCAATTAGTTGACTGAAGTACACCATAATTCTATAGACCATGCGCCCTATTGGAATGGGCATCCATGTACTTTTTACACCCCCACCTTAGGCCCAAGTGCATGGTTGAACTATATTTTTTCTATTTTTGTACCCCTCCCTCATTTTCTTCATTTTCTTTTTTTTTCACATAATTTTGATTTTCTTTTATTAAAAACACCGAATCATGCATAAAAATTCCAAATAAATTCATGTAACATCCAAACAAATTTTAATAATTTTCTCTAATTTTTAATTCTGTTTTCAATGGATTTTGAATTTATTTTCATAATTTGCATTTAATTTCTTTTCAAATAAGTTTCTTCATTAATCAAGTGAATTCTTTCATTTCTTTTACATTGTTTCAAAACCATTTTGCATCCAATCTTTTAACTATATTTGAACAACACTTTAAAGCATCTAAACCAATTTTTGCAGATTTTTAGATTACTTTTGATTAGGGTTTGAATCATTCCTTTATGCATCATCCTTTTTGACTTAATGTGACTTTGAGGACTTGTTTAAGCATGTTAATTGGTGAATCTTAACTTGATTTTGTGACACTAAATTTTCTTTTGACTTAGGGATTTGGTACCTTACTTTCATAATTTTTACAAGTTCTTTCATAATTGTTTGAAGCTTGTTTGAATAGGTAAACTTTGTGTGATCCTCTCTTAGCTTCTAAACCCTAGTTTAGGTATGGCACTTGTGCCATTATATTAGAATCAATTTGTGTATTTATAGGTCATAATTAGAAAATTATAGGTTATTCAATTGGAATTATAGGGCTTTTTCATTGTGTTTTCATTTGGTTTATGTTTGTGATATGAATGCATCATTAACTTGAAGTTTTGACCTAGTTTCACTTCTCTTCTCTTCTAATCATCAACATGACTTATATTATATCATCAATGCTCACTTATACATGTCATTCACATTTCATCTTGAGTATGCCACTAAAACATAACCTTATTCCATAAGGAGCTTGTAAACATTCCATCTTGGAATGCGTAATAAGTCATCTAGCATGATGAACAAGTCTTTAGCATGGGGTTGTATCACAAATAAAATAAAAAACACTTCTTCATTATAAAACAACAAAAACATGTAATAATGAAAGTAAGTTAGTGAGCTTATACCTTATACATTGGAAATAAGTGTGAGGGTCTTCCTCATACTTAGTGTGCTTCATTATCATTCCATCTTGGAGTGATGTATGTAGTACACACTCCATTGTAAGAGACTTCAGTACACTCTCTTACGCAAAGCACTTAAAATAAAAACTCTTAAAAGACTTCAAAACAAACAAAAGTGTCTTTCGTTCGGGAATTCTTTTCTCACCTCACTCACTCTCAAATGTAAGAACATGCCTCTCCAGTTCTCTTGCAATACGGTAACGCACTTAATTCAGCGAGTCTGCAACACCTGAGCTAGAACTTTGGTCGTTCACTAGAATAACATAAACAAGCAAGTTTCCTCCTTAGTTAGGGGAACTACGTCACTCTGATTCTCATACCTATTGAAATACGTAGGCAGTGGGGTATGACCCATTCAATCATAATTATTTCTTTTCCCTACATTGTTTCTCTTCTTGTTCTGTTCTCATTCTTTCTCCAGTTCTAGTTTAGCAGCAGATGAAGCAGATATCAATACCCTTTGAGCAATACAAGAAACTGTAGATCCCGTCTAGTACGACGAAAGTAAAGGGGTGCTAATACCTTATCTTCACGTAACCGACTACCTTACCCATTCTCTCTAGTTCGCAATACCTTGTCCTTTCCTTTCCCTTGGTTTGTGCAACATTACCTTTCCCTTTCCTTGGGATAAATATGTTGGTGTAACCCTAGAGGCCAATATTTTTCGTACTTGTATCGAATTATTTATTAATAATAAAAAGATATTACTTTATTATGTTTGTTTTTCCAAAATGATAAAGTTCCTAGAAAAACTATTTCGTTTAATGAAATATTAAGTGTGACTTAAATCATGAGATTCCATTAAACATAAGGACATTATTCTTAATACATCCATAGTCTAGCTTTGATGTGAAATGGGATAGCCTTAAAGCATTAAGATTATTATGTAGATATACTAATGATCACATCTCATGGATCATGGATAAGGAGTTATCAAGTCTTGACATGGGTATGAATATCAGGAGTAATATTTATACTTGATTGACTCGCTATGAGAGTACTACATAGAATGTTATGCAATGTGTCATAAGTTACTCTCATGGTGATAGTGGTGTATATCACCATTTGAACTGAAACTACTATGGACCCTAGATGTAGAGTCAAGTACTTTATTGCTGATCAAACATTCTCCGTAACTGGATGATCATAAAGATAATTGATGGGTACTTCACAAAGCATGCTGAGAGACATGAGTAGCCTAGATGAATTTGCCCATCCTACATAACAGGATAAATGTCTAAGGGCCCAATATTGAACTGGACAAAGATTACACAATATATGCCTTGTGTTCAATATAGATATAAGGGCAAAAGGGTAATTATACACACAAGTAATGTCACAAAATATTTGTCATATCACATGATAATTTTGTGACTTGGGTAGTAGTGATGTGTTGCTAGATATCACTCACTGTTTATTATGTTAAATACATGATTTAATATAATTGTCAATGTCGCAAAATCTTACAAGGTTACACACATAAGGACAGTTAGAGAAGAGGTAGAATAAATAAGGTAATCTGTAAGGTACGGTGCACTAGAATGGAATACGAAATATGGTAAGGTATCATGTGCTTAATTAACATATGATATAATAATAGTTATTATTAATTTTATAATAGTTATAAAATATAATAATAATAATAATAATAATAATAATATTATGTTTATTATACTAATAGTTATTATAATAATATAATAGTATAATTATTGAGTTAGGGTTTTAACTTGAAGCACACGCAAGTAGTTCTATAAATAGAACCCTTATGCAAAAGCTCAAATGTTGTTGTTGTTGAAACCCTGGCCATATTCTATTTTTCATCCCCCTCACTCTAAACCTTCAATCTAATCAGCTAGCACTGTTCCTAAAGGAAGTTGTTCGTGTGGACTGAGTAGAGGCGTTGTTCATCGTACAACGCTCGTGATTATCCATCGTTTCGGATTCAAATATTTCATTGCTACAAGAGGTAACTTTTCTATCACAGATCATGAACTTTCGTAAGGATCTCTAAAGGGAAATTTTTGTTTTCTGTTGCGTTTATATCACTAATTTTGCTTCAGTGTATCAGACCCGCTTGCGAAACCATGAGTCTGGTAATTGTTTATTTTTTGTTAATTTATTTTAATTGGATTAAAAAATGTATACAAAATTAAATCAAATCCAGATATTGAATTTTTGGCATCAGATTGTGTACGGTTTGGATGATTGATATTGACTATGCTTCGGAATCCGACAATAGTATGGTGAAGTAGCGATATGTCAATCGTCCATAAGTTACACATATATGATCGATATAATTCATATGTGATATGATTAACTTTGATGCAAATATGGTATATTGGATATACTATTTTATTTTGTCAATTTAAATCACGTAATGATTACCATTCGTTTGAGCGATATGTGGTCATCTGCTTCGGAATCCGACTTTAGTATGGTGAAGAGATGGCATACTGATCAATCATACTGAATTATTAATCATGGTGTTTTGATGGTATGAAATATTTTCATTAGGGTTTATGACGGTATAAGGGTTGCACCGTCAATGAGGTCTGCAGTAAAAGTCATGTATTTTGTAAGTGAGACGGTCTCAATGAGGGAAGCGTGATGGCATGACGGTCTTCGTATACTTAAGTGTGACAGACATCACAGACTTAAGGGTGACGGTAGTCACACAGTCTTGACAGGTGACCGTCAACATATAATTTGTGACGATCGTAGCAATAAGACGCCACAAATGTTGCGTCAATACAATATGTGCTTTAGGTTATGCATTTTCCGAAAATTCAATTTGATTTATTTACATAACATGGTTTAAATTAATAATAATAAAAATATGTTTATTATTTTACTTGTGGTGATCAGTTATGACCTTAGTTTATTTTTCTTTGTTTTGGATTTTATAAATACGACTTGAGTGTCGTGCCTCTCTCTCATTCTCATCATGTAACTTCTTTTCTCATCTCACTCCCTTGTATGTAAAACGAGTTTCCTTTATGTAATATGTTATTATAAAGAAAGATAATACTATAAAAAAAAGAAGGACATTCTTGGAGATCTTGTTTGGAGAAGTGAAGATCGTTATTAGATTTAGCTTAAGTTGTCTCATTGGCTTGGGAGAACAATTGCGCTAGGGCCATAACTGTTTCATTTTCATGTATGTTAATATATATATATATATATATATATATATATATATATATATATATATATATATATATTGTATGTATGTTGATGCATGTGTGAGGAACGATTTATATGATAAATAAGTCGTGAGATCAAACTAATTAAAATTCCCTCAAAGCTAATATTAAGTTTTTGCTTTCCAAGTTTTAGAACTCATCAAGACTAGTATCGAATATTGTAGGTTTCGCCTAATGCAAGGTGCATGTTCTATATTAGTAAGGTACGATGAGATAAATGTAATATCCAATTTCTAAAACAATGGGTCAAACTTAATTGAACAAAATATAATAAGATTATATACATTTAGAAGCAATAGTTGGGAATGATCCATATGATGGATTGGAATAAGGAGTTATTCACCCAACTAAAATATCCGAGAATTATATTTGATGCAATTGGAAGGATTTCCTACCTAAATAGACGAGTTTTGTGTAATCAGCCAAACGTTGACTTAAAACAAAGCAAAATATGAATCTCAATCCACTAGAAAATCTTCCAACGGGATTTCCGAATCAAATGACGAGGGTCATTTGTTTTGAGTAAAATAGTGGGATCATATTTAATTAAAAACCTAATGGAATATGTTTAATGATACTAATATCTCCACCATCTTTTAATATAGATTACCATGACAATGAACACCTATAATAACATTTTGCAATCAATCCTTGATAAGGAAAAATTATCTGGGACAAATTTTCTGGATTGACATCGAAATTTGAGGATTGTCCTCAAACATGGTAGAAAGTTGTATGTCTTAGAGACACATGTTCCTGATGAGGAACCTCCTAGTTCTGCTTCTAAGGCTGAAAGAGATGCTTATAAGAAGCATGTCGATGATGCCAATTCCATTCTGATGGTCAGTAATGAAAAGAAACAGAACAAAAGGCCCCCAAAGTAGGGTGGTAAATGGAAAGGAAAAGAAGTTACCAAACCCAAACATATTGCACCTTCTTTGACATTGGAAGAGAAACTGCCCAAAGTACCTAGAAGATAAGAAGAATGGAGTGGAGACTTCAACTTCAGGTATTTTTGTTATAGAAATAAATTTATCTACTTTAGCATCATAGGTATTAGATATTGGATGTGATTCTCACATTTGTACTAATGTGCAGGGACTAAAAAGGAGTAGAGATTTGGAAAAAGCTGAAGTTGACCTACGAGTTAACAATGGAGCAAAGGTTGTTGATTTAGCCATAGGAATTTATGATTTGACTTTACCTAGTGGTTTAATATTTCAGTTAGAGAACTGTTATTATGTACCTGCAATTAGCAAGAATATTATTTTCGTTTCTTGTTTGGACAAGTTTGGTTTTTCATTTATAATTAGGAACAATTGTTGCTTTATTTATTTAAATGATATATTCTATGCTACTGCACAAATGAACAATCGATTGTATATCCTTGATCTTGAAATGCCAATTTATAACATTAATACTAAAAAGATGAAACCTAATGAGTTAAATCCAAGTTACCTTTGGCATTGTCGCTTAGGCCATATAAATGAGTGGCACATCTCCAAACTCCATAAAAATGGACTTTTGGATTCTTTTGATTACAAATCATATGATACATGCAAATCTTGTTTAATTGGAAAAATAACAAAGACCCCATTCACAAGAAAAGGTGAAAGGGAAAATGATCTTTTGGCCCTCATACATACTGATGTATGTGGACCATTGAACATACCAGCCATAGGAGATTTTCAATAATTCATCACATTTACTGATGAGTTCAGTAGATATGGTTATGTGTATTTAATGAAACACAAATCTGAATCCTTTAAAAAGTTCAAGGAGTTCAAGAATGTAGTACAAAACCAATTAGGTGAGAATATTAAAACTCTTCGATCAGATCGAGGTAGTGAATATTTAAGCCTAGAGTTTGATGACCATCTAAAAGAGTGTGGGATTCTATCCCAACTCACTCCTTTTGGAACACCACAATGGAATGGTGTATATGAAAGAAGAAATCAAACTTTGTTAGACATGGTCTGATCCATGATGAGTCACGCCAATCTTACAAACTCCATTTGGGGACATGCACTACTGACAACATCTTACACACTTAACCGTGTTCCATCCAAAAAGGTAGAAAAGACACTGTCACACCCTAAATTTTGACCGGACTTTTTTTCAAAAAATTTCATCCATTCGGCGCATTTCATGACATTATCGATAATCGATCATTTTACATTTTAGTCCATTTCATTAATCATTGCATTTTTCTTATACATTTTATCATTTCGATGTCGATTTTATTTTTAACTTTATTTTTGAGATTTTAGAACTTAGTTTAGAATGTTGTCCCACGTTATAAATTTTTTTAGTTTTATTGTTTTAATTGTCTCTTTTTTTTTGGGGTTAAATATTTATTTAGTTTTTTTTTTTTAGAATTTAATCTAGTTTCAATATCTTTTAATCTAATTCTTAATTTTAGTTTAATTTTAAAATATGAGTTTAGTTTATATTATATTTAGAACTATTTTTCTAACGTAATCATAATTTTAATTTAGTTAGTTAGCTTATTACTTATTTTAATTTATTTATTTTATTTTAGTTAAGTTAATTAAGTTTCTTGGATTTTGTATTAGTGTAATTTCATTTTGTTTATTTTTCGAGTTAATTTTATCTTTTCTAGTTTAATTAATTCAGTTTCCAATTTATTTTAATAAAGTTTTAATTAAATTTTTTTTATTAATTTTAGTTTCATTGCTATTAAGTTTTGTTCTGTTTATATTTAAATAGCATATTTAAATAGCATAGTTCCTATAATTTAGTTTAGTTTTGAGATTTAGTTTAGTAAGTCTCAATTATTTATTTTATTTTTTTAAATTATCCAATTATCGTTTTCTTTGTTCAAAATAATTCAAAAAAATATATATTAAATTAAGTTAGTATAAATTTAGTTTCAAATTTGGTTTAATATTATTAATTTTAGATAGTATAGCTTTTGTTTAACCGGATGTACTTTAGTTAGTTTTCTTTTATTAACTTGTCCATTACCCAGTAACAAATAACAACAGGACTTTAGTCCTACTTCAACCAAAACACACAGACCCATCAGCCTTTTTTGTCTTTACAACTTGTTTCAACGAAATTCAAAAAATAAGTCATTTTCACTCTGCACCATCACAACACTCTTACATCAGCCTGTACCCTGCCTGTACCCTGCAAAAAGCGTCCCGCTAGCAGCAGGCAAGCTGTAGGACCAATGCCCTGTAACGGTGCAACACTTTGACCAAGGGACCATCCGCGGTACTACTTCAAAAGTATGTCTCTCTCTGCAAGAAACGTACAATAAACAGGAACAAATATCCCAACACCTGCGTCAAAGAAAAGCAAAAAAAGCAGACTTCATCACAAAAAGGCAAGGATAACGTGTTTCAAAATACAACAGTTTGAATTTCACGTTTTCGGCTAAAAAATTTCGAGCAGCATAAAACACATTAGTATAACACTGAAAGAGGATGGGTGGATAGAAGAAAAAATCACAGAAAACCTAACTAATTGCTATAAGAATGGGGGGAGTTTTCAGAAACAGGGGGATTGGTCATTCTGCAAATTTATTATTCCAAAAATTAATACAAAAAGACAGTATCAAAATAAACTAACAAATATTCTTTGTTAAAAAACATGAAAACTCCCCAACCTGCAAACATCCAGCTTAACACCAGAATTGATAAGCAGGGTATGTCTGCTGCGAAAGTAAGGCCGTAGGTTTGCCTTCCTTGGTTTCTCTGACCCGCAACAAGCATAGCAGGGGGGCCTGCAATATAGGACCAAGAAACCTTTGTTTGGACCTTTGCCAGAAAAAGGAAAACTCTTCCATTCATAAAACCAGCAAGACCTACACCGAAAAAGACAACACCTCAGTGTCAAGACAAAGCTCAGTTATCAAACTTAATTAACAAGTTTTCAATCCAAGAGAAAAAACCCTAGTGTTATAAGAGGAGGAAAAACTACCACCAAAGGGGCGGCGTTTTGAAGACGAAAAATAACATCCAAAAAAAGTTTCAAAGCAACCACAATTAAGTACACAGAAAACAGAGAGATTTTTAAAAAAAATAGAAGGAAAGAGAACCAACCCCTTTCGAAAAACACTGCTTCTTGATTCATAACAAAGACCCTGCGAGACTTTCCTAAGAGAACCGCCATCTTCATCAAAGCCTCACGATCACTTCAACAAAGCCTAAATCGGCCGATTGCCGCCACGAGTCGCACCGCTACCCTCATTCGATCACCGACGGATCGACGACCGGACCGTTCACCGAACCGTCGCGTTTCAACTACACCGCCGGCCATTACAAGGGTTTTTTTTCCGCCTTTCTGGTAATCGTTCCATCTTTGTATTTTGGATCTGGATCGGTGCGTTTTTGCTTTAATGTATTTGTCCGCTTTGGTTACTATTTCCTTTTTGAGTAAGGTGAATGTAAACATGAAGTGATTTTATTCTGTGTTTTTTTGTTTGAGTGAGTTTAAGAGGTTTGGCTCGCGAAAGGAAGTTTATCGTGAGAGATGAGAGTCACGATTTGAGAGGGAGAGAGATACGAGCGAGAGAGTGTTGGACGGCGTCTTGTTGTTCATTTCTGGAAATAATAAAAGCTGCGTTTCGGTGAACCAAAGGATATTTTCCCTTTCCAAACCCTAGATTTCCGCTGAAGCTAACAAGTCGGATCCGGGTCCAACCTGACCCGGCCCGTCTCTACCCGACGCCCCCTATGGGCCTTTCCTGTTGGGCCTTTCAGCGGCTCTTCCTGTTTATGTGTATTATGACTAACTATATTTCTTATATGTGTGTTATGTTATTACTAACTATATTTCTATTTTTTTTTATGATTTAATATTGTCATTTTTATTAGTTTGATTTTGTTGTTTTAAATGCTCCAAATATAAAATAAATATTTCATGTTATTTTTTTTATGTAACCTATTTAATTAACTTATTAGGTAATTGTATAATCCTATTTAATCTAGTTATTTAATTGTTTACCTTCCAACTGATTTTACTTGTAGGATATTGTTATATTTTCTTGCCCATTATTTAATAGTACAATGACGATGTATGACTTGTACAGACTTGTCCATATTTTCACTTTTTACCATAAGTTGCAAAAATAATAATGAGCATGTTCACATTAAAAGGGAATCGTTTCAAATTTAATTCAAATTCTTGGTCCAACGCCAAGCGAATGATTCATACGCCTACATTAGCACACACATAAGCCGATCATTATGCGATCATCATCTGCACGATTTATCGCGTTTTATTTAATTTAACAAGGAATAGAACCCCGGAGTCTAGCACTCCGCACGTTCTAAAATGGACTGCAGTTGGGCAAGCCCCACGCAACGTGGTCCATTCACTCTTTTATATCTTAGAAACAACTTAAAACTTACCAACCAATTTAAATCATTTTCATAATTAATTATCGAAAGACGGAACTCCGGAGTCTAGCACTCCGCACGTTTTGGAATGCAATCGCTCCTGGGCTAGCCCCACGCGACGTGGTTCATTCGCCCTTTCGTTCAAAATATCTTAACAAAAGTCAAACACTTTTCTCTAAAAACGAACACTGTTTAAATCTTTCTATCTCGCAAACAAGCTAGTGCTTCAGCCTCCACCGCGAGTATAAGCCAACGCTTAGCAGTAGAATGCGTTTTAAACCACCGTTCAAGTAAAAATCACAAACCATAATCGCACGAACTACGGAGCTCTGACTTTCCCATTGCACAAGGGAATACGTAGGCACGGGGATTTTAATCCCTCGCGAGCACCCTAATAAAAAAATTAATTATTTCTCTGTTTAAATCACCCCTATAAAAACATTTAATCTTTCCTCCGTCTTAATAATAATAATTTAAAACTTTAACAAACATATTAACAATCATTTAGAAGACAAAGACTTAAGATTAAACATTTAATTGCATAGTTTAGCTAAGAGGTTCCCGTTGAGTACAACGGACGTGAGGGGGTGCTAATACCTTCCCCTTGCGTAACTGACTCCCGAACTTAGAATTTGGTTTCGTAAACCATTTCTTATCCTTCATTAGGTTGTATCTATATCTCCCTTTTCTTTAAGTAGAACAAATAGAATTAGGTGGCGGCTCTGTTGCTTGTTTTAGGATCGTATTTTTCGAGGTACGACAGACACCATATGAGATATGTAGTGGTAAGAAACCATATATGTCTTACATGAAGATTCGGGGTTGTAAAGTTTATATGAAACGACAAATTTCAACTAAGCTTGAGCCCAAATATGAAAAATGCTTATTTGTGGGGTATCCTAAAGAAACAAGAGGATATTACTTCTACAATACTTCTGAGGGAAAAATGTTTGTTGCTCGAACTGAAGTATTCTTTGAAAAGGATTTTATTTCCAAAGGAATAAGTGGGAGGAAAGTAGAGCTTGAAGAAATTCAAGAATCACAAAGCATTGATACACCTATGGAGGAATTATAGCAGAAATCACAAACAGTTGTGGAAGTGCAACCTGCTCAAGTAGACAAAACCAGCATAGGTCGAGCAGGATACATCACCAACTAGAGAGATATGGATATCTCATAACTATTCGAGGTGATGTATTACTCATGGATCAAGATGATCCTGTAACCTACCAAGAGGCCATAATTGGTCCCGAGTCTGAGAAGTGGCTAGAAGCCATGAAATCTGAAATGGATTCCATGTACACAAACCAAGTTTGGACCTTCGTAGAGCCTCATGTAGGATTTAATGCTATAGGATGAAAGTAGAACTTCAAGAAGAAGACTGACATGGATGGTAAGGTACATACCTATAAGTCAAAACTGGTTGCCAAAGGTTATAAGCAAATTCATGGGGTAAAATATGATGAAACCTTTTCACCAGTTGCAATGCTTAAATCTATTCATTTTACTTGCTATCACTGCATATCATGATTATGAAATATGGTAGATGGATGTCAAGACTATTTTCCTTAATGGGAATCTTCTTAAGGATGTGTACATGACACAACTTGAAGGATTTGACATACCTGAAGAAGCCCAAAAGATATGCCAGTTACAACAATCAATATACGGATTGAAGCAAGCTTCCAGAAGCTGGAATCTTTGTTTTTATGAAACTATAAAACAATATGGATTCATAAAGAATGAAGATGAGCCTTATGTCTACAAGAAGGTTAGTGGAGCATAATCGTTTTCCTATTATTATAAACGATATCCCTACCTTGCAACAAGTAAAAACATGGCTAGGGAAATGCTTTTCTATGAAGGACCTTGGTGAAGCAACCTATATATTAGGAATTAGGATCTATAGAGATATATCACAAAAACTGCTTGGCCAAAGTCAGAGTACATACATAGACAAAGTGTTGAGACACTTTTAATATGCATGGTTCAAAGAAAGGATTCATACCTATGCGACATGGTCTGTGTCTATAAAAAACAAAATCCCCTTCAACAAAGGAAGAAATGGATCGCATGAATAAGATTCCATATTCATCTGCAATAGGATCTATCATGTATGCCATGTTATGTACTCGACCAGATGTCTCGTATGCTTTAAGTGCAACAAATAGGTACCAATATGATCCTGGTGATGCTCACTGGGTAGCTGTCAAGAATATCCTTATGTACTTGAGAAGGACTAAGGATACATTATTGATATATGGAGGTCAGGAAGAGCTCACAGTAATTGTTACACCGATGCTAGCTTCCAGACAGACAAGGATGACTTTAGGTCGCAATTTGGTTATGTGTTCTGCCTAAATAGTGGCGATGTGAGCTGGGAAAGTTCAAAGCAAGAGAGAATTATTGATTCTACAACCGAGGCCGAGTATATTGTTGCCTAAAATGCAGCAAAGGAAGTTATTTGGATCAAGAAGTTTATTAGTGAACTTGGCATAATCTCTAGCATTGTGGATCCCATTGATCTCTATTGTGATAACAATGGTGCCATCGCACAAGCAAAGGAGCCTAGATTTCACCAACGATCCAAACACATACTTAGGAGTTATCATCTCATTCGAGAAATAATAGATTGTGGATATGTGATGATATGAAGAGTACCTACACATGACAATATTGTTGACCCACTAACAAAACCTCTTGCACAACAGAAGCTTGATGGTCATACTAGATCTATGGGTATTAGGGGTATGCTTGATTGGCTCTAGTGCTAGTGGGAGATTGTTGGTGTAAGCCCTAAAGGCCAATACTTTTGGTACTTGTATCGAATTTTTATTAATAATAAAAAGACATTTCTTTATTATGTTTGTTTTTCCAAAATGATAAAGTCCCTAGAACAGCTAGTTCGTTTAATGAAATATTAAGGGTGACTTAAATCATTAGATTCCATTAAACATAAGGACACTATTATTAAAACATACATAGTCAAGCTTTAATGTGAAATGAGATAGCCTTAAAGCATTAAGACCATTATATAGATATACTGATGATTACATCTCATGGATCATGGATAAGGAGTTATTGAGTCTTGACATAGGTAGGAATATTAGGAGTAATATTTATACTGGATTGACCCACTATGAGAGTACTACATAGAATGTTATGCAAAGTGTCATAAGTTACTCACATGGTGATAGTGGTGTATACCACCCTTCGACCTGAAACTATTATGGACCCTAGATGTAGAATAAAATACTTTATTGTTGATCAAATATTGTCCATAACTGGATGCTCATTAAGACAATTGATGGGTACTTCACAAAGCATGATGAGGGACATGAGTAGCCTTGATGGAATTTGCCCATCCTACATAACATAATAAATGTCTAAGGGCCCAATATTGATATGGACAAGGATGAAACAATATATGTCTTGTGTTCAATATAGACATAAAGGCAAAAGGGTAATTGTACACACAAGTACTATCACAAAAGGTTTTATCAAATCACAAGACAATTTTGTTACTTGGGTAGCAGTGATGTGTTGCTAGATACCGCTTACTGTTTATTATGTTAAATACATGAATTAATATAATTGCAAACGTCGCAAAATCCTACAGGGTCACACACATAAGGACAGTTAGAGAAGAGGTAGAATAAATAAGGTACACTGTAAGGTACAGTGTACTAGAATTGAATACGAAATATGGTAAGGTACCATGTGCTTAATTAACATATGATATAATAATAGTTGTTATTAATTTATAATTGTTATAAAATATAATAATAATAAAATTATATTTATTATAATAATAGTTATTATAATAATATAATATTATTATTATTGAGTTGGACTTTTAGCTTTAAGCCCACACAAGTAGTTCTATAAATAGAACCCTTGTGTAGAAGCTCAAATGTTGTTGTTGTTGAAACCCTGACCGTGTTCATTTTTTCTCTCCCTCACTCTAAACCTTCAATCTAATCAGTTAGCACTGTGACTGAAGGAACCTGTTCGTGATGATTGAGTAGAGACGCCGTTCATCATACAATGCTTGCGATTATCCATCGTTTCGGATTCAAATGTTTCATCGCCACAAGAGGTAACTTTTCTATCACAAATCATGACCTTTCGTAAGGATCTCTAAAGGGAAATTTTTTGTTTTCCGTTGCATTTATATCACTAATTTCCCTTCAAAATATGTCTGGCCTGTGACTCTTCTTCTTTTTCTGTGCCACTTTCGCGTTTGTACTAGGATGAAAATCCCGAGAGCGATAGTGACGCGCCGCCTCCTCCCGTAGATCATGCTGATGACCAGCAGTCCAGATGATTGTAATTATTACGGATAAACTCATGGGTTTGGTAAACCTGGATGGTAATGTTTCTTCTAGATTAGCTCAAATTGCTCACATAGCCCGTATGGGGCCTATTTAGATATATTTTGTATTTTGTGTATTATTTGTATATTATTTAGAGATATTTCTCAAAAACATTATATTACCCAGACATCTTCCTTAAATTATAGTGATCTTCCTTAAACACTTTAAACATACAACATTTAACATTACAATATGATTAATAAATAATACAAATCTAAACACTATCAGACGTTTCAGAAACTTCATTATGTCATCAATGGACCTTGACAACATCACATCTAACTCGACGTCAGACAACAAATCATTAAACTTCGACGTCAGACCGACAAAAGAGATGATGTCATCGGGGAGCTTGAACTCTACAGGACGAGAAACTTCGTTGAAGCAAACTTCTGCCTGAATCTAAAAATTGAGGAAGAGACATTTTTCAGATGTGTTTATCAATATGACCTGACCGCTATTTATACAAATGTGAATCAATTCTGGACCACACAAAATATCGATGCAATCACAACCGCACAAAATCGTTGACAAAATCATGATCGTCCAAAAAAAACCTAAGAGTGTATTTGGATGGGGTAATTGAGAATTTAAGGAATTTAAAATTCTAGGTAATTCAAATGATTCAATTAGAATCTAGTCAATTTTAAATTCTTTTGTTTGGATAGACTATTAAAATGATTCATTGTAAATATTTTTGGACAATTTTCTTAATTTTTGGGTCAAATATAAAATATGAAAAATAGAGATCAATTTGCAATTTTGAAAAATTTGAAGGACCAATTTGTAAAATTTTAAAATTATTAGGGACTTATTTGCAATATTTTTGAAAATTTTAGCGGTGAATTAGAAATTTTCATAAAATATGAGGACCATCTTGTAAAATTTGAAAAAATAATAATAAACAATTTAACATTCATTTTATATAGAGTAATGAAGTAATTTGAAATTCTCCACTTTTTGATGTCATTTTAAATTCCTTAAATTTAACAATTCTCCATATTTTTTATCTAAACAATGAATTTTGGTCAAGTCATTTCAAATTCCTTCAAAAAATTACTTTCTCTCATTAAAATGCTCATTTCAAACACACCATAAAATTACAACTACCAGAAACTTATCTCATATGAAATTTCTGGTATCAACAAGGAAACAGATTATTTTGCAACACACCGAAAATTTTAAATTTCCAATACACAGGATATTTTAAATGTACTATCAAAAATTTCGGAAAAATTTCATTCAATACCGAAATTTTTTTTAGATTATCAAAAATTTTGTTAGGAGATTTTGAGCTTTTTCACATAAATCAATTTTACAAATAGGGGTATCTGGTTTAATTGTGGGGTTGGCGAGAAGACTTCTATTTGTTTCTTCGTCCATATTTTTATCATTGGGCCTTACTACATTATCTTAGATAATTAAATATCTTCAATAATATCTAGCTCTGAAAGTGGGTGCACAACATCAAATTGCATTTTACATTCATAATTGCAATATTATTCTTCCTCATTGTACCAACATCATCTTAAAATATATATATATATATATATATATATATATATATATATATATATATATATATATATATATATATATATATATATATATATATATATATATATATATATATATCTTGTCATTAGATCATAAAATCAAATGAACTCTACTATTTGATAATTCGTTTCCTTTCAAAATAAGACCAATAATCAAGAATTATTGTTCAATAGTTCTTACGATTCTAAATAACTTTTTTTATTACAGTTTTTGCTTGTATAAACAAATTTATATATATATATATATATATATATATATATATATATATATATATATATATATATATATATATATATTCAGTATCATGAAAAATTTAAAATGAGTAGAAACAAGTTTTGAATATGTGACCTTTCGTTGCTGGGTCAAAACCTTTGCAACATGAACCATTGAAACACTAGTTAATTAATTTCAACGTTAGAGGAATATAATGCTATATTATCAGGTGCAGAATTTAATACAAAAAGGATACATAATTATTTTTTTTTACAAGAGAAAATTTAATTCATTTCATTTATAATAAGAATTTGGATACATATTAGAATATCGATAATATTGTGAAACTAGTATAAAATGAAGCCACCTGGAATCTGGGGGAGTGTCGGAGAGATGTAGAAGTTTCATTTGGTTGCTCAATCATGACAGGATTCACATAAACTTTAACAAGAGTAGGAAGGGCTTAGGAAATGCTAGTTGTAACTTATGTGGTAATGTGTGTGAAGACACTTTCCATGCCATGAGATATTGTCCCAAGGTTATGAAAGCTTGGAAGGTGTAGGGACTTGGTGATGAATTTTTTTGTCTTAAGTTTAAATGAGTGGTTCCTTGAGAATTTGAATTACAGAGATGAATGGTTGCACAGATGGTTTAACCAATTTTGGGTTGTACGTGTAAAGATTTCATTATGTTTAATGAAATTCTTAAAGTGCTAGATTTATAGTTAGATTTAGATAGATTGATGTGTGTTGATTCAGTTGTTCGGTTGTTGTAGTTTTCTTTTTCTTTTGGGTTTTGGTCCTCTTTGCTTGAAAAAAAATCCATGTATAATAAATTAAAAGTAATGTTTATTTTGGTAAGTTTAGGATATGACATTAAATTTTTATATGCATGAGTTACAAGTCATTTAAATATGTGAATTTGAATAATTAAGAATATATTTAGATTGTGGTATATATTTAAATGTAAATTACATGTTAAATATTATACTTTCATGTAAATAATTTATTTTAACTATTAATTATATTATGGTTCAAGTTTATTTGATATTAAATATATTAAGATGTTACTAATATACTTAGTGTATTGAAAGAAAATGAAATGGATAGAGATAGTGGATGATAAATGTAAACTATGTATTCATGAAAAGGTTATTCGCTAGCATTTCTAAAATAAGTAAAATGTTCGTTTTTGAGTATTAATACGGAAAACTTTATTAGAATAATGCATTTATTTTTAAAGAAATGATTTAGTTTATGATGTTTTCTTTTACACTAATCACCTACAAGACTAGATTAGTAGCCAAGGGTGTTATACAAAAGGAAGATGTTAATTATTTGGGCACATATTCACCGGTAGCAAGGTCGACGATAGTTTGAGTATTGTCTACATTAATTTCTTTGCATAGTCTTATAGTTCATCAAATGGATGTCAAAAGGAAATTCCTAAATGGAGATTTCGATGAAGAGACTTATATGGAGCAACCAGAAAGGTTATTTGTTTCTTGGAAATAAACAAAAGGTGTCAAGATTATCAAATCCATGTATGGATTAAAACAAGAACCGAAAGAATGACATCAAAAGTTTGACTCTGTCATACTTTCAAATTAATTTGTTTCTAATTCTTGTGACCAATGTTTATACACAAAAGTGAGTGAGAACACTGTAATATTCATTTGTCTTTACGTTGATGACATGTTGATCATTAACAATGAGATGAATGAATTTTTGGAAACAAAGAGATTTCTAACTTCGACATTCAAGAGGAAAGATATTGGACTAGTTGACATTATTTTGGTGATCAAAGTAAAGCAAAATAGTGAAGGGTTATGCACTTATTCAAACACCCTATGTTTAGAAAATGTTGGATAAGTTCAAACACTTATGCTTTAAGGAAGTCAAAACTCCATTTGATCCCAGTGTCAAACTTCAAAAGAATGATGGAAGAGATGTGGCTCAATTAAAATATGCAAGTGAAATTGGTTGTCTAATGTATTTGATGCAATGTACTAGACTCGACATAGAATTTACAATTAGTAAAATGAGTAGATTTGCTAGCAATCCCAATGAAGAGCATTAGAAGGCCATCATAAGGATTTTCGGTTATATTTTAAAATCAAAAGTATTAGCCTTCATTATCATAAAGTTCTTTTAATACTAGAAAAATATAACGATGCGAGTTGGATATCAAGTGTTGGAGATAAAAAAGTCTAAAATTGGGTGGATATTTACACTAGCTAGAGGTGTAATTTCTTGGAAGAGCATGAAACAAACATGTATCACTCTTTCAACCATGTAATCAAAGTTTGTGGCTTTTGCTTCCCCCGTTTAAGAAGTTGAATGGTTGAGGGACCTTATGTTGAATGTTCCATTTGCTGAAGACATTGTTTCAAAGGTATTGATGATTGCGATAGTCAAGCAACTTTAGGTAGAGTATACAAAAATGTGTATAATGGAAAGTATACGTACATGGATCTTAGACATTCCTTCATGAGAAAATTGATTACTGATGGAATTATTTCTCTCACATATATATGTTCAATATATAATTTAGCTAGCATATTTACTAAGCCACTGATTATAGATTTAGTAAAGACTACCTTGAGAGGTATAATATTGAAACTCCTTGAGTAAGAGTTCCAACAACGGCGACAACTCAATCTAATGTTAATAAAACATTAACCTCAAGGTTCAATGGGTAACAACAACTTATTGATTTGGATGTTTGTGCAACATCATGTAATAATATTGACTATTGCATTTGAAGGGTTGAGTTTTCAAACTATTAAGGAAGTTCAATGTCGAAAATATGAATCTCAAGTAAAGCAAATCCAATATGAACTTCACCTATGTGAATTTCGACATGGTGTCATGTCAAAGTGAGAACTGGAGTTTCTCTCATGATAAATTCACGAAATAGGAAAAGCACATGGGCATAAATGGTGCTAAGTGGGAGGTATAGGAGAAGAATGTGTGTAAGGTAATATCTGTCTAATTACAAGGGATAAAAGGTTCAAAGCATTACTACCTAAAATTTAGATTAGAGTTTGTGTTATCTTTACTAATGTTAAGTTTAAATCGAAAGATACTTAACTCTATTAGCATTCTTTATTTCTTTTTCTGGAATTGTTCTTATCATTATTAGAACAAGTGGAAAATTATCGTGATTACTAATTGTTGTTATGCGAAAGTACATAGAATCTCCATCGAAAGTTACTTATCCCAATAGGGAAAGGAAAACATCGAGAAAACCTTAGAAGGGAAAGAATATAGTCTCGCAACCAAATTTGGGTTTGGGAGTCGATTATGGCGAAGGAAGGTATTAACACCCCTTACGTTCGTTGTACTCAATAGGATCCAATCTTGTTATTCTAATCAAAGGATGTGTATATCTAAAAATTTACTTTCTAAGGGACATCATGAATGAATTATTAAGGGAAAATAAAAGTTTTTTATTATTGAGTTCGTCCGAGTTTCGCAACCCAGTGCCTATGTATCCCAGAGGGAATAAAAAATCTGTAGTTCTTGTTGAAAAAGTTTGCTTGTTTGGTGTCTTTTAGGGACGATGCTAAGTTCACATTATAACAATTATGTGTTGATGCTCATTGTGACGCGTTACCTGTGTAGCGTTAGAACGAAAAATAACATGTCCTTTTTTAAGAGGTTAAAGAGAAAATCTTGAAGGAAAATGATTTGAATTTATTGAAATGCTTTATTAGGAAAGTGAGTTAAATGATTTTATATACGCATTGTACTAAAGTTTATGACAATGAGAGAAAATATTATGTACAAATGATCCAACCATCTCACGTGAAAAATACTCTAAGAAGAGGTAAGGAAACCCACACTCATCTTTTCTCATGTACTTAAGGCTCGTGACATATTATACAATCGTATTTATTAAGTGTTTTTTTGAATAAGAAGGAGAGAAGAAGTTTTTGTGTTGTGTTTTAAGAGAAAAGGATGCAATTCAAAGAGAAAGAAAATATAAGGGAAATTATGTCCTAGATATCATGCCAAGTAGACCTAGAGTTGAGTTTGAAAGGGGACCCTAGTTAATGTTGTAACGTAAGATGGTTCTAAGGTTGGGGATCAAAGGAACTCTAACCTAATGTTATCATGCTTGTATTAAACTCCTCATGTTTATATTACTTCAAACTTAATCAAAAAATAAGTTGAACTAAGAACACCCTATAGGATCATCTAAACACAACAAGCATACAAGAATTAAGTATCTGAATCATCAATAACAAGCATCATCATCATTTATCAAAGGAATTCCACAAGAGAAGTCATCAAGCATATAAGAAAAGAAATGGACAGGCAATAACATGTGAATTCATTTAAGTACAATAAGCATACCAAACTTTGAATATCCATTCCATGTATCAAGAACAATCATCTCAAGCCATCAAGAGAAACATCAATCAATCAAGGCAAAACATCAAGGCATGGCAAAGAAAATGATCTAAGTTTATAATTACAAGTCAACAACAAAAGCATGAAAACATGTCAAGACTATCATCAACCTTATGCATCAAGAATATCACAAAGAAACAATCACGAAGATCCATGAGAAAATTCAACAAGGGCATGGGAAATTTTGAATCAAGATTCAGCAATAAAAGGAAAAAAAATCAAGACCAAAATAAAACAATTAAAATGCTAAAGCAAAATCATAAAATAAATTAACATGCATTTTCATATTTTTTGACATTTTAAAAAATTTAAATCAATAAAAGAAACTAAAAGGAAACAACAATTAAAAAGAAAATGAAAAATGAAATAAGATAAAAATAACAAAACAGTGAGGTGCAGGAAGCAAATGATGTGTGTGTAATGCAATTAGCGTAGGCCCAATCCACAACATAACAAAAAAACAACAATGTTGCATTTCATCCAAAAATGGCTAGCAGGGGATCCATCGCAGTCAGGTCTGTAGTAGTTGAGGGGAAATATATTGAAGATGTTGCAGGAGTCAAAGCAACTGTGGAGAATTTCTATGAAAAAAGATATCAGAAGATCAATCAACCTTTGCCAAATATAGGTAATGCATGCTTTAAGGCTCTGAATGCTTTGGAAAGTGATTCCCTTTATATGCCTTTCTCTGCTGAAGATGTTAAACAGGGTGTGTTTTGTGGTGATAGAGAATGAAGCCCGAGTCCTGACGGATTCAATATTCGTTTTATAAAGAAATGTTTGGAAATCGTGGGACCAAAATTTACTAACTGTATTTTAGAGTTTTTTTGAGTTAGGCTTTCTCCCTAAGGTTTTCACCTCATCTTTTCTTGTCATGATCCCGAAGGTAGATGATGTAATCATTTTGGATGACTTTCGTCCTATCTGTTTAATAGGATGTGTGTATAAGATAATCATTAAACTTCTTGCGGAGAGAATTAAGAAGGTGATGGACAACTTAGTTTCTAATACTCAAACAACCTTTATTCAAGATCGTAATCTTTTGGATGGTGTGTTGGTTCTGAACGAATTAATTGACTATGCGAAATGGAGCAAGAGTAATACTATGATCCTCAAAGTAGACTTTGCCAAAGCCTATGATTGTGTAGAATGGTCATATCTATGTAACATTATGTCGAGTATGAGTTTTGGAAGGAAATACATGTCTTGGTTGGAAGGGACAATTATGAACAATTTCATGTTTGTGTTTGTCAATGGAAGTCCTACTAGAGACTTTAAGGTATCGAGAGGCCTGTGACAAGGCGATCCTATATCACCCTTCCTTTTCGCAATTGCGGCGGAAGGTCTTGTCGTCCTGATGCAGCGAGTAATGCAACTTTCAAAATTTCATGGCATTCATCTCAACAATGAAATGTCATACGATTTGTTACAATATGGCGACGACACTATTATTATAGGTGAAGGTTCGTGGCAGAATATTTTGATTGTGAAGGCTTTGTTAAAGAGATTTCAACTTTGTATCTGGCTTGGAGATAAATTACTCTAAGAGTGCTTTATATGGAGTGGGCTTGGATGAAGACTTTTTAAAAGCTGCAGGTTGTTTTTTAGGCTGCCAAATTGATAGATTTCCTTTCAAATTTTTGGGAGTTCCCATTAGGGGTAATCACAGGTTACTATCGTTTTGGCATCAATTGATTGACAAAATTAAGTCGAGATTGGCAACGTGGAAAGGGAGATTTCTTTCGATGGGTGGTAGAGCGATGCTTATAAACTCGGTCCTCTCTAATCTTCCAATGCATTATATGTCCTTTTATTTACTACCTTCCAAGATCATTCATATCCTTACTTCTATTCAACGTCGTTTTCTTTGGCAAGGATCTTTATGCAAGAAGGGTGTATCGTGGATTAAATGGAGCAAAATGTGTAAAACCAAAGACGAGGGTGGTCTCGGTATTAAAGATATTTGTTACTTCAACATTGCTTTGATCTCAAAATGGATTTGGAAGCTGGTTTACATAAAGGATAAGTTGTGGAATGGTCTTGTGGAGTCTCGATACAATGGATTCGCCGCGGCTTTTCATTTTGGTACGGTGCCATATATTCAGTTTCTCCTTCATTATGGTGGAAAGACCTGTTTAGAATTTTGGTATCTTTTTGGAAGTCTGAATTTTTTGATTTAGTGAGATTTAACATTGGCAGTGGTGAAAGGGCTTTCTTTTGGTTATATGTCTGGTGTGGTAATTGCCCATTGGCTTCTCAGTTCCCTACTATGTGGGAAGCTTCCCCAAATAAAATTGGATTGGTGACTGATTTTGGTATGTGGGTAGGAAACACTTGGTGCTGGCCGCCGGTTTTAATTGGGTCTGCACAGATTGAGCAATGCAGTCTAGAACTGCAGTCCTTGTTGCGGCTGTTACATGATTTTTCTTTGTCACAGGTGGCTTTGGATGAAGTTATTTGGACGCTTAATCCGGAAGCGGGGTATTTGGTTCAATCAGCGTATGTCTTCTTGACGAATAGATCGACTGATGGAATGCTACAAGATGATGCAAAGGCTGCAATTAATTTAGTTTGGCTAGCTCGTGCACCAATGAAAGTTCAGACTTTCGATTGGAGATTGTTTAGAAATAGGTTACCTACTCAAGATAATTTGTTCAAACGTGGCATTATTTCAAGTTCGCACAAAACAATATGCCTTTTTTTTGTTTTAGATACGATGAATCTGCAACTCACTTGTTGTTAAGGTACAATAAGAGTTCTTTTGTTTGGATTGAGATTGATAATTTGTTGGGTATTGAAGTTGAAACTCATGATAATTTAGTTTCGCATTTGCATAGCTGGATTGAGAAATTACGGTCTAAGAAGGTGTATATCAATAATGTGACGGCTCTTTGGTTATCGATTAGCTATCAATGGTTGGAGGAGTTGATCCACAAGTCACTCCAACCAGAACTAGAAGCAATATCTATTCAATGTCTTTAATTATTATCCAGGAAGTTTTAATATGATATGAGTTGCATAAATGAAAGCAACCAATAATGTATAGTTTATATGCATACAAAACAATCTCCATTGCTGTTCTTTACTACTGTGTCTGCTTAAGAAAAACTAGGTTCATCGATAAATCGATTTAAGCATGCAAAAATAGGTTTAATGCTACCTATTATCCATATAATCATGATCTTACTATGTTATATGAAAGAAAACATTTGTAATAGAAAATAATGCCAACATTTGCATAATATCTAAAAGCATATAACCTATGCCTAAAAATAGTCTACAGTATGTCATTTTGAAGAAATAAAACACATAAGTATCCTAAACATTGAAAAAATAAACAAGAATCTTAAAGCCAAATGATCATACCAGGCGTTATAGAAAAAGTTCCGCGCCCGTGAAAACGGGGTATCGACATCTGCCAATACCGTTATCACCATTTTTATATTAAAAAATAAATTATGATTAATTCACATCATGACGACTGCAGTTAGTATCATGACGTTTGTAACCGACCAATATCGTAAAAGCCATTATACAACCGTGATCGGTTTGACGATGAAAAGTGAAATACACCAAACTCACTAGAAGAAACATGAAAGCAATGTAACAAGGCAGCAAACATCGTAGCACCCATTATACTTCAATTTGACCAAACCAGCAAACCCAGTCCTGAAATAAGATAAACACATAACAATAATTGTGCCAAATTCTACCAAGAATAGTTGAAAAGAAACTTACTTTCAATCTGTTGAAACCAAGCTTTCAACATAAACTTTGGCATCAAACCACTCAATTGTATTGGTAATAGTAGTTTTCTCTACTTTATCATCTTTCAAATTATAAAGAATTGCTTGGTTATCTCCGCCATTCCTTGCCAATATCAATGTCTCGCCATTCGAAGAAAGACACAATGGAAACAAGACCAAATTTGGAAAATTATATGAAAAATTCTGATAACTAACTCTAAGGAAGAGTCCAAGACTCCTCAACTCCAAATTCCTTCATCTGCCATATAATGAGATCAGTTCCACGAAAATCATGACAAAAGCAAAGAGAGTCCATCAACACAACAAGAATTGGCCCATGCTTTGCCATTTCATCAAAACCACAGGGCTTTCGCAATTGACGATATGTCTCAGTACTCAAATCAAGCGAAACAATCGCAAATTGGTCAGTTGTAGTAACTTTCCAATTCCAATCAGAGAAAAAATAACAAGACTCATTTTGAATTGCCAGCCAATTAAGAGTGCCACTAACATAAACACAGTCACTAATACCAAAACTACCTATATGATAATTAAAAAGAACCATAGGGAAACATTGAATGTTTCTCCAAACATTGTCACGTCCAGAAGTAAAAACTTTCACCTCTCCTCTTCCCGTTTGATTTGCCGCAACAATCTTATACGTGTCAGTTGATATATCATATCCAAACGAGAATTTCCAAGACCTAAATGGATCTTTGTACAACTGGTGAGAGTCATGAAGAAAAACTATTTTATTAGATAAGTTCCTGGTTGCTGGGTTCCATAAATAAAGCATAATCTCATCAAAACTAGAACAAGAAAATTCCAACAGCAAGCAGAGTAATCCATTGGAAGAACCAACAACACGATAGTGTCGTCCAATGTCATCCAACTGGGAGGGAATTTTGTCTGGGAGGGTGATCGAGGCGGTGTTGTCGAGTAAACGATGTAATGGGAAAGGTACTATTTTGAAATCATTGAATGTGAATGAATTTAGTGTAATATGAGGGTTTTTTGCGGATCTTTGAAGGTGTAGTTTGATGAATATGGGTTGGGAGATTAGGGTTTTCCATGATTTGCAGATGCACCTGAGTTGCAGAAGAGATCTGACCGGAAGGAATGATAGGATTTGGGCAATGAGGTCGTCTGGGAGAACTACGGGCGACATTAGAGAGTCATTGAAGTGCTGTGACTTTTTATTCATCTGAGCTTTGCAAATTGCCGGTGGAATAGTTGTCTTTAAAATGTTGAACCCTAAAATATGGAAAGGAGGCTGTTTATATTTATTTTATAGATATATATTATTTTTTTCTATTTAAATGTCTAGTAATATGTAAAAATTTCCATTGAAATTTGTGGAAGTGTAAAAAAATTAAATTTTTTTAGAAATTTAAAAAAATAAATTTTGAGTACTTCTTATAAATTTTTTTCATATTTTACTGGAAATTACAAAATTTCCGTTAAAAAATAAAAATTTCCAAAATTTCTGATGTAAATCACGAAATTTTCGGTATGCCCCTATATAAATTTCATAATTTTTGAATATTTTTTAAGAGAAAAAATGGAATTCTAC
Organism: Lathyrus aphaca; assembly: GCA_963966055.1. NCBI lineage: Eukaryota > Viridiplantae > Streptophyta > Magnoliopsida > Fabales > Fabaceae > Lathyrus > Lathyrus aphaca. Next base: position 195,143,729 of record OZ014525.1, read on the forward strand.
CATAATTAAGGAGGTGTCAGGTATAAGTGAGAGGGTGACAAGTTAATTCTTCCAAATATAAACTCTTATTTTAGAGAATTGTTAATCACATCCTAAATGGTGGAAAAATTTATCTTTCAAATTTGGCTATGTCACTGATGAAAAGTCTCGAGTTGAAAGGGTTTAAAACAACATATAAAAGTTATTTTCAAAGGGTTTAAAACAACATATAAAAGTTATTTTCAAATGTTAGTTTAAAAATTCCCATAGTTAAACAAAAAAACTTGTCTTTGTGTGTAATAAACAGATCAATTGACTAACAAGACATATCGCAAATCCTAACCGATAATCAATTGTACGAATACTCTCAAACAAACAAAAGTTAATCGATGGAAATTTTCACTCAAACCTTACTTGTTAAGGTATCTAGAGATTGAGTACGAGTCAGTTGAATATCACTCTTCTTTTTAATCTATCAATATGCATCTAGAACTTTCGTAACAACCAAACTCTTTTTTCTTTTATTCATTTTCAGGTGATTTACTTCTTGTTTTTTTATGTGTCATTGGTATATATACCATAATATTAACTAGGTTGGCAAAACAGACTGCACGTCTCGACCAATCCAACCTTAAACCTGCCAAAAGAAGAGGGGGTGGAAAAGTCCACAAAGCGAATTCGGTACGTTAATCCCTGAGTCACAACTTATAATTATTTATCTTTAAATATATTAATATGTTGAACAATTAATCTTGTTCGGATTTCCAGAGATAAGATCAATAATCCCTACAAACCTAGATTTGATTCATGATTTCTTAAATGCATAAAAAACGTTAAATATAAGATTAAGTGAATAGAAAAATGAAATACCAATTCATGCAAATAATGCAAAAGCCAATCATATGTCTCAACAGATCAATGTGTGTTCAACTCATAAGACCTATAATCTAAAGTCACTTAACTACTCATGTTAGAGAAATTCATAGAAATTAATTTAAAGAAATAATACATGAAATTCATAAGAGCTCCCCTGAAAAGTTTCACTGGCAGAATTCTTCTCAAAATTGTTAACTCCTTGCAAAATCTGAATTTTTCCCTTTTAAAGAAGATCAAAACACTTCAAAATTGTGTCACGATTCTCTTAGATCGTGTCATTATTTTCATATTAACTAGTAAAAAAATTGTGTGCCTTCGTACGGACACGTTTGTGCGATTAACCGATGTGTAGGACGTATATATGATTCTCAAATGAGAAAAAGTGATATTAAAATTATTAAATAACATGTAGAAAAAAGTTTATAATGGTAGAATAGTGATGTTAAAAGATTTTTACCATTATAATTTTACAAATACAATTGAAAATCATAAAAAAAGTTAATACATTTCTTATGTAACAAAAACAAAGATGTGAAAAAGAATAATAATTTTCAAAATAAAACTGTAACCAAGTTTTTAAACGGTTTGTGATGCTGAGGAACATGTGTAGTTATTTTGTAACATAGTTATAATTGTTTATAGTTGCAATAATGTTTAGTGGCAGATTTCTCTGATTGCTGGATCAAAATAGTATTATGTTTGAATAATTTGTGGGTTCACACCAAATAAACCAATTGGTTTGTCCCAAAAAGAAAAAAAGACAATTAATTGGTCAATTTCAAACGGACTTATTTACCCATGTATGCTTAAATGCTTTTTTTTTACAACATTACTGAAAGGATATTTTGGACTTGAGATATGTTTGAATATATTTTCGGACAACATGCTTAAAACTACTTTATGAGTAATTTAGATTAAAAAAACACATTTTAAAGCACGATTGATCTAAAATAAGTCCATCCAAAGTTCCATACATAGAAGAATTAAATAAAAGAGGATTTTCTATCACTACTATATACTTCCATATAACAAAAAGTGTTATTAGACCCAAAAAAAATTAAGAGCTCTACAAAATGCCATGCAACATGACCAATTTACAATACATGAAAGAATATAGTATTCAATTTCTCATAATAAAGACTTGATGCTAAAAAGTAATATGTTTCAGCAGCAGATAAGATAGATAAGCTCATGCTTGTGATTCTTCTCCGAGCTCAGCCAGCAGCAACACAAGTAACTAACTCATATCTGGTTTATACAAGTTCAAACAATTATCTGTTGCTTAGCTATACAACTCTTGAACTTCATTTAATTCTTTCTCTGCCATCAAAAATCCAAACAAAATGTTAGATGTTAAGCAAATGTGACATTCAGTGTAGACAACTCTTGCTAAAGATTTTTGACATTTGCTTCCATCACTTTTTTCTTTGGCCGCATTCAATTGATATCTCCTCAATTCCGATCCCTCGGAAACTAATCCGGCAGGTCGGACCAATGTAGGTCCTGAAGAAATCAGTTAGAAAATCGATGCAGAAACACAGAATAATAGATTGAAATATGAGGTTGAGTGTTATTGAAATTTCAAGAATATTTACAGAAGGATCTTACCACCACAATTGCCACAAAGCTAGACTCCAATGGAGGGAGTAAGAGTTCTCCATTCACCAGTACATTGTGATTTTTCTGTTTACCTCCTAGAATCTCTTCTTCGACTACTTATTCACTTGCCTTAGACCAACATAAATAGTTGCTCCTAGTTCCTCAATAACAGCAGCAGTGCTGGCAATGCTAGCCTGGAGAAGTATAAACAATACCGTTTTCTGATTGATGAAAACAATATGGTTTCAAAACTAAAATAGTATGAACAATAAAACTAACTATGACATACCTTAAACAACCTAAGGAATTGTCTTGCAACATCGGTCGTACGTTGAAACCACTTATTTCCTGATTCGTCGAGTGTCTGTGTTGCTTCCAAAAGTAGCCTCTTCCACAACAGAAACAAAAATGCAAATAAAAAAGGACACTGAGACACATAACATCATGACAACTATTAGAAATGAACCCTAAAATCCTACAGGATCAGATGAATATCATTCCCCTGTGCAAGAAGTCAGAATATATAAACAACTGCAGTTGGCCGCTCTGATGCATTTCTTTTAAAACAAAGCCTTAATAAATCTTAACATTCTGATGACAATGTTTTAGGAATATGAGGGGTATCCTTCATTACCTTAAACATAGTTGTGACCTGCATAATTAGATCAGAATTCACGACTAGTTACCACTCATGATTGGCATTGAGAATAAAATGCTGATCTCGCCAAATCTTTCTAAACCAGTAGATGTCCTCGTGCTTTTCAATCAGCATACTAAAAACATGAAACATACGTATTTATAAGGAAAATCTAATGGTGTTACAATATTTTGCACTTAAAATCATGGATAGACCTCATTATGAGTACCATTACGAGACCAACCGATTTGTAGTCCGAGAATAATTCAATATTACATGGTGAGAAAGAGATAACTATACACACATAAGCCTAACATTGGTCCTCCAAAATTGAGATTTGGTAAGGATCAAATTGGAATATTTCATTTAATAGATACCAAACAATACCTAATAAAGTCTGTACAATAGAAACATGCCACCCTTTTCAAGGAATGACCATAGTTTTGAACTAATTAATTTATCTAGACATTAATATTTTCTTCTTTTATAACATCATTAACAAAAGGATATAGTGAAGGCAATGTAGTCAAGGTAATGGCTGAAGAAGCACCCCTTCCGGTGAATTGAATATGGTTTTGCGATAGAGAATATGATTAAGACCTCGATTTGGTTATTAATGTGTATACCTTTGGCTCACCTTGAGAAGCTAATATGGTTCAGAGAAGATCAAAAGGATATGAACCAACTGTGGCTGCACACCCAGCTACGCCGCCACTGACATAGGATAGAGATTTTATGGAAATAAGCTGAAAGCCGCCTACTAACGCATCAGAAGCAATTTCCATAAGCTCTTCCAAACAGTCCTATGAGAAATAAACCAGTCTAAACAGGCCTAGAATTAATTTGAAGAGCTTATGGTTATGGACCTAACTTCTATGACTTAAAATTAGTACCTAGCTAATGAAGCAAATAATTTTGTGTATAAACACCGAGAACCAAGACACACATACATGTCTTGGAAAAACCAGATGCAAGAGTTTTTAACTTGTATAAAACTGTAAATTGAATTGTTGTATACGGCATAACCATAAGCAAAGCTGGTACATTCTCTCGCCAAAATCCCTGCAAATATGCCAAAGAAAAATCAATCTTTAAGAATTTCATAACTTGATTTCCCAACATGTGGTTAAATTTTAAATTACCAAACTTCTCCTAGTGCATTGACAATATTGTTTCTATTATTCAATCTAATCACAAGTTATGCTCCTTTTGAAAAAATTAGATGTAACACCCATCTAAAGTGAAGCCCTTATTTTGATTGTCGGTACATTATTAGTAGTATTCACACTCGGTCAAAACCAAAGGTGAATTTGAGAAACCCATTTATAAGAGCAAACATCCTCTATGGATATGATCCCCAACAACCCTGACTTTAATACTTGTTTCACTAAATCCAATGCAGCATAACCCTGCCATTTTAATGCTCAAATTATAAACACAACATATTCAAAAACAAATTAAATAACAAATTTATTCAACTCAAACTCAAAATCAAACAAACCGCTGCAACTCCTCCTCCCAAGATCATGTATTGGAAGCTATACGACATTTTTATTAAGGTGATACTTGCCAGAAGATTCATCAGAATAGAATCTTACCATAATCTTTTTGTCAAGTAAAATCATAATGATTATGAAATGACATGCATATTTTTATAAGTGACGAATCTGAATGAATCCGGGCGTACCTTGGACATCACAACACATGGAACTGCTCCCATTACTATTGAAAATGATCCTTTGTAGACCTAATATCATAGAAAAAGTAAATACCACAGATGGATAATGAGTTCATATTTTGGAGATACATAAAACAAAATAAAAAAGCATCTACAAAGAAAGGGTATAGTAGCCATACGAGTATGTCGGTTACAACAAGTGTTGGGATTTCCCCCACGCCCATATTATGAACCTGTTACTCACAAGGGTATCACATTTACATAAATATTAGGATTAAAAACGCTTATCCTTTCTCACTTGCAATTGGTCCAGCAAGTGATTCAAACAATATGAATCCAAAATTGTAAACATGATCATCTAATTTTGGTTTCTCTCCTTTTACCTGTACAATACATAGAAAGCAGCAAAATCACTTTATGTAGTATCAAAAGCAACAGATGAAAGTTAAGAAGCCGAAAAGAATTAAAAGCAACAATACCTCGATGATTTCTATCTCTTCGGCGATTATGGACATACCATAGTCACTTAACTTGGGAAAGCGATGTTCATCGAGTAAAATATTTTTTGTCTTTAATTGGTTTCTAAAACAACTTGGTTTCATACCAGTATGTAAAAAATAAACAGCCTTGACAACTCCAATTAAGATTTCTAATCTATCAAACCATTTTAATGTGAGACATGGCATGGATTTTAATGTGTTAAAAACTTGGCATGATTGAAAGCATAAGTGGTTCTCAAGGAAAAAAAGGAAGAAATGACATTTTTGGGAAAATGAACTGAATGAGCCGACTCAAATTCCACAATGAGCCGACTCATTTAGTGTGATTGGTGCCCAAAACACACGGGTCCCAACAAGCTGCATGAGGCAACATTTTGGCCGACTCATGGGTATGGATGAGCCGACTCAAACTCCTTCATGAGTCGACTCATCAAAATTATGTTCCTTCTCATTTTCTACGGGTCTCAACAGGCTGCCTCTCTGTCATTTTAGGCCGGCTCACCAGGCAATTTGAGCCGACTCATTTTATGATTTGAGTCGGCTCATTATTGTGATGTCTTATTTTTTCATTTAATTTTCCTTTCTATTATTTTACATTCACTAACCAATATAAATAGCTGGTTTCATTTCTTTTGAGAGGTTAACAAGAAAAGTGAAAGATATACACACATCTCTCTTCATCTTCTTCCTTCTTGCATCCATCAACAATCACACACAACAATCTTTGTTGATTAAGGTGATTGCTTCGAAGATAACGTTCAATCGTGAATTAGTGTTTTAGATTGGGTCTAGAGTGTGTAGGTTTTTCTTGGAAAAATCTGAAGGGTTTTCTGCTCCAAGATCATTGAAGATTTGGGGGTTTTGAACACAACGATCGTTCGTAGATTCAGCCGAGTGAGGTAGATTGAAGATCAAGTGGATCGTTCTTTCATATCACGGTAGACGGAGGATTGTGAAGGTCTTTGTGGGCTCACAAGTGTTGAAGAAACTCAGTCGTGCTCAAAGTTTGGAGGATCGTGAATCCTTGCAAGAAGGGAGCAACTAATAGGAGGCTTTCTCGACACGCGTGGAAGACTTGATTCTACGTTGGATCAAGGGTCAAGAAGAAGATTTGACAGCATATTCAACACGGTTTGATTTGTTGGTTCATCTATTTTTCTTCTTGTAAAATAATTGCAATTTAATAAAATTGCCCAATTCGATTGTGAATTGGGGGCAGAGTACTTCGAGCGAGGAAGACGAAGGAACTGTCTAAACAAATTCCTTGTGTTCTTTATGTTTCTCTTATTTTACATTTGCTCATCTTGATTTTGTGTGCTTTAAAATTCTGGTGTATCAAAGTAGTGCACTCAAGGTGTTTTATAAATTGTCACACTCAAAAGTGACAACTAGAGTGTGTAAAATTTTGCACTATTTGATACAACAAAATTATCTTTGGTCTTTGCACTCCAAGTGTTTGGTAAAAAACTTAACCACACAAAATCGATTTGCTTGTGCTTATTTTCTTCTATATATCATTGTTAAGAATAGTTTCATCAAGTGTTGATTTATCAACTGAATCATTTGTGAAATATTAATTCTTCTAGTCATCATTCAAATTCAAATTGGTTTAAGCGTATATCCGATCTTCGGTGACTTCAATTTAAACTAGACGATTTTCTGGGAAACTTCCGCAATACATTTTCAATTAAATTTTGAAAAGTAATTTTTGAAAAGGGGATCTATTCAACCCCCTTTCTAGATCCGAGCTGTCGTCTAACAAGTGGTATCAAGAGCACCGGTTCATCTAGTGCTTCACATACAACTTATTGGAAAATGGACAACGATCCAACGAGGGCGTACAATAGAGCTCCCGTTTTTACCAGAGAAAACTATAGTCACTAGAAGGATTGTATGCGCATTCATATCAACTCTGTTGATAGAAAAATTTGGAAAGTTATTCAAGACGACCTATTTCAAATAACTATGGTCGGTCCGGATAATATCCAAATTGAAAAACTGGAAGCACAATGGGATGGGAATGATGAAAAGAAATATAGCTATGATTGGAAAGCTCGAAATATGCTCATAGCTTCTTTGGGAGTGGATGAATATTTTCGAGTTTCTCATCACACCTCGGCTAAAGCTATGTGGGAAGCCTTACAAGTTGCCCATGAGGGAACCGATGATGTAAAGCTTGCTCGAATTAATACTCTACAACAAGAGTTCGATCGATTTCACATGAGCCAAGGGGAAACCGTTGGTGAAATGGGAAAAATATTTTCTCACTTGACAAATCGAATAAACGTTCTTGGTAAAACTATTCCTAATGATGTAGCTACTAACAAGATTTTGAGATGTCTTACTAGGGAATGGTTGCCAAAAGTTACGGCAATCAAAGAAGCCAATGATGTAAGAACCTTGGATTTAACTACACTCATTGGAAAGCTACAAGAGCATGAACAAGAGCTCTTAAACTTACATGAGCACGAAGACAATGAAATGAAAGAAAAGAACGAGAAAAATAAAGATCATGAGAAGAAGAAGAAGTCTATTGCATTGAAGGCTTCTTCCTCAAAATCCTCCGCCAATGAAGATAGTGAGAGTGATTCTAGTGATGATGAAGACGAATCAAACGAAGATATGAGTTTGTTTATAAGAAGATACAATCGATATTGTCGCTCCCACCAAAATGACAACCAAGTCAAGAAGGGGTACAGACGCGAACGGTCGGCGAAAGAGGGATGAGAACACACAGGAGTGAACTCAAGAGAAAGAAAGAGTCGCCAGCTAGGCATTTTTATCCCGAAGGAAAGGTAATGCTGCATAGACCTAGAAAGATATGGATAAGACGGTTGCGAACCAGAGAGACTGAGAAAGGGGGTCGGTTACAACCTGGGAAGGTATTAGCACCCAGATTGTCCGTCGTACTCGACGGGATCCACGCTTAAAAAGATTTGTGTTTTAAAGGGGTAGTGTCAGTGCAATCTGTGTATCAAAGCTGGAAAGAATGCAAGTGTCAGTGTAAAAGAAGTGAAGTGTGTAAATGTACAGTGTCAATGTAAGAACAGGAATAAGATGCTCAAGATCATGAGGTTAAAAGAATGGTGCTGGAAAGAGGGGGAATGTACAAAGACTTTTGTTCGATAACTGTTAAGTTATGCCTACGTATCCTCTCGTGCAATGAGGAAGTCAGAACACCGTAGTTCGACCCAAAGAGACTGAAAGAAAAAAATGACTTGTGAACTGCTTGCTTGTCTATGCTCAAGTGTATGACCTGTCTGGCTCAGGTGCAAACTGTCTTGCATTAGACAGAAGAAGCAAGTTCTCGTTTATGAGTGAAGATGATGAGAAAAGAATCCCGGAGGAGACGATTATTGTTTGTTTTTGTAGTTTCAGTCTTTTATTGCTTTTGAAAGTTTGTCATAAGTTAATGAGCTTAAGCCTAAACCAATGGATTTAGTAAACTCATCACATCTTCCCTCTGATTAGGGGTAATGAGAATACCTTAAGTGTGAAGTCAGCATCTCACACTTAATTACCATGATGTAGGATTAAGATCATTAACCTACTTATGATTATTTAGATGTTTTTGGTGTTTTTGTTTGGTGTTAAGTAATGAGATTAAGCCATAATCAAAGATTAAACAGACTCATTACACCATCCTAATAGAAGGATAATAGATGAGAGTGTTTAAGCTGAGGAAAGCTCCTCAACTTAATCTATGATTAGGGATTAACCTCATGACAAAACAAGGTCTTTATTAAGTGGATTTTAGTTAATGATAAGATGATGAAGTGATTTTTAGGGTTTGTAAGACAACTTGAGGGGGACTTGTCCATTAACACTAGGGTTAGTCCTTCTTAACCAATTAAGGAAGAATTGGAACCCTAATGCAAGGCCCAAGTTACAAGCTTGATGTCTTGATGATTATTAGATGGATTGATTAAAGGATTTAAACACATTAAGGGTTTAACACTTAGGATTAAAGTTATACACTCCATCCTAATAGAAGGATGCAGGCATAAGCTTAATCACAAAGCCTTAAAGCCTTTAGGGTTTAGTCCCTGATTATGAGATGAGAAAAGAAGACTCAATGATGACACAAAGGTAAAAGCTAAATGGGGGACTAATCAAAACCCTAATTATTGTCATGCTTGGTTGTTCCTAAGGTTTGTGAGGTTTACAAGAGAGATCTTCAAAGAAACCACCAGGAAGCAGATGAAAGGAGCAAAGAGAAGCAAAGTAACTTGCTTCATTTAAGAAGACAAGTCACTTGAAGAAAGAAGGTAAGAGGGACAAGAATGAGCAAGCTCAATCCAAAGCACAAGACAAAATGCAGCAATGATGCATAAGAGAGATGAAAAGAGATTGTGAGAAGTGAAGGCAAATTCACTTCTCAAAGTAACTTACCACCTGAAAAGTTAGTGAAAGGAATGAAATGCAATGCAAATGGGATGGAATGGCATGATGCAAACCAAAACCAGAAGCAAATGTATGATGTTAATGATGCTAAGAGATGATGCAAATATGAGGCAAGGCATGAGAATGATCATACAAACATATGGATGCAAATGAGGCATGCTTAGAACCATGGATGTTCATGAAAAGTTATGAAATGCAGATGACATACAACATGGCAAATGGAAGATGCAATGATCAAACATGATTCTAACATGTCCTAAGATGTGTTATGAATCCATTGGATGCACAAAATGTCATGGAAAGTCATGGTATGCAAGCAAATGGAAGATGTATGCAAAAGAAGGCCCAAATTAGGGTTTATGATCAATGCACAAAACAAAATTCAAAACCAGAAGCAAACATCATGATAAAAATTTGAAAATGCTGGGGACGGCTGCTCTTAGGGTTTATCATGACATAGGACGAATGTCAGATAACAATATCAACGATGGGGACGGCCATCGGATAAAATGATGAAGGGCGATCATCAAGAGGTGAAGGACGATCACCTAGCAGGGGACGGCTGCTAAATATCACGGCATAGGACGAATGCCGGATAAAAAAGATCAACGATGGGGACGGCCATCGGATGAGCATGATGAAGGACGATCATCAAGAGGTGAAGGACGATCACCTAGCAGGGTACGGCTGCTCTCAGGGTTTATCATGACATAGGACGAATGTCAGATAGAAAAGAAATTTTGCTTTGCTGGCGGCCTACTGGGGAATAGTAAACACGGACGAGTGTTTACATCCAAGAAATAAAAGGTATAAGTGTTTTGGTGTTGTGTATAGATTAAAGATGCGGACGAGCATCCCTAAGACTACGATACGGACGAGTATCGGGTAGAAACAAATACTGACACGTGTTCAGAGATGATGATACGGGCGAGTATCAACTGGTTAACAAGGAACACGGACGAGTGTTGATTCTGAGGGGACTCTTCTGGGAAAAAGTAGGCACAGACGAGTGTCTAAATTCAAGAAGACAAGAGTGTTTGACACAGTGTATGGATTAAATATGCGGACGAGCATCCCTAAGACTATGATACGGACGAGTATCAGGTAGAAACAAACGCTTGACGCATGTCCCGAGATGATGGTACAGACGAGTACCAACTGGTTAACAAGGAACACGGACGAGTGTCGAATCTGAGGGGTTTTGAGTAATATATACAAGATACAAACGAGTATCTGTATGAGTGAAAACAGGAGTAATAAGTATGAGTGGTGTAACGACAAGTGTTTAACTTGCTGGAGAGAGTGACACGGACGAGTGTCAAGAGGTATATTATAAACAAGTATATGCTTTACAAAGTGTTTAGGTAATTATGCTGGGGAAAGTGACACGGACGGATGTCAAGAAAGTTATATATATATATATATATATATATATATATATATATATATATATATATATATATATATATATATATATATATATGTGTATCTGCGAGTGCAAAGGGGACGCTTTGGCTTTCTACTGGGGATATGACACGGACGGGTGTCACAAGGAGTATGTACTGGTGTTTGTGAGTGTAAGGCAACTGCTTTAGCTTTCTGCTGGGGATTTGGGAAGTTTTCTGTATATCTTTGATGGATTGTCAATATTCTCAAGTGTTTGATTCAGATCATGGCTTATGATTATGCATATGTTTGATTTTTGCCGTAATGCTCCGTATTAGACGGAATGCTACGCTCTATGGGGAGAATATGATGCGAATGTTATGATTATGCGAAGACAACGATCCGGGATTCGGATCCCGATGCTGTGGAGATCTCCGGCTGATCTGCTTGAAGTGAACATCCCAGCTGGGAGTGAGATCATTGGTGGATCCCACATATACGATTCTGCTTGGGGAAATGGGTCAATGATAGACCTATTCCAGTAAATGAAGGACCCAGCTGGGGTTTGTAGAAACTTCCATTACTCTGTTGTGATTCCTTCACGCGTTGCTCTTCCGGGTAGAGGCTGAAGCTCTGTGGGGAGATGATTCCCTGGCTTTTGCACTTGGCTGTGGAGGAATAGTAAAATGGCAACTTGGCTGGGGGAGAAGAAAAACCATGGGAAGGTCTCCCTGGAGATTTCTGCAGGGGGCCTGCTGAGGATGATGCTGGTGGGCTCAGCTGGGGAGAAACCATCTCCGGTGCTGAATGGATAATGACTTGCCAGCTCGCTGGGGTGAAGTTTACATGCCCCACGTTGCGTTTTGAATACCTGCAATCCTGCAAAGATAGAGAAACGTACAAGTAATCCCGAGGTATCCCTTGCCGGATTCCGTCGTAAGAGTTTAGACACTCCCGGGAGTAAATATATTTCCTGCAAGCACGTATTCTTCTAGAAGAGAAGCATCTGTATTTATGAGATCAGTATCTTAAAGACATCGGACATTTTGCAAATGAAAATAAAATGTACGAGACGAGACATGACTAAAAATCTGATTTTATTAATTCATATGCCCTGAATTGGCAAGATACAGTCAAAGAAACATATCCCCTAAAATGAGGAGATTGTTACAAATTGAGAAACAAAATGTTGGCAATGTTGATGACGCCTCGAAGAGCTTCCCTTTTGCTATGACTCGTATGACATTTGACGTTCTTCTCGTCTGGCTTTCTGAAGAAGGCTGATTCTGAAAGAAGCTTGACCCTTTCGAAGCTTACCATGTTGTAAGTGATACAGACGAATTCAGAATGCAGTTGTTCGCTTATTCCCTTATTTTGCATGGATCGCCCTTTCGGGTTTTCAATCCATCGGGATACTCATTTTTGCCTGAGTTGTCCAATGCGGCTTCTCAACTCAGCGGGTGTACATCTTTTTGTTTATTTTCCCTTATTTTTGCCCGAGTCTTTTATTCTGTTTTTGACTCGCCGGGATGCCCTATTTTTGCCTGGACTTACATTCTGTTTTTATGTCCAGCGGGTCATTTTTACGCGAAGTATTTTTTAACTGCATCTGAATTCACAGGGGACGGGAAGTCTTCACCATCCATAGTACTGAGCATCAGTGCTCCACCGGAGAAAACTTTCTTTACTACGAATGGCCCTTCATAGTTCGGAGTCCATTTGCCCCTGTGGTCTGTATGAGGAGGGAGGAGTCTTTTCAGCACAAGATCTCCTACTTGGTATTCTCGGAGCCTGACTTTCTGATCGAAGGCTTTCTTCATTCTTTTCTGATACAACTGCCCATGACAGATTGCAGCCAATCTCTTCTCTTCAATCAGACTCAGTTGTTCGTATCGGGATCAGACCCATTCTGCTTCGTTCAGCTTAACATCCATCAGTACCCGTGGGGATGGTAATTCAACTTCAACTGGTAGGACTGCCTCCATACCATACACAAGCTGATACGGTGTTGCCCCAGTGGATGTTCTGATTGACGTACGGTACCCATGCAAGGCAAACGGTAGCATTTAATGCCAGTCTTTATAGATGACTACCATCTTCTGCACAATCTTCTTGATATTCTTATTAGCTGCCTCAACCGCGCCATTCATCTTTGGCCTGTAAGGAGAAGAATTGTGGTGTTGGATCTTGAAGTCCCGGCACAGCTCTGCCATCATTTTGTTGTTTAAGTTGGAACCATTGTCAGTAATGATTCGCTCGGGAACTCCATATCGACAGATGATATCTCTCTTCAGAAATCGGGCTACCACTTGCCTTGTAACATTTGCATAGGAAGCTGCTTCAACCCACTTGGTAAAATAGTCAATGGCTACCAAGATGAATCTGTGGCCATTTGAAGCAGTCGACTCAATATTGCCAATCATATCAATGCCCCACATGGCGAAGGGCCAGGGTGAAGACATCACATTCAAAGGATTTGGAGGCACATGCACCTTATCCGCGTAAATCTGGCACTTATGGCATTTTCTGGCATAGGCACAACAGTCGGCATCCATTGTGATCCAATAATAGCCTGATCTTAACAACTTTTTAGCCATTGCATGTCCTCCAGCATTGGTACCAAAGGAACCTTTGTGCACCTCGTGCATCAACAAGTCTGCTTCTGTTCTATCAACGCATCTGAGGAGTATCATGTCAAAGTTTCTCTTGTACAGGGAACCATCAGTATTCAGGAAGAAACTACCAGCTAGCCTTCTTAAAGTCTTCTTATCATTGGAAGATGCCCCAGGCGGGTATGTTTGATCCTCCAAGAAGCACTTAATGTCATGGAACCAAGGCTTATCATCTTTGACAATGTCTGCTGCAAATACATATGCTGGTCTGTCAAGTCTGGACACTGAAATCCGAGGCACAAAGTTGGCAGCTTGAACTTTGATCATGGATGAAATGGTAGCCAGAGCATCTGCAAAGTGATTCTCGTCCCTAGGAATATATTCAAGCTTGACCGTTGTGAAGAAAGTCAATAACCTCCTTGTATAATCCCTGTAAGGTATCAGATGATCCTGGTGTGTGTACCATTTGCCCTTGGTTTGATTAACTACCAAAGCTGAATCTCCGAATACAGTCAAAGTCTTGATCTTGAGGTCAATGGCTTCCTCAAGACCCATAATGCAAGCTTCGTATTCAACTTCGTTGTTAGTGCAGTTGAAGGTGAGTTTTGCCGAGAAAGGCATGTGAACTCCTTTAGGTGTAATGAGTACTGCATCAACACCACGATCATTCATGTTAACAGCCCCGTCAAACATCATAGTCCATTCTTCTTCTGGGTCGGGCCCTTCAGTGTGAATAGGCTCTTCATGATCTTTCGCTTTTACGAACATGATGTCTTCATCAGGGAAGTCAAATCTCATAGGCTGGTAATCATCAATAGGTTGCTCAGCAAGATAATCAGACAATACACTGCCCTTGATGGCTTTCTGAGATGTGTACTGGATGTCATATTCTGTGAGGATCATTTGCCATCTTGCAACCCGTCCGGTAAGAGCTGGCTTCTCAAAAATGTACTTAACTGGGTCCATCTTGGAGATCAATAAAGTAGTGTGGGTCAACATATACTGTCTCAGTCGGCGAGCAGCCCACGCTAAAGCACAACAAGTTTTCTCGAGCAGTGAATAACGTTGTTCACAGTCGGTAAACTTTTTGCTCAGGTAGTATATTGCATACTCTTTTCGACCAGACTCGTCATGCTGGCCCAGCACACACCCCATTGACTCCTCTAATACTGTCAAGTACATTATTAGAGGTCTTCCTTCAACTGGAGGCATAAGGATTGGAGGCTCTTGTAAGTACTCTTTGATCTTGTCAAAAGCCTTCTGGCAGTCTTCGTTCCACCTGACCGTTTGCTCTTTTCTCAACAGCTTGAACAAGGGTTCACAGGTTGCTGTAAGGTGAGATATGAACCTTGAAATGTAGTTCAATCTACCTAGAAACCCTCGAACTTCTTTTTCAGTTTTTGGTGCAGGCATTTCTTGAATGGCTTTGACTTTATCAGGGTCAACCTCAATCCCTTTCTCGCTTACAATAAATCCCAGCAGCTTACCAGACCGCACCCCGAATGTGCACTTGTTGGGGTTCAATTTTAGTTGGTACTTCCTCAGACACTTGAATAGTTTCAACAGATTTACCAGGTGGTCTTCTTCTGTGAGGGACTTGGCAATCATGTCATCCACATAACATTCAATTTCTTTATGGATCATGTCGTGGAATAACGTCACCATAGCCCGTTGATAGGTTGCACCAGCATTCTTTAGTCCGAATGGCATCACCTTGTAACAGAACGTGCCCCAGGGTGTGATAAAAGTTGTCTTCTCCATGTCTTCAGGTGACATCTTGATCTGATTGTATCCTGAAAATCCGTCCATGAAGGAGAACACCGAGAACTGAGCCGTATTGTCAACCAGTACATCAATGTGAGGTAATGGAAAATCATCTTTCGGGTTGGCTCTGTTCAGATCCCGGTAGTCAACACACATTCTCACTTTTCCGTCTTTCTTTGGCACAGGTACAATATTAGCGACCCACGGTGGATAACTAGTTACAGCAAGGAAACCGGCGTCCCACTGCTTTTGTACCTCTTCCTTTATCTTCATTTCCATATCTGGGCGAGTACGGCGCAGCTTCTGTTTTACTGGCGGGCAACCTTCTTTCAAAGGCAGCTTGTGCATGACAATATCGGTGTCTAACCCTGGCATATCCTGATAAGACCAAGCAAAGACATCCACATACTCCCGAAGCATATCAATCAGTTGTTCCTTCACTGAGTCTTGTAGGCAGGCCCCGATCTTAACTTCTTTCACATCTTCTTCCATACCAAGATTAACCGTTTCAACCTCCTCCTGATGAGGGGTGATAACCTTCTCCTCTTGCCTTAACAACCTGGCTAGCTCTTCAGGAAGATCATAATCTTCTTCAACCCCTTCATCAGCTTGATTGATTGGATTGTCAAAGTCATACGATGTCATAGCAGTGTTGTTGTCGGTGCAGTCTGGAAGGCACTTTCTGCAAGGGTTTAGATTGTTCATTTTAGTGATTGATTTTAATTTTGTTTAGAAAAAGTGAAATGAAGTTATCATTTTGAAAACATTGCCATTTTATTTTTGTACAAAAAGAAAAATGAAAAACAGTGAGCTGAAAAGGAAAAAGACTCATTTGCAAAAGATGTCCGATTTCATTGATTGATCTGTTTGCACAAAATTACAAGATGGCCCGATTACAAAATGAGTCTTGTCATCTTGGGCAAGATGCAAGACTTGATGCATGCTTAAAACCACAGGAAATAATAATTACTCTGCAGGAGTAACCCTTATAATTTCCTGGGAAGACCAGTTTGAGATACGGCTCCCCGGGATCCTTGGACGTATCCAGCTCTCCAGGTTGCGCTCATCTTCCGACTCATCTTCCAAGTTGTTCACTGCATCTGGGGTGAGCATCCCCCACTGATAAAACTGGGCTTCTTAGCAGCCTCTGATTGATCTTGTTGAGTTGGTTTGTAACCCAACCCAAATCTGTCCTCCTTCTTCTCCACAGGCAACAGCTTGCCCCAGCCTTGGGCAGTCCCCTCTTCAACAACCTTCCTGGCTTGCTGATAAGATGTCATGGAGGTTCCAAGTACAGCAGATGCTTCATTAATGTTCAGGTCTTCAAATCCCTGGCTCATGGTTTCATGGATCTCTCCATCCATCTCAATGTATTTGTACGTAGCCAGATGGCTAACAAAGATATCTTCTTCACCACAGATGGTGATGATCTGGCCTTCCCACTCGAATTTCAGCTTCTGGTGAAGGGTAGACGTAACTGCGCCAGCGACATGGATCCAAGGTCTACCCAACAAACAACTGTAGGCCGGCTGAATGTCCATCACATAGAAGGTAATTTTAAAAGTCTGCGGGCCAATCATCACAGGCAGATCAATCTCTCCTAGCACTGATCTCTTAGAGCCATCAAATGCTCTCACCACCAAATTACTTGGACGCAATGCCAAGCCATCATACTCCAGCTTCACCAAGGCTTTCTTTGGTAAAACATTGAGTGAAGACCCAGTGTCTACCAGTACATGTGATAGAACAACACCCTTGCATTCTAGAGTGATGTGTAAAGCCTTGTTGTGGTTACATCCCTCAGTTGTTAAATCAGCGTTGGTAAAACCCAATCCATGGCTGGTATTGACATTCGCTACCACGGTCTCCAGCTGATTAACGGTGATCTCCTCTGGCACATATGCTGCGTGCAAGACTTTTAGTAATGCATTCCGGTGAGCTTCGGAACACATCAACAGGGATAATATGGAGATTTTTGAGGGAGTTTGGTGAAGTTGATCCACCACTTTGTAATCACTCCTCTTTATAATTCTTATGAACTCGTCTACATCTTGCTCAAAAGACGTCTTCTGAGTTTCCTTGAGAATGGGTTCTTCAGATATTACACTCTTTCCCTTTACTTTGGCAGCAACTTCTGCTTCGGCATTAGGTCTTTGTGATTGCGAGGCAAAAAGGCGTCCGCTTCTGGTGAAGCCTCCGCCTCCCCCGACATTACCAATCTGTGGAGAAGAGGTTGAAGAGTCAAAAGTGATTTTCTCCCCATTGCAGTAAAGGTCAGAGCCATAATGCCAAGGGATGGCATTACTGCTTTCATATGGATTTGGTCCAGGTACCGTGATGGTAACTGGACTGACTGCTGCAGAGGAAGGTGCTGAAATGGTGTGTGGATCGTAGTAGATGGTGACTGGTGACCTGGCAGGAGATGCCACTGTTTGTTGTTGAAAATTGTTGTTAGGAGGAACATATGACGGATCATAATAAATGGTGACTGTTGAGATGTCTGTTGGCGTTGTAGAAGATTCTGAATAAAGGGGTGTTGATGTTGTAGAAGGAATGGTTGTTGTCATTTGATTTGTTGATATGATGGACGAAGCCATTGTTGATAGTACTGATGAATTGCTTGGAATGATTGTTGTTGCAGTTGTAGAAGACTCAGGAATTGTTGTCAGAGAGATTGCTGGATTTGTAGGTGCTGATGTTGTGATTTGAAGTAGGCCACTCTGGATAAGACCATCTATGCCGCTTCTCAAGTTATCACACCCGTTTACCGAAATGTTGCAATAACCACAACCGAGCTCACACCCGGGGAACATCTGACATTCTAGGAGCTGAGCTTTAATTTCTACCAGAGGTGTCCGAATCTGCCCAACACTGGTTATTAAGAAAGACGGCTTATCTTCCTCAATAGCATTAATTCTTGGTCCTCCATGGTTGGGCATGGGATTCTTGTTGACATTTGGCGGGGGTGCAAAGTTTAGAGCTTTAGAATCTACCAAGTCTTGTACCTTCATTTGTAAAGCCCTGCATTTCTCTATACTGTGGCCAGGTGCATTGGAGTGAAAAGCACATCTGGCGTTGGCGTCATAATTTCTTGGCAGACTGGAAGGATCTGGTGACGCCAATGTCCTTAACTCAACCAAGTTGAGCTTCAGGAGTTGTGGCAATAAAGCGGCATAAGGCATAGGGATTGGATCAATCACCCTATTGGCATGAGATGTTCTCTGCTGAAAAGGTCTTTGTTGATTGTTGTTGTTGTTGTTGTTGTAGTTTCTCTGAGGCGGATACTGAACTTGTTGCTGGTAGTGGGGTTGTTGTTGTGGTTGATATGCTGGTTGTTGAGGAATTGGAGCTTGAATAGTGACAGCTGCCACTGACCTATGAACATACTGTGGTCTGCCCCTGTTGGCCTGAATAACATTAGTCTCACCGGTTCTTCTTGGGCCTACAAAAGGTTTTCTGGGGTTGCTGGACGAGCTCGCACCATTGTCAGAAATCTTGCCCATCTTTAATAGGCTTTCAATCCTTTCTCCAGCTATGACTACGTCAGCGAAGCTGGTGGAAGAAAAGGCAGCTAGCCTGTCAATATATGTCCCTTGGAGGGTATTCATAAACATGTCGGCCATTTCTCTTTCCGACAAGGGTGGTTGGACAGCAGCAGCAAGCTGTCTCCACCTCTGGGCGTATTCCCTGAAGCTTTCTCTGGATGATTGAGACATTCCCATCAGGAGGGTCATGTTAGGAGCCATGTCCAAGTTGTATTGGTACTGTCTGATGAAGGCCTCAGCTAGGTCCTTCCAGCATCTGATGGTTGCTCTGGTCAAGTGAGAGTACCATTCCCTTGAAGCACCTGTCAAACTGTCTTCAAAGTAAAACATCCACAGTTTTTCATCCATTGTGTATGCCTTCAGCCTCCCTAGAAAGGATTGCAAGTGGGTTCGTGGACAGGAAGTTCCGTTGTACTTCTCGAAGCACGGGGGTTTAAACTTGTGGGGAATCCTTACCCCATCCACTAATCCCATATCCATGACATCAAAGCCCAGGGAATTTTGAGACTCCAGAGATCTCAATTTCTCAGCAATTTCATCTAGCCTTCTGTCATAGGCTTCATCCCCAGCTCCCATTACAGTGAATTGATCCTCTTGGGGGTCTTCTTGTAATACTCTGCCCGTAGTAGCATTCCCTTGCACATTAGAAGGGATGTTGATCTCTGGATGAAGATGAGGCCCATACACTGGTGGATTAACATGAGGCTGAACCCTCTCATTGTTGCTCGTTCCTCCAGTCCCTAGATGGGGTTCTTCCTGGGTCTGCCTTTCTACCAATGCCCTTAATCTTTCTTGGCTTTGAGCCAAGCCATTCATCACTTCCATGAACTGAGTCATTTGGTTCCTCATCTCTAGCCTCTCATTGGCCATTTGAGTCCTGACTTCTGTAAGATCCTGCTGTACTTGGTCCATCTGTATACCCGGAAGGTTGTTGCGAGTAGGATATCTGTGCGGACGGTTGAGTGGGAACACCCGACGACGAGCAATAATTCCTGAATCGACAACAGAGTTAGTAACAAACAAAACAAAAACCTACAAAACAAAACAAAAGTTAGTATGCAATGCAGTATGCTTATTTGTTTCCAAGGTATCCGGCTTGGCATTTGGTTTTGACCTTTCCAGACCCCTGAGGAAGGTGCTTTGATGTTGCTCGGGAGAAAGAAACTCAAATGAAACAAACTAATGAATATATTACAAATGGTGAATCATACATAGTTTGTTTTTTACAATACATGCCCCTGAGGGGTCAAAATACAACATAAAAAGGAAAAGTACATGAAATGAAAGCAACAACAAGCAAAAGTCAGACACCAAGACCAAACTCATCCTCCTTAACTTCCTTCAGAAGTGCCTCAGTTACAGGATCAGCCGGATGCTCTGTGAGGTTTCTGATAAGAAGATTCCTGGTGGCAATAGCAGTGGTTAGCTTCTTGTGTCTGCCTTGGTCCTTTGACCTCTTCACACCAGCCCTAAGCTTCAATTCTGAGATCTCCTTCTGGGCTGCCAGCAGGGCTTCCTGTTGTTTCTTTTCATTAGCCTCCAACTGCTCAATCCTGTCTTGAGTTCTCTTATCCTCTTGAGTACGAGCTTCAGTGATCCTGACCCACCTAGCTTGACTTTCTTTCAGATAGAGATCAGTCCTAGCCTTCTGAAATTGGGCCTCTTTACAGGCATTCTTCAAAATTTGCTCTCCTGCTCTTGATTTCTTGATGTAGTCCTCTGCTTTTTCAATCTTGGCTAGATGCTCCACTTTAAGCTTCTCCAACCTTTCAATGTCCAGACGACCATCACTTCTCTCCCAGAGGGTCCTCTTCAGGGCTTGAGACAGATTCTCATTCCTTTCCTTTAGTTTCTCAAACTCTTCCAGGCTGACAGTGGCTGGAGGTGGTGCTGTGGATGGTCCAGGTGCATCCTCAATGGTGAAAGGCATCCCAGAAATTTGAGCCCTAGCATGAGACCACTCATAATACTGAGCTGAGGCCACATTGTTGCATCTCCCAAGAATGGCCATCCCTTTGGTCTGGATATTGTCCCAAGCCCAGGATGCTTGCCTGACAACTACTAGATTAGGCTTAATCTCACAATAAAGGGTTTCAGCCAAGTCTTGTACTCTAGGAGGGTGGACCAATGCATAGCCCAATTGTCTTTTAAATAGCAAAGGGTTGTAGTCGATGCAACCCTTCACTCCTATCAGGGGTACATTGGGGAACTGCCCACAACTAGTAATGATGTCCCTGCCTTTGGTGCTCTGGGTGCACCACCTGATGTCATCTGAAGTCAAAGCAATAAGTCTCCTAGCCCAATTCTTCTGTTGGTGAGGATTCAAGAATGCATCAGTCTTGGGCAAGTGTTTGAGCAGCCAGGTATGGAACAGGGGAGCACATCATCTCACCAACCTTCCTCTTTGCTTCTCATTCCTTTGGTGAACAGAGTAGTAGAAATCTCCCAGTAAGGTGGGTACTGGGTTTCTTAGAATGAAAAGATGAATGGCATTCTTGCTGATAAACTTGGGCTCATCTGCAAAAAGTATAACCCCATATATACTGAGGGCTAACAATGCACAAACTGCCTTCCATTCTCCCAAGGAAGCCTTCAGGATAGCCTGAGAAGTCAAGAAATCCAAGTGTAGACCAGAGATTCCAGCCTTTGTTGTCATGTTCTGCTCAATCAGAATAGGTTCCAGATACAGTGCTTTTGCCACTTCTTCATTGCTGGGAAAAGCCATTTCCGGGTTGAAGGGGATACCACCCCTGATAGGCACTCCAATCAGTGATGAATACTCCTCCAACAGGGGTCCCAACTGAAAATTCTGGAAGGTGAAGCATCTCAAAGGAGGATCATAGAACTGTAGGCAAGTGTGAATCAAGCTCCTCTGGGAAGGGTCCAAATCCATAACCATATCAAGGATGCCTCCATAATGTTCTCTGAATAATGGTATATGGTCTGGAGTGATAAGTGTCTGGACCTTCCTGATGCCAGTCAGCTCAGGCTCAAAGAAATGGTATGAGATGTTGCTCTTCTTGGGTGCCATGTCTGCTGATGAAGAGCTGAGACAGATGCTGATGATGATGATTGATACTAGAAGATGAGCCACTGATAGGCTGATGCTGGTGGTGAAGGTAACTGAAGCAAGTAGCTGATGAAGATAGCTGAAGCAGATACTGATGAACAGGGGTCTATGCAGATGAAGGGGTCAAAACCAAGCCAAATATGATGTGGATACCCTGAAAAACAAATAAGCAAATGTTAAATGATGCAATGATGATGTATACAAATGATATGCAAGGGTTTGTGATCAAGCTGGATCTGATTACTGCCTTGGTATAAGTCCATGTATGTTTAAGAAGTCCAGATGGAGGTTCATAAGTCCAGTAACCAAGGTGGGGGACTCAAATAAGGAGTCATATATCCAGGGTTAAAACACAAGAACTGTCCAAAGTGGAGCATTCTCAAACACAATAAGTATCAGGGTATGATGTGGCCAATGGTTCCTGCAAACCTGTAAACAGCCCAACCCCCTCACAGGTGGTGTTCTAAAACAAGGATCCTCAGACTTGGATCAGTTATGAGAAGTGTAAACACTTCTAACCCGGAGGTACAGTGTTTACAATAACCATAAAAGATCCTCCTCTAATTCACCTCAGTTTCTGAAGGTCGTAATAAAGGTCATCCAAACTTAGCAGGCTTCCCAGATAGCCCTAGCACTACAGGAGATCTGTAGCACAGAGTTCTCAAGAAGAAACCCATATCTGAACCGTGTTTCATATTCCCGCACCAGACCGAAATGGAATGGGAAAGAACATGAACCACTCTAGCCTAGGTGTCACTTAGGTCCCATGTATAGGACCTTAACTCTCAGTAGAACCCCACCCACCAAAGCAAAAACCAGATCCAGCCAGATAACAGTATGACAGTATGATATATAAAGCTGTAAAGAAAGCAATAAATAACTGTACATAAAGCAGTAAATAAAGCAAATATACAAACACAAATAGCACATAACACCCCAGTAAACACAAATCAAACAAGCGCTAGGAGGAACCCACGAAAAGAACCAGAAGCCCTGGTTACAGTATAAGATTCCCCAGCAGAGTCGCCAAGCTGTCGCTCCCACCAAAATGACAACCAAGTCAAGAAGGGGTACAGACGCGAACGGTCGGCGAAAGAGGGATGAGAACACACAGGAGTGAACTCAAGAGAAAGAAATAGTCGCCAGCTAGGCATTTCTATCCCGAAGGAAAGGTAATGCTGCATAGACCTAGAAAGATATGGATAAGACGGTTGCGAACCAGAGAGACTGAGAAAGGGGGTCGGTTACAACCTGGGAAGGTATTAGCACCCAGATTGTCCGTCGTACTCGACAGGATCCACGCTTAAAAAGATTTGTGTTTTAAAGGGGTAGTGTCAGTGTAATCTGTGTATCAAAGCTGGAAAGAATGCAAGTGTCAGTGTAAAAGAAGTGAAGTGTGTAAATGTACAGTGTCAATGTAAGAACAGGAATAAGATGCTCAAGATCATGAGGTTAAAAGAATGGTGCTGGAAAGAGGGGGAATGTACAAAGACTTTTGTTCGATAACTGTTAAGTTATGCCTACGTATCCTCTCGTGCAATGAGGAAGTCAGAACACTGTAGTTCGACCCAAAGAGACTGAAAGAAAAAAATGACTTGTGAACTGCTTGCTTGTCTATGCTCAAGTGTATGACCTGTCTGGCTCAGGTGCAAACTGTCTTGCATTAGACGGAAGAAGCAAGTTCTCGTTTATGAGTGAAGATGATGAGAAAAGAATCCCGGAGGAGACGATTATTGTTTGTTTTTGTAGTTTCAGTCTTTTATTTCTTTTGAAAGTTTGTCATAAGTTAATGAGCTTAAGCCTAAACCAATGGATTTAGTAAACTCACCACATCTTCCCTCTGATTAGGGGTAATGAGAATACCTTAAGTGTGAAGTCAGCATCTCACACTTAATTACCATGATGTAGGATTAAGATCATTAACCTACTTGTGATTATTTAGATGTTTTTGGTGTTTTTGTTTGGTGTTAAGTAATGAGATTAATCCATAATCAAAGATTAAACAGACTCATTACACCATCCTAATAGAAGGATAATAGATGAGAGTGTTTAAGCTGAGGAAAGCTCCTCAACTTAATCTATGATTAAGGATTAACCTCATGACAAAACAAGGTCTTTATTAAGTGGATTTTAGTTAATGATAAGATGATGAAGTGATTTTTAGGGTTTGTAAGACAACTTGAGGGGGACTTGTCCATTAACACTAGGGTTAGTCCTTCTTAACCAATTAAGGAAGAATTGGAACCCTAATGCAAGGCCCAAGTTACAAGCTTGATGTCTTGATGATTATTAGATGGATTGATTAAAGGATTTAAACACATTAAGGGTTTAACACTTAGGATTAAAGTTATACACTCCATCCTAATAGAAGGATGCATGCATAAGCTTAATCACAAAGCCTTAAAGCCTTTAGGGTTTAGTCCCTGATTATGAGATGAGAAAAGAAGACTCAATGATGACACAAAGGTAAAAGCTAAATGGGGGACTAATAAAAACCCTAATTATTGTCATGCTTGGTTGTTCCTAAGGTTTGTGAGGTTTACAAGAGAGATCTTCAAAGAAACCACCAGGAAGCAGATGAAAGGAGCAAAGAGAAGCAAAGTAACTTGCTTCATTTAAGAAGACAAGTCACTTGAAGAAAGAAGGTAAGAGGGACAAGAATGAGCAAGCTCAATCCAAAGCACAAGACAAAATGCAGCAATGATGCATAAGAAAGATGAAAAGAGATTGTGAGAAGTGAAGGCAAATTCACTTCTCAAAGTAACTTACCACCTGAAAAGTTAGTGAAAGGAATGAAATGCAATGCAAATGGGATGGAATGGCATGATGCAAACCAAAACCAGAAGCAAATGTATGATGTTAATGATTCTAAGAGATGATGCAAATATGAGGCAAGGCATGAGAATGATCATACAAACATATGGATGCAAATGAGGCATGCTTAGAACTATGGATGTTCATGAAAAGTTATGAAATGCAGATGACATACAACATGGCAAATGGAAGATGCAATGATCAAACATGATTCTAACATGTCCTAAGATGTGTTATGAATCCATTGGATGCACAAAATGTCATGGCAAGTCATGGTATGCAAGCAAATGGAAGATGGATGCAAAAGAAGGCCCAAATTAGGGTTTATGATCAATGCACAAAACAAAATTCAAAACCAGAAGAAAACATCATGATAAAAATTTGAAAATGCATTCAAAGGAACCCTAAACCTATACAAACTCACTGCCCAAAGGAGGGGATCCAACTCTTAACCTAACGAGAGTTATGAATTTCCTAAGATTGCTAGGGTTTTAAGGTACCTCATCAAGACAAATGCCAAACAAAAAGGAAATGCAGAATCAATTCATGCCAATTTAATACTACAAACTACATGCTATACAAGATGCAATGCAAGAAGAACCATTGTCCAACTCTTAAAGGCCAGGCAGAAATGAATTTTTGAAGATTGAATCAAAATAATGCCTTGAATTGAAATTAAATCCATTGAAAATTGTCAAAAGGCATCAAGATCAAAAAAGAAATTTGGTTTGAGAGTTGGACAATGTTTCTAAATGATTTTAAATGTTTCATGAATTTTTTTGTGATTTTTAAATACCTAAAAGTATTTTTAATTAATTAATTCTCATTAATTAATTAAAAATAACCTTTTAAATGATTTAAAAATATTTTTTAATGCAGAAAATAAAAATAAAAATGTTTTTGGTTTCTGAAAATTAATAAAAGGTTTGATAAAAAATTTCAGAATTTTTCAATGTATTTTGCTATTTTTAAATAAATGTACAAAAGAAATGAAATTAAATGAAATAAAAATAAAATAAAATGAGAAGTATGCTGATCCAGTGGCCAGGATTCAAATTTGACACGCGGGAATTGACTGGCGCGCGTTTGGGTGGTTGGGATTCATTCTGAGATTTGAATTTAATTAATCCTAATTAATTACATAAATGACTGGATTAGGGTTTAATCAACGCATCTGGGACGTCCATTCGCGCGCGGGTCAAACGAAGTCAGCCCATCCTACGCTCCAAATTCAAACTGAGCCCTAAACCTCATTAATACACTAATCACTTTCAGGTGGCCGGAGAAGACTTCCGGTCGTCTTCTCCGGCCAGACCCTCACTTGAAAGTTGCTAACTTTCTCAAAACTCCATGAAAATGAAACCTAACTGCCCAGAATCAAACCCCATTCAACACTGAATCAAAACCCCCAAACAAAAACCATTTTTCATTCATTAATCATGCAAATCGAAGCAAAACATATTTAGGGCAGAAAGTTTCAGACAGCTCATACATACTCAATACTCCACCATTTTCATTTTTAAACACATCATGATGATCAGGATAACATGTAGAATCAATTTATAACAAGTAAATGAAGTTCTGGAAAATTTGTTCTTGATGGATACCTGAACTGAAGTCCTTCGAACAGGAGCTTTCTGAGCCTTTCTCCTATGCAAACTGACTCCTCTGGTCCCCCTGAGCTCAATAGAATGCTTCACAACTCTTGTTGATGGCTGATTTGGGAGATTGCAGAAGTTCTGTTCAAGGGGGGGTGGTGATCGTGTTTTGGTTTCAGTGACTTTCAAGCTATTTTAATGGCTGGTTTGTGATCAATGGAACATGCTGAGATCAATGGTGAAGTTTGTTGGTGTGTTGGATGCTTGTGGAGTCAGTTTCGAATGGTTTTGCAAGTTGGAGCCATTTTGATAACTATGGCTTGGGGTCTGTTTCAGCCTGAAGTGTGTGGTGTGTTATGCTGGCTTTGGTCCACTTATCACAACTAGAGAGGTCAGAGGAGTTGGTGTGCCCTATTGTGATTGGTATGGGTCTTTGGCCAAAATGTCAACTTGACTTGTACTTGAGGTATGGGCAATGGTACAACTTGCTTTTTGGCTTGTCTTGGTTCAGCTGAGTTTAGGGAGAACCATGGAATTGTTTATGAGATAAATCAGCAAGTTGATCAAGGTTTGTGTAGTGTTTTGCAAATTTTACAAAGTTTGGCCCCTTTGGAAATTCTTGAGATTCAAGGCATCAAAATGCAATGTTCTTTGACCCATTCTGATTTTTAGAGGTCATGTGATCATGTTGTGAAGAATTTGTACACATTTGAGGCCTTTAGAACACTTGATCATAGCATTTTGCAAAATGCCTCTTTGGTAGAAAACTTCAAATTTTGTGATTTTAGCCAACTTTGACAAGCCATAACTTTTGATCCAAAATGAATTAGGATGAGTTCTTGTACTTTTTGAAAAGGGAATGATCCATTCTACAACTTTCATGACCAAAGTTTTTCCATTTGAAGCATTTTTGAATCAAAAAGCAAGGGTTGAAAAAGTTTCCCAAAATGGCAATTTTCATTATAAGTCAACTTTCCCAAAAAGTCAACTTTGCAAATGGCTTGAAATTCTTCAATTTTGTGAACTTCTAACATCTTCTATGATCAAATAAAGATCATACACAATCAAAATGATGAAGAACACCCTTTGGTTGGGTCATTGGGGACCTCAGATGCCCTGATTTTGCACTGGCTTGTTCAAAAAGTCAACTCTTGATTAGATGACTTCTTCATGGAATTTCTTCATGAAACTTGATATGCATGATCCCTATACCATATAGAGACCAATAGAAATAAGAATGACCAAAAAAATTGGAGTTATGGCCTCTGAAACCAAAACCTTAATTCTAGGTCATATGTGAAGTTAAACCTGGCTCTGCTTCCATGCCATTCTCAGTTCTTGTGATTCTTTGACTTTATTGACTTTGTGGGGATATAATATGATGCTTGAACATATATGGACCCCTTTGAAGTGATTGATGACCTTTGGAGTGGCTCAAGAAGCTCTTGGATTGCTCAGATCACAAACCCTAGATGCAGATGACTTTGAACCAATGCAGTGAATCAAAAATGTGGTATGGGATGCTATGATTGGATTTATGCATATGAAATGATCACAAGCCATGGTGTGAATGGGTGAGGGCAAATTTGGGGTGTTTACAGATATCTCAAAAAGAATGAAATATCTCATTCAGACAAACGTCTCATCAACTATCGAAGAAAATCTAATACTTCCAAGCAAGAGTTTGTTAAAAGTACTAAAGGTAAGGGATCTTGTTACAACTGTGGAAAACTGGGTCATTACAAACCGGATTGTCCTATGTTAAAGAAAGACAAGGCAAAAGACAAGCATCAAAGAAACGATAATAAGGCTAGAAGAGCATATATTTCTTGGGAAAGTGATAGTGATTCGTATAGCAAAGATAGCTCAAGCGATGAGGAAGAGAAAGTAAATCTTTGCCTCATGGCTCATAAGAAAGGCAAGAAAGAGGTAAGACATGCTAAATATGATAATGCTGAAAAATTGTCTTATAATGATTTGCTTAGTACTTTTAATGTTCTCTGTCAAGAGGCTAAAGAAGCTTTCAAGCGCATTGCATCCGATAAAAGAATTTTTGCATATTTAGAGAAAAAGGATTCGGATAATGAAAATGCAATGAAAGCTCTTAAGACATCGATGGTATAATCTATGGTAGAATCTATGGTAGAAGACAAGCAAGAATGGCATAACTTTCATAGTTGTGAAACATGTTGCATTTGGCAAAAAGAAGTTAAAACTATTCAAGCCAAACTAGACAAGTGATCACAACTAAAGATGACGTTTACTATTGATCGTTCAAACTTTAGAGAATCAATGAACAACCCATATAAAAAATATACCTATGTTGTGAAGGATCAAAATAGTAAATGCAAGTCTAAACCATTCTTGAAATGTCACTATTGTTGCAAGGAAGATCATACGATTGCCAAATATCGGTTTAGGAGATACTTGGTCCCTAAAGGCATTTGTCAATGGTTGCCCAAAAGCAACAAAATTTTCACTTACACTCTAGGACCCAATGAAAATTGGGTACCTTTCTCTCTTGTCTAATCATGTAGGTGGAATGTCTTGAGACTACGGAGAAATGTTGGTTTCTTGATAGTGGATGCTCAAAACATATGACAGGTGATATTTCCCTATTCTATGACTTTGTGGCTAAGAAGAAGGGTTTTGTTACCTATGGTGATAACAACAAGGGAGCTATACTCGGCAAAGGTAGTGTAGGTAATCCCTCTTCTACATCTATCTCTAATGTCCTTTTAGTTGAGGGTCTTAAGCATAATCTTGTTAGCATTAGTCAATTAAGTGACAAGGGATATAATGTCTCATTCTCTAAAGAAGGTTGCATAATTGAACATAATGAAAACAAAGAGGATTTGTTTAAAGGCTTGAGGGTTAACAATGTATATATGCTTGATTTGAATTCGATGACCATGAGTAATCCTAAATGTCTTATTTCCAAAAGTGAAGAGTCTTGGCTTTGGCATAGACGTTTAGCTCATATCAACTTTGACTTGCTAAATAAGGTTGTTTCCAAAAACTTTGTAGTCGGTTTTCCTAACATAAAGTTCACTAGAGACCATCTTTTTGATGCTTGCCAAATGGGAAAGAAAACAAAGATATCTTTTAAATCAAAAAATTTAGTCTCTACTTCTAGACCTCTTAAACTTCTACACATGGATCTTTTTGGTCCTTCTAGAATCAAAAGTATAGGAGGGAACTATTATGGTTTTGTTATTGTTGACGACTACTCTCGATTTTGTTGGACAATCTTCTTAGCTAGTAAAAGTGATACTTTTTCGGCTTTTGAAACTTTTGCCAAATTATCTCAAAATAAACTTGGCACAAACATTGTAACAATTAGAAGTGACCATGGAGGTGAGTTTGAAAATCATTTCTTTGAATTTTTTTTTGAAAACCATGGCATTGATCATAATTTTTCTGCTCCTAGAACTCCACAACAAAATGGTGTTGTGGAACGTAAAAATTGTGTGTTGGAGGAATTGGGAAGAACTATGATTAATGATAGCGGTCTTCCTAAATATTTTTGGGCCGATGCTATTAGCATCGCGTGCTATGTTTTAAATAGGACCACTATTCGACCTATTCTAAACAAAACACCCTATGAACTTTTAAAAGGAAGAAAGCCAAATGTGTCGCATCTTCATGTCTTTGGTTGCAAATGTTTTATGCTAAATACTGGAAAGAAAACCTTGGTAAATTTGATTCAAAAAGGCGGATGAGGACATCTTCCTTGGATACTCTAATTCAAGCAAACCATATAGAATATACAATAAAAGGTTGCTTATAGTTGAAGAATTTATACATGTATCTTTTGATGAATCTTATCTGAATGTGGTCGAAAAAGGTAGTGTTGTTATTGGTGCAGGTGCCTCTTCAAGTGAGATTGTTAAAGACCTTGATATTTCTCGTGTGGAACCCATTCCGGATATTGTTAATAAGGAGCCGGTTGATGTGTCTAGTCTCAAAGATGAAGGTCAAGCATCCTCCCAAAATGACCTACCATTGGAATGGAAGACATCAAAAGACCATCATATCGATAACATCATTGGAGATATCTCAAAGGGTGTCATTACTAGATCAAGGATAAGTAACTTTTGTTTTTATCATGCCTTCATATCTCAAATTGAGCCTAAAAATGCCAAAGAGGCCTTACTTGATGAAAATTGGTTCCTAGCCATGCAAGAGGAACTAAATCAGTTTAAAAGAAATGAGGTTTGGGACCTTGTTCCACCTCCGCGAGATCATCGAGTAATTGGCACCAAATGGGTTTTTAGGAACAAATTGGATGAAAACGACATTATTATTCGCAACAAGGCCCGTCTTGTTGCTCAAGGGTATAACCAAGAGAAAGGCATAAACTATGAGGAAACGTATGCTCATGTTGCCCGCCTTAAGGTTATACGCCTTTTACTTGCATTTGCTTGTTCACAAAATTTCAAATTATACCAAATGGATGTTAAGAGTGCTTTCCTTAACGAATATATAAATGAAGAGGTATATGTGTGTCAACCTCCTGGATTTGAAAATTATGAAAAACCAAATCATGTATACAAACTAAAACGTGCTTTATATGGTCTTAAACAAGCTCCTAGAGCTTGGTATGAGCGTATAAGTAAATTTTTAATCAATCAAGGTTTTTCAAGAGGAAAGGTTGACACTACACTCTTTATTAAACGAGAAGGAAATCATTCTATATTAGTTCAAGTATATGTAGATGATATTATTTTTGGATCTACTAACATGAAGTTAGTCAAAGAATTTTCAAGCTCTATGCAAGGTGAATTTGAGATGAGTATGATGGGGGAGCTTAACTTCTTCCTCGGACTTCAAATTAGACAACTTGAAGATGGAACTTTCATAAGTTAAACTAAATATTTCAATGAGTTGCTCAAAAGGTTTGATATGACAAATTCCAAGCCTATTGATACACCAATGCCTACGGCTGCGAGTCTTGATCGTGATGAAAAGGGTAAGGATATGGATATAAAAAGGTATCGAGGTATGATCGGATCCCTTCTTTATCTTACCACATCGCGTCCAGATATTATGTTTAGTGTATGTATGTGTGATAGGTTTCAATCGTGCCCTAAGGAATCGCACTTAAAATCAGTTAAACGCATACTTAGGTATCTTTGTGGTACGTCTAAGTTTGGCATGTGGTATCCTAAGGGTAGTGATTGCTCTTTGGTAGGTTTTTCCGACTCCGACTTTGCCAGTTGCAAAGTGGATAGGAAAATCACAAGTGGAACTTATAATTTCTTTTCAAACTCTCTTGTTAGTTGGCATTGCAAAAAGCAAGTTTCTGTTTCTTTATCAACTGCGGAGGCAGAGTATATTGCAGTCGGAAATTGTTGTGCCCAAATCATATGGCTAAAACAACAATTGCTTGACTTCAATATCTCTCTTAAAATAATTCCAATTTTGTGTGACAACACTAGTGCAATTAATCTTACCAAAAATCCTATTCTTCATTCACGCACTAAGCATGTTGAAATAAGGCATTATTTCCTTAGGGATCATGTAGAGAAAGGTGATGTGGTGTTTAAGCACGTTGATAGTTCGAATCAACTAGCCGACATTTTTACAAAACCACTTGCTACCGATATCTGTAGGGAACTTGGTGTTCTTGACATCTCGGATAGATCTTGATAATCATTGCTTTGTTTTATATTATTGTTTGGTTCAACTCTTCTTGTCTCTAACTTCTTGTTGCATAGTGTTATCTTACTTCTCTTTCACATATACTCGAGGTAATATCCTTCTAAACTTAGTTATCTCTATTCATTCATGATATATATAATATAATTGTGTGGCCTTGCTTATGTTAGTGTCTTTATATATTTCTTCTCTTCTTTTGGATTATGATTGGTTGTTTGTCAAATGATCAACATAAATGATGATATTATCATGATTTGAGGTGGTTTAACTGCACTTTGGTGAAAATTTTCTTTCAAAACTGTCGGGTCCCAACAGGCCGACTCATGAGTCGGCTCATAGAACCTCATGAGTCGACCTCTTTGCTATTTTGAGCCGACTCATTTCAAATTTAAATTGAGTCGACTCATTTCAAATTTTGAGTCGGCTCATTATCGCATCACATGACTTTTGGCTGTCTTGAAAAGACGCGCCGACTTCTTTTTCACTTCCCTAGGTCGGCACATCATTGCTTTCCATTAATATTTGACTTTCAATTAATTGTTTTTTATGGATTCATTAAATCAAATTCATTAACCTTTCATTTTCTTATCATAATCATATCATATTCTCTCAAGTCTCTCTCTTAACCCTAAAACCCCAAAATTCTCTCTCAAAGCTTCAAAGTTCTTCCTTCTCAACAATGGCTTTGAGAGCTATAGGTAAAAGGTCACGGGGTTCTACTTCACAATCATCTCTCCTGGTAAACGCCTTGTCTCTTCTTCCATCTGATTTGGTTGAGGTTTATAACAAAAAGTTCAAGAACAGAAAAATTGTTCCTCAATATGTGTATTCAAGAACAACTGCAAATCAGATGCACATTCCTCACATTGTTGAACTGATGGATTTTAAAGATATCAATCCTTTTCTCTCCTGTCATGAAGATTATAATGAGGATTTGGTAAGAGTTTTCTATGCTAGTCTGGTTGGGACATTTAAAGGTTTCGAATTTAATTTCCGTATGGGCACTAGAATGTTTGTTGTAAATACTCAAGTGTGGAAAGATTTGTTTCACATTGATCCTGAGGAACCTAATACCTTGATGACTGATACATCTCAAGTGGATAACTACTCATTTCGCTCAGAACTCAATGGTATGCTTAAAGAACCATTCGTTGAATCATTACAAATTCTGAATTGTTTCCAAATACAACTACTACTGGTAAAGTTAAGTCGTTGGATCGTATCCTTCATTGGATTGTTGCACATAATTTACGACCAAAGAAAGGAGGATTTTGTCGTATTGATATGAGTGAAGTTCATCTGATATATATTCTTCGGAACAAGGTCAAAGTTAACTGGCCACATTATTTTGCTAGTCGTATCTTTGCCCTAAAGGAAAAGAAAGGAGTTGCTCTTGCATATCCTTCCATCATTTAGAAGATCATCAATAAAGCAAAAATTGTTAGTAGTGATCTACCCATGGTATCTGTGCCTGACACAAATTGGTTTCAACAAAAGACCCTAAGTCTTATGGGTCACATATGGGATTCTAAAGAAAAACGCTATCGATTTGTGTTAAGAAGTGATCTGAATCAACCGTTAGAAGAAAATTCTGAAGGGGATGATCTTGAGGATCAAAATGAACGAAATGTGGTTCCAAATGAAGAATTTCCCACTGACAACAAAGAATGGAATGGTATTCCATATACCGATTCTTTCTCCTATGAAAATCAAGGATGGGGTGAGTGGCAATACACCGGATGGACAAACACTACAACTCGCTTTGCTCCTCCATCTCCTCCCCCGTCTCAACCGCATCAAGATGATTTGTCCAGCATCATGGCTCTGCTTCAGAATATGCAACTTCAACAGGAAGCCTACTACACAACTCAAATTGAAAGTTACTTGGAATTAGAACGACCTTTAAATGAGCAAGACACCGCTTTTGCCAATTATGTGTGTAACACCCCAAATTTTCCCTCTTGTTTCTAGCATCATCCTCATGTCATAATCATCATAAGCATGACATATCCTTAGCATTTTTGCATAGAAAAATGAAGCATAACATTCTCATGTCCTAGCATTGGGCATATGATCAATCATTGGTGCATTTGAAGCCCTACAAGTTAAAGAAAGAAGTCAAGTGGCTTTGTTCATGTCCTATGAGGTGTCTACATGGCATGTGCAAGCTCAAGATCATTTACAAGTGTCTAGAAGGTTTGAAGATCACCAGAAGATCCTAGAGGGAACAATCTCCTACACAAGTGGCTTCCAAATTAGGGTTTCAGTTTCAAGCAAGATATCCTTATGACTTTGGCCATTTCATGTGGGCAAAGTCATGCATATGATATGTGAATGCTATGGATGAAATTTGGTGTTCAAACTCATTGAGGAAGGCAGTTAATTCATCAGTTGCTTGCACAGGAAGAAATTGGTCAAACTGATTATTTGAAAAGTCAACTGTGACAATGCATGGGTTCCAATCATATTTTTCAAGCCAAAGGATGTTCTTAAGGTCTTAAAAGAGGTTTGGCAAGGTCAAAAGTCAAGAAATTAGGGTTTTGGCAAGAGTTGCTATTTTTGGAAATATGACTTATATTGACACTTTCCAAATTTAGTAAGTTTTTCCCTAATCTTCAAGCCATTCTTTCACAACCAAAATGACCTTAAATCAATTTCCCTTGAACATGAAAGTTGTAGGATATTGTCTCCCATTTCTAAAAAGTACAAGAACATGATCATAGCCCTCATGGTTTGAAAGTTATGGCCATTGGAAGTTCACTTATTTTTAGGGTATACCTTAAAATTTAAGTTTCTACCAAGTTGCAAAAACTCATGTATCTCATTTATGAACTATCCTATGTGCAAATTCAAATCACCACATCACCATACATGTCATGAGAAAGGATTGGCTCAAGGAAAAACATGGAAATCATGCATGGTATGCATGGTATCACTCCATGTGCAAATTTTGCATAAGCATGAGAACTTATGACATAATCTGATCCAAGGGCCAAGATTGATTCATCTGTGATTAGCAAGGAAGATGTGATCAACATGTGCAAGGCACAAGGGCAATGCACGAGTAAATCACTCCATCACACACTTTATGCATTTTTGCATTTTTTAATTCAAATTCACTCTTCACACGTGCAAACTTCTTCAAACCCTAGCCAGTGAAACTTCTCATGATATATAAGAGGTCTCATGCTTTAATTGCTCAGTTTTGATCACCATTTGCTCACTCTCCATTTTTGGCTCCAAAAGCTTTTTGCTTCGAATCTCTTCATACATTCACACTTTTCTTCATCCAAGTCCATATTCTTTATCCTTGATAGCTCAGGATCATAAATCAACCATTAATTCAAGCTGATTCTTCATATTTCTCAAGGTGCAATTGAAGTGCAGTTGGTGTCGAATCCTTAGATCCAGAAGGTTTCAAGCTATTCTTTGCATTTATTTTTCAAAGAGGTGATCAAAGGCTTTGATCTGCAGCATTTGGAGGTTTCTCTTGCTCTATTTCAAGATCTGCAAAACTCAGGTTAGCTTCAAACTTGTAGATCTAGATCTTTGATTTTATGTGTGTGAAATGATATATGCATGGAACTGAGTTCATTGATGTGTTTATTTTTGAAAATGGATGAATATTGAGCATGTATGTTTGAGATTCAGTTTGATGTTTGATTTTTGTTTGCTTCGATTTGCCTTGCATGTTGATCTATTTCAAAATCTATGATGATATTTGGATTCAGCATGGTTGAATTAGCTAATCTGGAGATTTTGATCAATTTCTGTGCACATGTGTTCTTGAGTATGAATTTTCCGGTGCCGGAGCTAGGGCTCTGGTCACCGGATTCTGGGAATTGTTCAGGTGAAGAAGATGATGTTAGAGGCGTAGGATCTTTTGATCTGGACGACTTTGGTGTTGCCAACGCATTAAAATGCACCCTCTCCCTCATATGATCTTATATTTTCTGAATTAATCTTTGTGTTTCGCACCTCATCATAACTATGGTGCACTCATTTGCTGACTTATCATTTGGTTGACTTGTGACCTTGGTTGACTTGTTCTCATGCCTCAGACCAATCCATTGGCCTTTGTTTTTTCCAGCTTTTTTTGAATTTCCATGCTAGTTCTCATAAGCATGCGCAGGACCCTTGGGCCTTTACTCCTATTCGCATCCCCTCATCTTTTAAGCCCAATTGAATTGAACTGAATCCCATTGCTATTCTCACCCATGGTTCATTGGTTTTTATTTTATTTTCATTTTATTTGCATTTTTGTTTTTAATTTTTAAAAATAGTTAGAAGTTCTCAAAAATTCCAAAATAATTCATGATCATTCCTTTTAATTTTCTTTAATTTTTAATATTTTTATTTTTCATTTATTTTTATTTTTCACGTAGGAATTAATTTTCACTTTTATTATTTGTTTTTAATTCATTTTGAATACATGTTGACTTGTAGAATTTATATCTTGATCATCAATTTGGATTTTGACTTGGTTCTTTTTGCATTTGATTCATATTAAGGTGTAGTTTGTGGTTTTTGCTTCTGATTTTTAGAAGCTTGTGTGATTATTTTTGATAGTTGACTTGAGCATGAAGCTTCAAAACCCTAATTGGTTTTCTTGAGGTCCTTTGACCTAGCTTGCTTACGATTCTGACTTTGTTCTTTTGACATGATGTTTTCACTTGATTAGTGAACATTTGTACTTATTTGCATAATTTTTGCATGAGTTTGTGATTTGATTTGAATTTTCATGTGAGGTTGCCCTAATTTTGCTTCTTCTTGCTAGCATGCTTAGTTCTAGGGTTAGGAGGGCACTTGTGCCAACTCCTATAGGATAGTTAGAGGTCTTTTTATGTGAGGTTTGATCCTTGGTCCTTGCTTAGTGGGTGTGCTTTGGGAATTTTCTTTGTTACTTGCCTTTAAGGTTTCTTACAAGTGTATGCATGTTCACCTCACTTCCTTTGTTCATCACTTCTCTTTGATACTTATGATTGAGTTTGTTTGTTTCTTCCCCATGTTTGCTCATGCTCCTTAGGCACATCTTAACATTATTAGGTCCCTGGTTTTTCACATGATGCTTATGCCTTGATTTGCTTTGTGTTTGCTTGTCTTTACACTTGTGCACATGTTCACTTCACTTCCCATTCTTATATTGTTTGTGTTTGGATTTGCATGAACCTTTCTTTGGTCTTTTGTGTTGTTTGTACTCATTCTTGTGATGATAAGTTTCTGATCTTGTGTTTCTTAGTGCTTGTCTAACTTGTTGAGTCCTTTGTGTTCCATTTGTGTTTTGTTTCTGCTTAAGAGTTTGTGAAGCTTGGTTTTAATTTGTGTGCTTTGCCTCTTGCTTGGTTTGCCTTGGTGATATGTTTTAGTGCATTAAGTGGTTGATTTCACTTCTGGTTGTGATGTCTTAGTATGATCTTTTGTTCATGTGTATCTCATTTGATTTCAATTATTTTTGTCTTACCATTTGTTTATGCTACTAACCATTTCAGGGGATCATGGTAAGTGAAGTGTGGATGTCATCCACATTCCAAGTCTTCATCTCTTCTTTATCTTTACTTTCTATTTTGTAATTGTTGATGTGCCTTAAGCCATCTTGTGCTTCATTTCTTCTTTTTCCCCCCCTTTAGAAGCAACTTATCTCCTCTAGATGAGTAAGTTATTCTCTAGCTTTCTTCTCCTTCCTTAGGATAGTTTCAATCCTCACTAACCATAGGACTCCCATGCATGATGACTTTAGGATTAGACTTTCCCCTTTAGATTTTACCTTTGATATCCTTTTGGTGCTCTCTCTCTTTCTCATCTTCATACAAAATCTAAAAAAAACATTAATAATAGTTGAGTTGACCTTCCCTTTTGTCATACTCTCAAAGAAAAGCTAAAAAACACTTCTTCATTTTAATTCACAAAATCACTTAATAATACAAACAAGTTAGTGAATTTAAATCCCAATCTTAGGAAAAAAGTTTGAGGGTCTTCCTCATTCTTGATGGACTTGTTACTCATTCTATTTTGGGATGTGGTAATAAGGACATGTCCTTAGAAAAGGATTTTCCTTCACTTACTTGTGCCACACTCTTTAAAAGACTACTAAAAAAACACAAACAAACAATAAGCGTCTCTCCTTCGGGACTTCTCTTCTCATCACCTTCACTCTTTACGTACAAACTTGCTCCTACTTGTCACTTTGCAAGACGATTACACACTCGTCGTCCGAGCCTGCAACACCTGAGCATTGACATAGGCAGTTCAAGCCTTAAGACACAAGCAATCTTTTCCACCCCTAGTTAGGGGAACTACGGCGACTCTGATCCTCATTGTCCAGATGAGGTACGTAGGCAACGGGGTAGGGCCCGTTCGAGCACACTCTTTTATTTTCCCTACATTTTCCCCCTTTCTTTTATTTTATCCGGTTCAGTTCCTTTTCTTTGCAGCAACTTTCATTTCTTTACCCTTTGAAACAGTTCCTTTGCAAGTGTGGATCCTGTCGGGTACGGCTGACGATCTGGTGTGCTAATACCTTCCCAGGTCGTAACCGACTCCCGAACCCAGCCTCTTTGGTTCGCAGGACCCGTGTCCTTCCTTTTCTTTTTTTTTTGGTTTGTGCAGCATTACCATTCCCGTTCCTTCGGGATAAAAATGCCTGGCTGGCGACTCTACCTCTTCCGTGCCACTTTCGCGTTTGTACCAGGATGAAAATCCAGGGAGCGACAATGTGTCCATTCAAGACACTCGATACACCGCACTGCAAGATCATGTAGCTGCTCAAGACACTGCTTCCAACTCTCTCAATAGCAGCTTTCTTCAATTTAGGGAAACCGATATGGATGATTCACAACCCATCACTTATCATCGTCGTTATCCATCCACTCGGGATCGCAATCCCCAAGCTTGAGATAATCATTGCATAATTTTTGTTTGTTTTGTTTATGAATGTTGTTTATGGTTTGCTTATGTATGAATTCATATTTCCTTTGGTGGAATTTTGTGTGTGTTTATTATCATATTTCCTTCACGTTGTTCCAAATTCTGTGTTTGTGAATGCGTGTTCTTATTGCAATTAGTTTCTCATATTGAAATTATGTTTCGTATGTTATTTCCATTGGTGGTTAACTCATACGTATCATCTTATTTTTGATGTTGTCAAAAGGGGAGAAATGATATTGATAGCATATAAGATCGGGTCATATAGTCAGGGGGAGCTTAACAACACATGGCGATTGATTCATCAAGTTTTTTCCATCATAAAAAAGGGGGAGTTTGTGAGACATGGCATGAATTTTAATGTGTCAAAAACTTGGCATGATTGAAAGCATAAGGGGTTCTCAAGGAAAAAGGAAGAAATGGCATTTTTGGGAAAATGAACTGAATGAGCCGACTCAAATTCCATAATGAGCCGACTCATTCAGTGTGATTGGTGCCCAAAACACACGGGTCCCAACAGGCTACCCGAGGCAACATTTTGGCCGACTCATGGGTATGGATGAGCCGACTCAAACTCCTTCATGAGTCTACACATCAAAAATATTTTCCTTCTCATTTCTTGCGGGTCTCAATAGGCTGCCTCTCTGTCATTTTAGGCCGGCTCACTAGGCAATTTGAGCCGGCTCATTTTATGATTTGAGTCGGTTCATTACTGTGTTGTCTTATTTTTTCATTTAATTTTCCTTTCATTATTTTACATTCACTAACCAATATAAATAGCTGGTTTCATTTCTTTTGAGAGGTTAACAAGAAAAGTGAAAGATATACACACATCTCTCTTCATCTTCTTCCTTCTTGCATCCATCAACAATCACACACAACAATCTTTGTTGATTAAGGTGCTTGCTTCGAAGATAACATTCAATCGTGAATTAGTGTTTCAGATTGGGTCTAGAGTGTGTGGGTTTTTCTTGGAAAAATCTGAAGGGTTTTCTCCTCCAACATCATTGAAGATTTGGGGGTTTTGCACACAACGATCGTTCGTAGATTCAGCCGAGTGAGGTAGATTGAAGATCAAGTGGATCGTTCTTTCATATCACGGTAGACGGAGGATTGCGAAGGTCTTTGTGGGTTCACAAGTGTTGAAGAAACTCAGTCGTGCTCAAATTTTGGAGGATTGTGAATCCTTGCAAGAAGAGAGCAACTAATTGGAGGCTTTCTCGACACGCGTGGAAGACTTGATTCTACTTTGGATCAAGGGACAAGAAGAAGATTTGACAGCATATTCAACACGGTTTGGTTAGTTGGTTCATCTATTTTTCTTCTTGTAAAACAATTGCAATTTAATAAAATTGCCCAATTCGATGGTAAATTGGGGGCAGAGTACTTCGAGCGAGGATGACGAAGGAACTGCCTAAACAAATTCCTTGTGTTCTTTATGTTTCTCTTATTTTACTTTTGTTCATCTTGATTTTATGTGCTTTAAAATTATGGTGTATCAAAGTAGTGCCCTCAAGGTGTTTGATAAATTGTCACACTCAAAAGTGACAACTAGAGTGTGTAAAAATCTGCACTATTTGATACAACAAAATTATCTTTGGTCTTTGCACTCCAAGTGTTTGGTGAAAAACTTAACTACACA
This sequence comes from Lathyrus aphaca, assembly GCA_963966055.1. NCBI lineage: Eukaryota > Viridiplantae > Streptophyta > Magnoliopsida > Fabales > Fabaceae > Lathyrus > Lathyrus aphaca. The sequence goes on from OZ014525.1 coordinate 195,184,415, forward strand.
AAATCGATTTGCTTGTGCTTATTTTCTTCTCTATATCATTGTTAAGAATAGTTTCATCAAGTGTTGATTTATCAAGTGAATCATTTGTAAAATATTAATTCTTCTAGTCATCATTCAAATTCAAATTGGTTTAAGCGTATATCCGATCTTCGGTGACTTCAATTTAAACTAGACGATTTTCCGGGAAACTTCCGCAATACATTTTCAATTAATTTTTGAAAAGTAATTTTTGAAAAAGGGATCTATTCAACCCCCCCTTCTAGATCCGCGCTATCGTCTAACATTTAATGCCTTATCTGGTGAAAATTCTGCATGTTTAAATAGAGCATTCAATAAAGAACATTATTTAGCCAGATAATTGGTCAGGAACTTGAAGGAATCCATTGACAAGCTGAGATAAAAATGGAACATTATTTAGCATTTTTTATATTTAAAAACAGAGATGGTGGTACGGATACAGGACTATTGACCCAATGGATTGTGACATTGATGAAAGGAAACCTCAGTTATTTTTCTACTCCAAAGAGAAGTAAAAAATAAATATTCTAAAATTGACAATAAAAGGAATGAACTTCTGTTGTACCATTTGTTCTCCTTCAAAACATTAGAGATGGTGAGAAAGAGCTATCTTTGTTCTGGTACCTCAATTTTCTCAAGCATATTATCAAAAACCTCCTTTGCCTCATCAACATATCCATTCCGAGCATACCCAGAAAACAAAGAATTCCAGGAAACAACATCCTTGTCAGGCATTAAATCAAACAATCTACGTGCATCACCGAGTTTGCAGTTTCTAACATAGATAGTAAGCATTACATTCCACGAAAACAAGTCTCTTTCAGGCATTTGATCAAACAGCTCCCGTGCAAGGCTGAACTTGGACCCACACCATAGAAATAATACGAGCTAATATTTTATAATGCACAAATGAACAGAAGTAACCATTATTGCTATGAATACACTTAATTTGTACAATTATGTACTACGTGGCCACACAAAATATTTTATATATTGTGATTTATGAAGTATTGAATTAATTATACAACAACATGCATTTTGTCCACATAATATGCACAAAAAATGATTACAAATGAGAATAACCAACTTAATTAGTAAATATACATATACAGGCTCAATAATCAAAAATCTACCACCTGTTTTCTAATTACTCACAATATTTTAGCAAATAACAACACCCCATATCTAAGAGAGAAAACCAACCTTCAAGATCACCATAGGTAAGTGAAAGAAAGATGCTTAATAAATGAAATCCTGAGAAAATCAGAAGTAGTAGTCAAAAATAGATGTCAAATCTTTAAAGTTGGCCATTGATAAATCACATTCTAGTCGAAATGTTACCTTTCTGGTGTTGGCTGAATGTAGAGAACTATTTCTGTCGTACAACAAAATCTGAAAATGGCGTATATCTAACAGACCAAACTTGCTAAACAGCTGAAAACATCCCTAAGCTTTAAAACAATGGCCAAGAAAATCAGAATTCCACCTATAACAGAACAACATTCAAACACATAGAACATATAATCTCACACAACTTAACATCCTTGCTCCAATATCAAACGCAACAAAGCAACAACTTAATAAAACTTGTAATGGTAATTCTCTAACCTCAAATGAAACACTGATACTCGTAGAAGCAGGCTGGCGCAGAGTGACTGAAGATACAATCCTAGTTCCTGACATGATGTATAAAGCACGTTGTCTGAGTGTAACACCCCAAAAGTTTCCCTCATATTTATTACCTGAACTGACTTTTTGCTTCGCATTCGTCTGCATATTCCACTAGGTTATTAAAACTTACAATCATGCATTTCATTGAGTTCCTAAGACATGAGATCAAAGTGTCTTCATGTGATTTGAAGTGTTCCTCATTCAAAGGTAATATATCTGGCAACTGCATTTGAATTAAGACAAAGGTTTGAGCCTCACAACATTATGTGTATCTTCTTATCAAAGTTCTTTGAGTATCAATGTCATCTACTTCAAGGTTTCTCGAGAATATCAAGTGATTAGGGTTTCAACATAGTTTTACTTGAGACTGATCGTGAATTAAGGGTTTATTTCCCTTGAACATCTCAGACCGCCTTCATCATCAGTGTGTAACACAAGGTGACTTAGAATTTCATGTTAAAGAGATCAATGGTCTTCAAGGCCAAATGTCATATTGATTCGATCCACAGAGCAATGGGTCAGGAAGCAAGAGATTCAATTGTGGATTCATATGGTAATCAGGGCATCAGGGTCTTCTCAATGGTTTGTTGTTTGGCTAAAGTTCGGGATTCATTAAAAATGTAAGGTGTACGTGGATGGTACGTGCTAAGATTCGTCGTGTGGAATTCAAGAGATGAGTCCATTAAAATCATTTTTGTTTCAAGTCCATAAAACCCAAACCCAATTTCTATGTCCATTATCCTTTTTTAGTCCGATTTAATTCCACGTTTTAATTCCATCCTGAAACCACAAATTATCCATAGTTCTTAATGTCAAGTTTAAAACTCATTAACTTGTTTTGGGTTACCTTCAAATTCTCAAGCCCATTGCTAGGCACATGTCATTTAATTTTGATGCCCATCAACCCTTTTTTTTATTTTTTATTTTTTATTTTTAAAGGAATAAAAATGTGGTCAAAGAAAACTCCATTAGCTTGTAAGCAAAAGCCGCGGAAGAGGTTTTATTCCATTTTTTTCCACACCAGAATTCACAGAGAACAAAAAAAAAAGAAGATAATAGTAAAAACTCGGTAGAAAAAAGAAGTTACGGAGAGGAGATTGATAACGAAAATTGGGAGGAAAAAAAATCAGTTTTCACACACTCTCACAACAGATAAACGAAAAAACGGTTACAAATCACTAACAAACTGATAACAGAAAGAACAGATGGGGACTTTCAGTTGCAACTCTAACAAAGGCTCTCTTCAATCTCATCTTCTAACAAAATCATTAATTCTTCACACACGATCATCATCTTCATGTCTTATTCATCTTCATCAATTCTTCAATAAACTTCATCAATCAGAATCCGGAACTTCTTTATCTTCATCAACAATCTCAAGGCCAATCTTGAAATCTTAACAGAAACTCTTCACTACAATTTTCCAACATCTTCATGGTTCATCAATCTCTCTCGCTAATTATCTACAACAAACTCGTCAAACTCAGAAAATCTTGCAAATCCGAACTTCAATCTTCATAACTCTTCAACCTCTTCATCATCATCCATATCAACCTGCAAGAAAACAGGACAACAACACTCACAACTCCGCAAGAATTCGCCATTTCATCAATAACAAGAATCAATATCAACAACTCAGAACGCAGAAAAGAAACAAAAGAAGATCTAATTGCTACAACTTTCGTACCTGAAATCTTGTGGCATCGCCGTTTTCGTCGGATCGACTTGTTGATTCATTGCTCTCTCGATTTTTCAGTTACCAATGACAGCGTCGGCGCGATTGGTAAAGTTCATAATCACATCAACCGTGAGCCTTCGCTTCGAAACTCACGTTCGATGGAAATTCCGTTTCTCCGGCCGCGATCGAGACTCTCCGGCGGGATTAAAGAGATGAATCACGATAACCCAAAAGGATTCACCGGTGATTAATGGAAGCAGTTCGGCGAGGTCACTTTGGTCAATGTTTGAGACGAATAAAACCTACAGAGGAAGCGAATCAGAGCGATTTTGAGAGAGTGCGAGGTATGAGGAAGAGAGGGAAATGAAGCCTTAAATATGGAGAAGAAGAGAGCGCACGACGTATGAAGAAGAAGAGTGTGGTTTGGTCTATCTTCACGTTTTTAGGGTTAAAATCCCATTTTGGATTGGGCTCAGTTCAAGACACCCATGGATTTCCTATCAACACCCATTTTTCCACTTCTGCACCCCTCTGCGCCATCTTCAATATGGATTGGGCTTCATCCACCAGAATTCTATCAACACCAACGTTTTGCACAAAACACTCCCTCCCTGCATCAGGATTTGAGGATTTAGGCTCAGCCCATGGGTTTAGTATTATTTGCACCACTGGATTTCTTTTGCACCCCCTTGTGTTTTCTATTTTCTAGAAATTTTGTTATTTGATTTTGCTTGTAAAAATATGATTAATTTCTTTGTTAATTAATTTTTGTGGATTATTTTCTTAATCCATTTCTTGTTAATTTTTAAATTATAATTTTTTGGCATTAATTCTAATCTTTGTTGTGAATTAATTTTGGATTAAAGTGTTCATGAGTTTTTTTGATCGATTTCGATGATGGTGGATCTTCACAAAGCGATTATGGAAGATAAGCATTTATTTTTCTTATGGGAGATTACAAGATCTTGCATGAAGTTTTTGGGTTTCTTTTATGTGAAGAATCGGCACTTCAATCAAGTAAGAAATCTCGACATTCTCAACTTTAATGCATCATTCTAGTTGTATGCGGCTTAGGATCATATAACGTAAGGTGCATATTCATCCCTCCCACCTGAGACACTGAATTTATTTGTGATTTTTTATGATATGTGATGATATCGAAGCTTAGGGATTAGTTTACGAATGATAGAATTCACTTTCACCGCACTTTCCCTTAATCACCATTTTTTGTCTGTTACGTTGCAATTATTAAAAATAGTTTTGGGTGTGATAAATTTCTTGAAAAAATCATGAGTGATCCTTAGCCTCTTAATTAATTTTTTTATAATTTTTTATTCCAGTTTTGGATGGTTTTAGTAATTAATTTGGATTTTTAATTCAAAACTATCCCAAAAGACGTTATTTTGGTTAAAGGGACCGAAAACAATTTTTTCAAATAGGTGTGAGACCTATTTTTTTGTGTGTTTAGCTACTGGAATTTGTGACATTTTGATGCTACTTGGGAATTTTTTTTCATAAACTTTGGTGCCATTTTGAATCCACTTTGTGGAGTTGTTTTTCGGCGATCATGTCTTGTTATCTTGCCCATTAAGTGAATTGTTTTGACACTTTGGTACATAATTTTGTGAATTACTTTTAGAAAATGTAAGCTACTGAATTCATAATGATAGGTATTTAATTTCATAATTTTTCAAGCCTTTTTGCTATTTTTCATATCACCTGATTATAAGTTTATTTATGTGCTTACTTGTTATATACCCTAGGTGTTAGGAAGGCATTCATGCCATTTTCTTGAGATAATTTAGGGTAGCCTCTAGGAGTTAAATATATGTCACTTTTAAGTCTTCAATCCCAATTATAGGTCACTTTTTGAACCATCTTCATTTGATTTTTTTGTGTGTTTCGAAATGCATTCTTATTTGAACATGTTTAACTTAAACTTATTTATCTTCTCTCCTAATTGTTAATATGACTTATGTATGAATCATAAATGACTATCCATGCATTCTAATTGCATCTCATACCTTATATGATACTGACCCATAATCATCTCATTCATATTCATATGTCATTCATCCTTAACGTGCATCATTGTTAATCATAAGTGATACTTGTTTCACTTCTTCTCCATATAATGTCTTACATTTGAGTACTCATTCTCATGTTTTGTATACACATTCATATGCATTTCAAGACACTTATAATTGATCTTAGGTTTTGACTTTGACACTTTGCCATGCTTTAGTACATGTTCATCTTGCATAATCATTCAATCTTCATCATCTAACTTCACCTTAAGCTTTTTAGGTGTTTAATGCATAGTTTAGGCCTAGTTTGTTGGTGTTTGACCTTATAACCTTTGAACACATTCTTAGGATTTAGCTACTGACTTTAGAAGCCTTTGATCATGTAGGATCCATTTTGTTTAGGACCTAACCTTAGGGAATCCTTAGTGTCATTCTTTGACTTGTTTGATCATTATTTTACTTTTGCTTTCCATATGCTTCCAATATGCAATGTTTATCTAACCATTGTTTTGTAGGGGGCTATGGTAAGTCATGTGTATGGGTGGGATTCCCACATACAACTTATTTATTCATCTCTTTATGCTTTCAAGTTATGATTGCCTTAGCACTTTGTGCTTTTTTGACATTTCACTTCTCTTCATCCCTTTAAGTTATAATCTCATCTTCAATCCTTGAAATGAGTTAAAACTTGTTCTTCTTCTCTCTTCTCCTAGGTTTAGAGTTCTTCAAACCTCACTAACCTTTAGGATCTCCATTTTATACTAACCTAGGGTGATTCTTAGTTTCCCTTAGTGTTTTCCCTTTCTATACTTGAGTCCCTCTTCCTATATTCAAAGAAAAGCAAAAACATTTAATAATGGAAGTGTGCATAATATGCCACGAGCCTTAAGCTATATAGGAAATGATTAGTGGAGGTCTACTCCACTCTTCTAGAATGCGTTACAAACGTCCCATTGGGGGCGACCTTGGAAAGTATTCGCTCTTGTATCATAGTCTTTAGTGTTGTGCATACGATAAACACAAAAATCAAAACACTTCTTCTAAAAAACAATAAACCAATAAGACACCACGTCTTCTCTTCTCATCTCCCACTCTTTCTTGACGATTGTGACATGTCTCAATAGTTCGATAACAAGACGGTAACACACTCAATTCAGTGAGCCTACCACACTTGAGTTAGAGCTATGGCAGCGTCATCCTAAATAACACAAACAAATTTCATCCTTAGTTAGGTGAACTACGTTGACTCTGATTCTTACATCCCATGAGATACGTAGGTAGTGGGGTAGGGCCATTCGAGCACACTATTATTTTCCCTACATTTTTCCCGTACCTTTTTTGTTTTCTTTTTCCAGTTCCTCATTTCATTCCAGTTCGAGTAGCGGTTTTTATTCAGCAATAGTTTTATTCTCACCCTTTGAAACAGTACAAACAAGCATGGATCCCGTCGGGTACGACAGACGATCTGGGGTGCTAATACCTTCCAAGTTCGTAACCGACTCCTGAAACCAGTTCTTTGGTTCACAAGACCTTATCCTTTCCTTTTCTCTTAGGTTTGTGCAACATTACCTTTCCCATTCATTTGGGATAAAACATGTCTGACTGGCGACTCTACCTTTTCTGCGCCATTTTCGCGTTTGTACTAGGATGAAAATCCCTGGAGCGACAGTTGGCGACTCTGTTGGGGTTCGAACCCAGAATCTCTAGTTTCCCCTATGAGAGTCAATCCTAGCGCTTGTTTGTTTCTGTTTTCTTTGGGTGCTTATATGTTTGTTGTTGTGTGCTTTAGTCTAGCTTTACTGTTTTATTTACAATTTATCGCTTTACTTTACAGCTTTATTTACATTTTTCCGCACTTATTTTATTGTTGCATATACTGGCATATACTGGTTGTTTTGGTTTTGTTTAAGGGATGGGATTACTATGAGATAAGCCAACTACCTGGCTTGAGTGCACACATAGAGTTTAGAGTGGGCAGTCGTGTGACTTGTGTGGTCTTGAGCACGTGTAGTTTTCACGAGTCCCACACCCAGATCAGGCTCTCTTGGGAGATATTCTATACTGCCTATGCAGACCATAGAATATTCTATACTGGTAACCGATCATCGAGGACCTTTGTGGAAACATCCCTCTATAGTGGTGACAGTGGTAGACCACATTTATTGGCAAACCCATTCGCACCCGAGGGCCTCACTAGGAACTCGCATAAGATGGCCCTATTCTCTCATAAGAACTCAGTAAAAGCACTTTTCGTATGACGATAGTATTGTACCCTTCGAGATGAATGTACTATTGTTTCTCGATACTAGTGCTTGAAGTTGGGAACTTATGGGGGATGCTTATTTTTCCCGGACTCAGTTGAGACCTCCCTGAGTAGTACATAATACCTAACCGATTCCCTGATTTGGTCATGAGCCATTTCTCGGAGATGGTGAACGTATTATCATTGTTCGGCTTTGAGAGTCTATGATGTCGACCCGGAGCATACCAGTGAGATGGGGGGATTGTTTACAAGTTTTTTGGAACCTTGAACTTCAACATACCTGCTACATTAGTGATCCTATGATTTGGATTGTTTATAGGTTTGCAGGAACCTTAACCTTCTACATACCTAATACATCAGTGATCCTATGTTTTGGATTGTTTATAGGTTTGCATGAACCTTGACCTTCAACATACCCACTTCATCAGCGATGTTCTATTATTTGATTCGGTTCTATGTGGTTCTTTGGTTCTCAATTATGGGGTTCTATACAGAGATAATATTGCTATTGTGACTCGTCACAAATGCTCAACTCATTGATCAGTACCAACACATACCATTGGTCATATGCCTATTGCATACATGACATCATAGCATTTCAGCACACATGTTCAGTTATTTTCGAGGATCTCATACCGGAATCATGTTATTGGATTTCTTCTATATCAAAAGGTGAATCAAAGCATATAGATTCCTTGGAAATAACCAAACATGGCATTTGCATACATCCTTACATTCATGTCAGGTGTTTAGAGACTGATTCTTATCCTGACTTGATTTCTCATCAAAATGGCCAACTTGAATTACAATCATCGAGGCATGGATTTGGAACAACTCTGGGCGGAGGTAACCAAAAGAAGACCCAGCTGGGGCAATTCAGGGCAGAGGTGCAAGCTTTATTTCAGAATCAGAAACTGCTGAAAGAGGAAGTCAACCAGATGAAAACTCAGATGAGCTTGGTTAGGAAATCCTGAATACATTGTTAAGGAAATAAAGCTATTTTTCATCCCTAGTGAGGGGAAATACGTCGCTCTGATTCTCCATTAGTTAATGGAGATACGTAGGCAGGAGATTGCATGAGATCTTTGCGAGAAACCTTATTTATTAAATTTATTTATCAACCTCTTCCCTCCAGATGTCATTGTCAGCATCTAACCGCAGCGTCCCAAGAGAGTCCTAGGGGCAGAGCATATGGGTAAAGGCCAGAGTAGTTTGAGAAAAAGTTTGATCATATTCCAATGTCGTACGTGCAACGAGTTTCCCTATTTGCTCAGAGTTGGGCTAGTTAAGCTAGTCACATCAGGATCATCTCCAACAAAGCTTCCTTTGGGGTTTCAATGCCAATTATGACTATCATTTTGGGGCACCTGGCCATTTAATTGAAGATTGAAATTCTTTTAGAGGCAACGATAAAGACAATGTTGTGATTTTGATTGACTCTAAGACTATTGTGTTCATGCCAAGAAAAGGTGGTATTATGGCACCAAGTCAATAATAGATTGAACATCCAGACTGCTGTCCCTCCCGGGATTTTCATCCTAGTACAAACGCGAAAGTGGCGCAGAAAAGATAGAGTCGCCAGCCATGCATTTTTATCCCGAAGGAACGGGAATGGTAATGTTGCACAAACCTAAGAGAGAAGGAAAGGACAAGGTCCTGCGAACCAAAGATCTGGGTTTGAGAGTCAATTATGACCTGGGAAGGTATTAGCACCCCAGACCGTCTGCCGTACCTGACGGGATCCATGCTTGTTAGTCTGTTTCAAATGGTGAGAAATAAGATGCTGCTGAACAAAAGGACTGCTACTGGAACTGGAAGTGAGGAAGGGAACTAGAAAAAGAGAATGAAAAGAAAAGGGGGGGGGGGTGTAGGGAAAATAAAGAATGTGCTCTAACGGGCCCTACCCCGCTGCCTACGTAACTCATCGGGAAAATGAGGATCAAAGTCGATGTAGTTCTCCTAACTAAGGTAGAAACTATTTGTTTAATTTTTTTATGCACTGGAACTGCTTATGTCCATGCTCAGGTGTTACAGGCTCGTCTGGTACGAGTGCGTTTACCGTCTTGCAAGTGAGACAAGTCGTCGCAAGTTCGCATTGAAAGTGAATGAGATGAGAGAAGAATTCTCGCAGGAAAAGACGATTCTTCTTTATTGTTTTGTCTTTTAGAGAAGTGTTTTGCTTTTTGTTTGTGAAACATTCTCATACTAAGACTTGTTCATCGTGGTAGATGACTTACACCTCGCCCAGAAACAGGACGCATATAAGTAACCCATGGCACAGTCTCGTGTGACACGAGAACATTCAACCTTTATTAGGTGTTTTTTACTTTTCTTTGTGAGAAGAGAAAGAGATATCAAAGCGAACCAAAGGCAAAAAATTCTAAGGGGGAGACTAAGATCCTAGTGTTATCATACATGGATGAACCTAGGTTATTGTGGTTTTCTAATCCTAAAGAGAAAAGGAAAAGAAGAAGGGAAATAGAATACAACTTACTTCTTAGTGAAGGTAAGTTGGTTCTAAAAAAGGGGATTAACATGAAGTTGGGAAACTATGCACAAATTCTAAATCAAACACATACACTTTGAAAGTGTAGAGAATGTAAAAGAGATTAAGGTTTGTGAACTTACCTCCACCTCCCTACAAAACAAGGGTTAGCATGATAAACATGATAAGAAAAGAGGTAAACAATTACCAAACAATTCCTAAGGGATCTAGGACCTAAACGAGACTCAATCCAAAGTTTAATGGACCTAAGAAAATGCAAAGCAAAAATTCAGCAGCCTATTACAGCTCCTAAATGCACAAACAACAATGAAATGCAATGCACAATGCACATAACTTCTTACACCTCACAATCAGCATGCAAAACAGGTGTAAAAGTGAGAAAATGCAACAATCAGCGTACATTTTACAGCTACTTTATGAAAAAACAGCTATGAAATGCTACGCAAATTTGATTTATTTTCAATTATGCACAACAATGGACGACACGAATGCACCATTAACATGAATAAATGCAACATTAACATCAACATTAACACGAATTAATGCAATATTAATATGCTTATTTACAAGGGCTTGCTCATGAAAGAATGCATAAAACACTAAATATGCAATAAGTATGCACTTCAAGTATTTGCACATAAACACATGGATATGGATTATGAACATGTATCAAGAACCAACACAATGAATCATGCTACTTGATGCAAAAATCAGAATTGACATTAACATGAAAGTATGATTAAAATGCAAAGAAAATGCAACAACATGTACATTCGTGGTTATGTGAAATGCAACATACAATATGCAATACAATTATGGATCATGAAAATGAAACCAAAACAGAATGTGAAACACATATAAGCATGCTAAATGAAATGCTTAATCATGGAAACAATGATTTACAAGTCACTTTATGCATAATTAACATGTAAATGCACAATATGCAAAACGTAACGAAAACATGTCGAAACGATGGAGTGTGGTACCAAAAATAGTCTTAAAAATTTCCTAAATTCATGCTCTATCACTACATGAAGTTTAAGACACAATACAATGCAAACACACAATGAAACAAAAATATTTTTAAGTTTTGAACAACGTTAACCGGTTAACGCTAAAGGTTAACCAATTAACGCCCTAAAATTTTCAAATCCAGGGGCGTTTTTAACGTGTTAACCGGTTAACCAATTGCATTAACCGGTTAACACTGAACAGAATGGTGAAAAAGTGTAGAAATGAGCACTTATGGTCATAAACCTACTTCTAAGAACCCCTAACGCATACATGAACATGTTAACTCGAATTTTATACTTAAAGGAGGTTTTCTAACACCTATTAGGACCTAGATTAAGCTACAAATATAGCTTCTAACAACCAAAATACACAAATCACAATCAAAACGTAATTGGACGGTAAAACGCAAACACAATCAATGAACATGCAAAGAATGTCGTTACGGCGAGATGAAGAGAATAAGTTAAAGCGAAAAGCGGTTTTTAGTACCAACCTACGAAGTGGAGGATTGCTTCGGTGAGTGTTGCGATGTGAATTTGAATGCAAATGAAGAAGAAAATCGAAGATCCGCAAACACGCAAAATAAATGCGGTTGATGATGCTTCTTGATGAACACTTGATTAATCCCTTCCAATAAGCTCAAAACCAATCCAAAAACATAATTGCTTCTTCAAGTAAGCTCTCAAAGTTGATGATTGATGAAGGTTTAGCTTCAAGTTCTTCAAATTCCAATGAAGAATTTGAAGAACTTCTATGAAGAAGCTTTGAGAAATTTGGTGAAAAAGTGGAGGAATTGAGAGAAAAATGAGAGATTGAAGATGAAAATGGTGAGAATGAGGTTGGAATATGGAAAAATGAAGCGGAGCCTTTTTCTTTGGAATGATTTAGGCTTATATAGAGATTAGGAATGACATGAGGTTTGGGAATGGAGCTTGCTTAGGCTTTAGGTTAGGTTTGGAGTTAGGGTTGGAGTTAGTTAGAGTTAGTTGAAGTTCTAGAATATTCCTTGGAATATGCTGAAGAGTCTAGAAGATGATGGAAAACTCAAGGTAAATTGAAGTGTGAATGAAGTGTGAAACAAAGTGGAAAATAATGAAGGAAAAAAGTGGAGGGAAAGGAAGAACCAACCAATTTTCAAACTTTTTGCCCATTTTTCGCGCCTGTTAACTGGTTAACCATATGCATTAACTGGTTAACGGAAGAAAATTTTGTTTTCTTCTTTTCTTTGGTTGGTTAACACGGAAATGGTTTGGATTATTTTTATAGTGTTATTTTTCTTCTCTTGAGCTCCAAATATTGACAAGCCTTCCTTAATCACATTCCCCATGCACATGCAAATGATCATGATTTATTATTTTATTATTTATTTTTTGAATGCAATGCGATGCTTGGACGATCATGCAAAAATGACGAAGCATAAACCACTTGAGTTTGGAATTAAATTAAGAGGACAAATTTTAGGGTATTACAGCTGCCCCTATTCAATCATCTATAGACCTGAATGGATGATAGCAACGACTTTCAGACCTTCAGGGTATGAAGTGATTGAATACCCGAATAAGCCGGAAAATTTGCACTCTGTGGGAAAAAAATGATGAGAATAGAATGTCATTCGCGGATGACCACTCAACACATGGGATTGACCACTGACAGGACAAAAAGAATGAGTTCATTGTACTTAGATGATAACTCAAGGGAAACGATACCATCGTACCTAGACGGAATCGGAAATGAAACCATTATACTGAAACGAAATCAGAAGGAACGAGATCGTTGTACTTAAACAAAAACAAGGAAAATTGAGACTGTTGTACTTAAACAAGACTCAACTGGGGGACCATTGTACTTAAATTGAATACCCGAAAGGAGCGAGATCGATGTACTTAAACGAGAGCCCAAGACGCGACCGTTGTACTTAAACGGAAACGAAGGAAAGGGACTGTTGTACTTAAATGGGAACTCGGCAACACGAAACCATTGTACTTAAATGGAATCTAGACATGAAATCATCGTACTTAGATGAAATCAAAGAAAACGGTACCATTGTACTTAAATGATTACCCGCAACGCAACCGTTGTACTTAAATGGAAACGAAAGAACGAGACTATTGTACTTAAACAAGACTCGAGACGAGACCATTGTACTTAAATGGAATCGAGGAATTGAAATCATCGTACTTAGATGAGATCAAAGAAACATGATCATTGTACTTAAATGATAACCTGTGACGCGATCGTTGTACTGAAACGGAGACGCGAAAAGTGAGAGACTGTTGTACTGAAACAGAGACTCAAAGACGAGACCATTGTACTTAAATGGAATCGAGAGGAATGTGATCGTTGTACTTAAACGAGAGCCCGAGACGCGACCGTTGTACTCAAACAGAGACGCAAAAAGATGAGACCGTTGTACTTAAACGAGACTCGGTTGGGGAGACCATTGTACTTAAATGGAATCGAGAGGAATGGGATTGTTGTACTTAAACGAGAGTCTGAGACGCGGCCGTTGTACTTAAACGGAGACGCGAAAAGATGATACCGTTGTACTTAAACGAGACTCAGTTGGGGAGACCATTGTACTTAAATGGAATCGAGAGGAATGGGATCGTTGTACTTAAACGAGAGCCTGAGACGCGACCGTTGTACTTAAACAGAGACGCGAAAAGATGAGACCGTTATACTTAAACGAGACCCAGCTGGGGAGACCATTGTACTTAAATGGAAACCCGAAAGGAGGAGAGAGACCGTTGTACTGAAACGGAGACTCGACTGGGGATGTCAAACAAGACTTGGTAGAAATAACCACACTGGGAAATGAACTCGGCATTCTGTGGGGATACTTTGGTCTGATTGAAGAACTGATGTTTCAAGTTTATGTGCAAGGTACCAAAACTGGCTTATGCTTCGTATGCATATGTTTGAATTTTCCCATGTCGTAATGCTCCATAAAGATGGAAATGCTACGCGTTTTGAGGATGCAAATGTAATGATGATTACTAAATGCAAATGCAAGGGATCTTCTGACAAGGAGACAACGAGTATCTTTGACGGCTTCGTTGGGGAATGGTCAATTTCTGTATTGATTGCGGTGAATCCCTGTGAGGAAAAGAAACTCTGCGAGGATGGTGTTAATGATACACCGGCTCTGAACTGCCGTCACTGCCAAAAATAAATTGGACTTTGAGATTAGAGAGCCAAGATCCTGTTGAGGATGAACTTGATTTGGAAGGTAAGCTACCCACCAAACTCCATTAGGGAAATGACACTCTTCTGACCCGGTTGGGGAAATCAGATCTGTTGGTACTCTGCTGAGGAAGAGACCTGTTGGGGGAATCCCTTAGGTGCGACATCTTTTGCATGGGGAAGAGATCTTCTAGGGGACCTGTCTGGCGAACCCTCTAGGGAGGATGGCAGACACTGATGAGTAGAGGAGAGAATTTAAGCTCTTCTGTATCTTCATCTCTGTTAGGGAATGATGAATTCTCCCGTGCTGCTGAGAATAAGAAGACTCTGATAGGGAATATTTCTTTTTTTGGAAGAAGGCTCTCTGCTTGGGGAGAATGCTTGCCTTTTCCAATTCTGACTCTACCGGAGATAATGGACAATACCCCGGGAGGGACATTTCCTACTGAAGCTGAGAGTCTTGGCTCATCTCTAACTGGAGATGAGGAGAAGAAAACCTCACATTGGGGATGAGATTATGACGTTCTCCTGTTCGTGAAGTACTTTTCCTTTTAGTGCTCTGCTGGAGAAAACTTCCATTTCCAATCCTGCTAGGGAGGATGGAGAACTCAACTGGGGATGATTCCTGCTGGAAATGAGAGTTTGATCACCTCTTGCTGGGAGTGAGAGGTAGAACATGTCTCGTGCTGAAGATGATAAGTGGAAGACGTCCTCTGCTGGGGATAAGAGATAACGATACCCTTCTGCCTGGAAGATACCATTCTCTTTGTTGTTTCTCTGTTGGAGAGGGGATGGTCTGATGAAACTTGCTAAGGAGTCATGCTTCAAGATCTGCTGAGGAAGAGGCTTCTCGAAGCTCTGTGCTGGCGATGGCTTTGTTGGCAACGCCTGTACCTGTATGTTAACAAACACAACTGATAGTACCTACGAAATGGAGAGTTAGTTCAGCCTGCATGCCACGAGGTCATGGTCTGAATCCATCCCAGTCACTCAACACATCAGATACGTGTCAACTGTTTTGACTCTCCTGCACATGTTATGAGGCATTCATGCATTCACAAAGCAATATTTATCATAATTTGTTGGACGTTTTTGCAATCAATCATTGGTAGACGAAAAACAAAAACTGACGGAAATAAATTTGACTGGAATTGTGCTTTTATTGATTGAAGAATGGCCATGAATAGGTGTTACATCAAGAAGCAATCCCTAGAAAGAGGAAATTGCACAAAAGGAAATTAAACTATCCTAATGGCAATGTGAAAAACAAGTCTCATTAAGCTCCGACCTGCCTATGACTTGTATGTCTTCAAGACTCTCCGCTCACTTTGCTTGGAGGAAGATGATTGAATTGATCTTCAACCCTTGAGTCACCTTTGATTGCCGACGCATCACAAATCTCGCAGATTGCAGTGGTTCATTTTAGTCCCTATTTTGCATGGATCGCCCATTCGGGGTTTCAATCCATCGGGATACCCTTTTTTT
Organism: Lathyrus aphaca; assembly: GCA_963966055.1. Classification (NCBI taxonomy): domain Eukaryota; kingdom Viridiplantae; phylum Streptophyta; class Magnoliopsida; order Fabales; family Fabaceae; genus Lathyrus; species Lathyrus aphaca. The sequence goes on from OZ014525.1 coordinate 195,200,260, forward strand.
GCTTGAGCTGTCCAATGTGGCTTTTCAGCTCAGCGGGTGTAAATCTTTTCAGATATTCCCTAACTTTTGCTCGAGCCTTTTATTCTATTTTTTAGCTCGCCGGGATGCCCTTTTTTGCCTGGATTCTTATTCTGTTTTTGTCCAGCGGGTCTCTTTACACAAAGTATTTTCTCACTGCGTCTGCGTTGATAGGGGATTGGAAGTCTTCGCCATCCATGGTCGTTAGCATCAAGGCTCCGCTCGAGAAGATCCTTTTAACCATGAATGGACCTTCATAGTTGGGTGTCCACTTGCCCCTGTGATCGTTTAAGGGAGGAAGAATCCTTTTCAGCACCAAGTCACCAGGTATGTAGTGTCGGGGCCATACTTTCTTGTTGAAAGCCTGTTTCATTCTCCTTTGATACAACTTCCCATGGCATACAACTGCAAGGCGTTTCTCTTCGATTAGGCTCAGTTGGTTGTACCTAGATCGAAGCCATTCAGCTTCGTCAAGCTTGACGTCCATCATTATTCTATACGATGGGATCTCAACTTCAACTGGTAGGACTACTTCCATATCGTACACAAGTGAGAACGAGGTTGCCCCTGTCGAGGTGCGCACAAATGTCTGGTACCCATGCAATGCAAACGATAGGATCTCATGCCAATATTTGTATGTCACAACCATCTTCTGAAAAATCTTCTTGATGTTCTTGTTGGCCGCCTTGACGACGCCATTCATCTTCGGGAGATACGACGAAGAGTTGTGATGCTCGATTTTGAAGTCTCGGCACAAGTCTGCCATCATCTTGTTAATGAGATTAGAACCATTGTCAGTAATGATTCTTTCAGGAATTCCATACCGGCAGATGATATCCCTATCGATGAATCGGGCTACCACTTGTTTAGTGACATTGGCATAAGACGCCGCTTCAACCCACTTTGTGAAGTAGTCGATAGCCACCAGGATGAAGCGGTGACCGTTAGAAGCGGTTGGCTCGATCTTACCAATCATGTCAATTCCCCACATGGCGAAGGGCCAAGGTGAAGACATGACGCTCAGTGGATTCAGAGGCACATGAACCTTGTCAGCGTAGATTTGGCAGTTATGGCACTTGCGGGAGTATTTACAGGAATCGGATTCCATGGTGATCCCATAATACCCTGACCTAAGTAGTTTCTTTTCTATAGCATGGCCTCCAGCATGGATACCGAAGGAGACTTCATGAACTTCTTGCATCAACAGGTCTGCTTCGTGTCTATCCATGCATTTGAGCAGAACCATGTCGAAGTTCCATTTGTAGAGCACATCATCTTGACTTAAGAAGAACCCGCCTGCCAACCTCCTGAGGGTCTTCTTGTCTTTGCTTGATGCCCCTTCCGGGTACTCCTGAGACTTCAGGAATTTCTTGATGTCATAATACCAGGGTTTTCTATCGTCAGTGCTGTCAATTGCGAATATATATGCCGGTCTTTCGAGATGAGAGACATCAATTCAAGGCACGTAGTTCTCTTGGTGAACTTTAATCATGGAAGATAAGGTTTCCAAAGCATCGACAAATTGATTCTCATCTCGAGGTATGTAATGAAGTTTGACCTTTGTGAAGAAAGTTAACAACCTCCTGGTATAGTCCCTGTAAGGAGTCAAATGAGGTTGGTGAACCATCCATTTGCCGTTAACTTGGTTGATGAACAGAGCAGAATCGCCGAAGATCTCGAGGTTCTTGATTCTCAAGTTGATCGCTTCCTCGATCCCCATTATGCAAGCTTCATACTCAGCCTCATTGTTAGTGCACTTGAATGTCACCCGGGCAATGAAGGGCATATGAATCCCTTCCAGCGAGATAATAATGGCACCAACTCCGCTGCCGTTCATGTTCACGGCTCCGTCAAACACCAGACTCCATTTGGATTCAGGGTCTGGCCCCTCCTCCGGGAGTGGTTCTTCACATTCTTTTGACTTGGGGAACATGATGTCTTCGTCCGAAAATTCGAACCTCATTGGTTGATAATCATCAATTGGCTGCTGGGCCAGATAATCTGACAATACACTTTCTTTGATACCTTTTTGTGAAGTGTACTGGATATCATATTCCGTCAGAATCATTTTCCATCGGGCTACTCTTCCGGTTAGAGCTGGCTTTTCGAAGATGTACTTTACAAGGTCCATCTTGGAAATCAGTAAGGTGGTGTGAGTCAGCATGTACTGTCTTAGTCGGCGAGCAGCCCATGCCAAAGTGCAACAAGTTTTCTCGAGTAGTGAGTAGCGGGTCTCACAGTCGGTAAACCTTTTGCTAAGGTAATAGATTGCATGCTCTTTTCGATCAGACTCGTCTTGCTGAACCAACACACAACCCATTGACCCTTCGAGTACCGTGAGGTACATGATTAGAGGTCTCCCTAGCACCGGAGGCATGAGAATCAGAGGTTCTTGCAAGTACTCCCTAATTCTATCTAAGGCTTGTTGGCAGTCATCATTCCATGAGATGGCTTGATTCTTCCTTAGAAGTTTGAAAATAGGTTCACACGTGGATGTTAGGTGAGAGATGAACCTTGCAATGTAGTTCAACCTCCCTAAGAAGCCCCCTACCTCTTTCTCGATTTTCGGCTTAGGCATCTCCTGAATTGCCTTTACTTTTGCAGGGTCAACCTCGATTCCCCTTTTGCTGACGATAAAGCCCAGCAGCTTACTGGAACGTACCCCGAATGTGCATTTGTTTGAATTTAGCCTCAATATGAATTTCTGAAGCCTGTCAAAAAGCTTGGCTAAGTTGACCATGTGTTCTTCTTCTGTTTGTGACTTCACTATCATGTCATCGACGTAGACCTCAATCTCGTGATGAATCATGTCATGGAATAGAGTCACTATTGCACGTTGGTATGTAGCTCCATCATTTTTCAAACCAAACGGCATGACCTTGTAATAGAAGGTTCCCCATGGTGTAATAAATGTAGTCTTCTCCATGTCCTCTAGAAACATTTTTATTTGGTTGTAGCCCGAGAAGCCATCCATGAAGGAGAATACAGAAAATTGGGCAGTGTTGTTAACTAGCACATCAATATGCGGCAACATGAAGTCATCTTTGGGGCTTTCCCGATTCAAGTCCCTGTAGTCCATGCATATTCTAACTTTACCATCCTTTTTAGGGACTGGCACAATATTCGCAACCCACGGTGGATAGCTGGTCACAGCCAAGAATCCGGTGTCAAACTGCTTTTGAACCTCTTCTTTAATTTTGATAGCCATGTCAGGACGCGTCCGTCACAGTTTCTGCTTTACCGGCGGGCAGTCTTCTCTGAGTGGCAGCCTGTACACTACAATATCAGTATCCAACCCTGGCATGTCCTGGTAAGACCAGGTGAAGACGTTAATATACTCTTGGAGCATGGAGATCAAGCGGCTCTTGACAGGTTCTTCCAATGCGGCCCCGATCTTGACCTCTTTTCTGTCTTCCTCTATACCCAGGTTTACCACCTCAACTGCTTCCTCGTGTGGCTAAATCATCTTCTCCTCTTGCTTGAGCAATATGGCTAGTTCCTCGGGTAGTTCACAATCTTCTTCACCTTCCTTGTCGGCTAGGTAAATCGGATTGTCAAAGTCATATTGAGCCATAGCAAGGTCATCACTGATGAGACCCGATGAGGAGCATCTGCATAAATTATGATTCATGCTAGATTTTAGGAGTAGGAGACGTGGAAAAACATTTCCATTTATTTATTTTTTCAAAACAAAAATTGAAAGACAAGGAACACATGAATGAATGAAAAAATGTCCATTTTATTGATGATTATGATATTGCAATATGAACAATGAACCATTACAATGAACTGATGTGCCCCGTACAAGGCATAGAGCTTGAATACATGAGAATAGAAACATAAAACCATTACTCTTCAGGTCGAGTGACGGAGATGAATGCTTCGGCCGACCAGTTGTTGAGCCGCGTCCCTGGAACACAAGGCCTTATCCATTCATCCAATTTGCAATCACTATCAATTGTTTCTTCCTGAACTGCGCAGACGTTGCTGAGGTCAAACCATTCCGCATTGATGAAGGTAATTAGGCCTTTCCGACCTCTAGAACTTTGCTCTGGTGTTGACTGACCAGGATGGTAGCCAACTTCGAACATATCCTTCTTCTCTGGGACCTTGACCATCTTTCCCCAGCCCTCAGTGGTACCTGCTTCCACAACTTTTAAGGCTTGCTTGTAGGAGGCTATGGATGCTCCTTTCTTTGCCCCTTCTGATAAGGCGGCTGACGATGATGCGCTAGCATTTCTGATGGGCTCAAAGGCTTGGCAAGGGGTTTCAACAATTTCCCCATCCATCTCTACGTACTTGAACGAGGCCAGGTGGCTGATGAAAATATCTTCTTCCCCACATACCGTCACAATTTGTCCTTCCCAGACAAAATTACGCTTTTGGTGAAGGGTAGAAGACACAACTCTTGTTGAGTGTATCCATGGTCGCCCTAATAAACAGTTGTAGGCCGGCTAGATGTCCATCACGTAAAAAGTAGCATTGAATATTTGTGGTCCTATTTGATCGGAAGTTCCACCTCTCCAAATACTGACCTTTTTGGACCGTCGAAAGCTCAGACGACCAAGTCACTTGGCCTAAGCATAACCCCGTCGTAATCCAGCTCGATTAGTGCTTTCTTGGGAAGTACATTCAACGAAGACCTCATGTCTACCAGCACATGGGAGAGTAAAGCCCCTTTGCATACCATGGAAATGTGCAGAGCGCAGTTGTGGTTGCATCCCTCAGATGTAAGATCCATATCCGTAAATCCTAACCCATGGCTAGAATTCACACTTGACGCTACAGTCTCCAGCTGATTCACTGATATGTCTTGCGGCATATACGCATTGTTCAAGATCTTCAACAGAGCCTTCCGATGCGATTCCAAACACATCAACAGGGATAAGATCGAGATCTTAGAAGGAGTCTGCTTTAAGTGATCCACAATCTTGTAATCACTCTTCTTAATTATTCTCAAGAACTCTTTTGCATCCTTATCGAAGGTGATGTCGGGCTCTGTCACAGGTGCAGGTGCATCATTTGTCATGGGTAGCTTGCCCCTAGCCTTAGCTTGAGCTTCATCATTGTCCTTTGGTGGCAATACATTATTTCCCAATATCCCTAAAGCGAATAATCTACCACTTCTAGTGAATCCTCCGACCCCAACGTTCTCGACTTGGTGCGGAGATGAATTGGATGCAGCCAGATTTTGCTTATGTCCATTGCAATAAACCTCTCCTCGTAATTTCAAGGAATAACTTTATCACTCTGGTACAGGATTGACCCAGAGGTAGTAATGGTCACCGGTGCCACCCTGGCTGGTGCAGGAACTTGTGCTTGATTTTAGAAAATCATAACAGTTGATACCTTGTCCTCTTTCACGATCTTGTCAAACTTTATACTTCCTTCGTCCATCATCTTCTGTATACCCGATCTCAATCGGGAACAACCATCGACAGAATTGACACAGTCTAAACAGTCTATTTCACAACCTGGAAGTGTGCTCTTCTTAGCAAGGCAAGCCTTTACAATCAACAATGAAGTCTTCAGGTCTTTGATGTCAGATACCAGGTTCAAACATTCCCCACTATCAACTGCTCCTACGGTCCTCCCATGGTCAGACATGTGATTTTGTAGCACATTCGGAGTTGGAGCGAAGTTGATCGCTTTAGAGTATATCAAATCTTGCACCTTGTCTTTAAAGGCTTTGCAATTTTTGGTACTATGGCCCGGAGCTCCGGAGTGAAACTCGCAACGATCATTGGCATCATAGCCCTCAGGAATCTGCCCCGGCCTCGGAGGCTGCAGAGTTCTCAATTGAACAATCTGAAGTTGAAGGAGATTCTCTAGAAGCTGAAAGTAAGACATGGGAGGCTTCTCGAGATGCCTATCCTTCGGCCTGGGAGGGTATTACGGAAGAGGGGCCCTCTTCTGTTGGTAATTCTGCTGAACCCGTTGCTGATTAGCAGGAGCATAAATAGTGATGGGAGCTTCCCGATGATAAGCGTTTCGGTTCCCCTTCTTCTTCTAAGCATATACATCCCCAGTTTCTCCTTCCCTGCGTTTCATGAAAGGCTTATTAACCTTGGAGGTTGACGCTCCGCTGCTCTGAATCTTTCCTTGTTTCATCCAACTTTATATTTTTTCACTCGTCAGAATGATGTCAGAAAAAACACTAGAGGAATAACCAGCCAATCTCTCTATTAAGGGCCCCGGGAGGGTGTCCATGAAGAGATCGACCATCTCCCTTTCCAACAACGGTGGCTGAAATCTAGAAGCAACTTCGCGCCATATTTGAGCATAGTCTTTGAAACTCTCTGAATTCTTCTGAGACATGCTTTGAAGTTGAATTCGGCTGGGAGCCATATCGATGTTATATTGATATTGCTTGAGAAAGGCTTCCCTAAGCTCCTTTCCAATTACGGACATAATTCTTCTTGAGCTTCATATACCACTCCAGTGAGCCCCCAGATAGGTTGTCTTGGAAGTAATACATCCAGAGCTTCTCGTCTTTTGTATGAGTGGCGATCTTGCAATAGAAGGCCTGCAAATGGGTCTTCGGGAAAGAGATACCACTGTACTTGTCAAAAGTTGGAGGTCTGAACTTTGGAGGGATAACCACCTCTGACACTAAGCCCATATTAGAAACATCGATACCAAGAGTATCTTTGCATTCTAGAGCTCTCACCTTCTCAACCAGCATTTGGAAATCCTGATTACTAGCTCCAGTACTGAACCCCATATCTTCATTGACCAGAGTGAACTGATATTCCTAACGGTGTTGCACCCCAAAATTTTCCCTCACCTAGACAATATATTGTGTACTAAAGTGTCCCAAGTGGTTCACAAGGTTCACAAGGTATCTTAAGAGGTTCACAAGGTTCACAATTAGTCAGAAAGTTTGACAATTCCTTCAGACAAAGCACCCTCCTAAGCAATGCATCCTAAACTAGGGTTTTGAGTTTCATCAGGATAAATGGATTTCCAAAGTCTCAAGTGAGCTTCATAACATCCCACATGTCTTCAAGAATCCATATGTCAAGTTTCAAGGCTTTCCCAAAATGTTTGCTTAGTCAAATGAACAGATAGGCTAAAATCAGTCAAAGCAGTCAAAAAGTCAAACTGAGGTCAACTGTGGTCAAACCAAAGTCAAACTTCATGATTTTTTTACCAACATCAAGTATATGAAGTAAAATTCATAATTTTATCAAGGGTTTATCATGATTCATCAAGGAGATTTCAGATCATCAAGAATCAGGAGTTTCTAAATTAGGGTTTTCATAGGAAAAGTCAACTGAACTTTGACCAGCCATAACTTTCACATTCTTCATCAAATTTTTTCCATCCAAATCTCATTTTTAAGGAAATTGAATTCTCTACAACTTTGTGTCTCACAAGCCAAGCCTAAAAATGCTTCATTTGGAAGGTATGAGCTAAGACATTATAGGTCATTTCAAAAGTCAACAAAAAGTCAACATCTTCCAAAGAGCATAACTTGAAAATGGTAAAGGATATGGACATGATATCAATGAGGTTGGTTAGAGGACTCTCTAAGCTTTCCAAAATGTCCAAAAACACCCTCATAGCTTTAAAATTGAGGGAGATATGCCTTTGCAAAGTTGGGAAATTTTTTAGGAGTGTATGAAGCAAATGGGGTCTCAAATCCAAATATTTCCAAATGGGCCCATCAAATTCCAATCCAAACTCAAAGGTGACATCATGCACGACCCAAAGCAACCAAATTCTGATTTTTTATTATTTATTTATTATTTATTTTGATTCTATCCATTAAAAGTCAAATTAAATCTAAATAAAATATAATAATCAATATTTGGACATGATTCTTCTTCTAGAAGGTCTTAAAATTCATTTAAAGTTAATTGGAATCATGTAAAATCAGATTGACCAAAATTAGAAAGGTTTTATAAGATATTTTTCAATATTTGAAAAGGTGAATCTTCATGATCAAGCAATCACTACAAAGCCCAAAAATCCAGCTTCTTTTGACCTAATTCTACTTCATACATATACACAAACTAAAAGCAATCACAAGGACACGCAAATTCTGCCTCCAAAAACACCATTGAATTCCAAATTTTCACACAAAAAGTCACATTCGGTTTTTGACTTAGAGACTTTTTCAAGGCAAAACAAAGGTTGCTTTAGCTTCCTTGAGACTCACTGATCATGTTTCGATCATCCCCAACATCAAAACCATTACATATTGCATAAACCGAATCAATGTTATTGCACTTTTATGATTTTTTCGTTTTCTAATATTCGTGCATGATAAATTGTGTTTGATGGTTGTTTTGTGTTTGTAATGAGCTCAGGAACGTTTCTGGATAATCTAATTTGAGTTTCGATGCAGGACAAGGAAGTTGCCATTGTTAGGGTTTAGGGTGGCCGTTTAGGGTTTCTCTATTAAACCAATATAAATGAATTCTAAAGACGTCATTGAACTGGATTTGATATGTGGATCATGTTTATATAATCAATTTATTGAAATTTTACGTATTATGAGAGATTCAATTTCGCAGGTTCTTGAAGGAAAGAATTCGTAGGAAAATTCATAAATATATTTGCAGGAAATTTTGCAGGTATGATGAAGAAGATGAAGATGCTTGGCGCGCAGCTGGAATTTGAATCTTAGGCATAATATTTTATTATTTTGTTTTCTATTATATCAGCTGATGTTGCTTGGCCCAGTGGTAATGGTTGTGCGTGTTATTGTTCATGACCTTGGTTCGATTCTTGGTGGCAACATTCTTTTTATTGATTTTTCCATTTATTCATGTAACTTAATATATTATGAATTGTTGTTGTTAGCTTGCAGATGCGCCCCATGTGGTTTAGTGGTTGGAGTGTTTGGTTGTTGGCTGATGGGCAGGGGTTCGAATCCAGGTTCCCACATTTTTGTTCATAATTGTTTTGTTTTAGCAGGATTATAATATAATGAATTTGTTCCATAATGCTATCACCAGCGCATGCTGGCCTGATTGGTTTTGATGCTGTGTATTGAGGTAAGGGACCTGGGTTCAAATCCCAGGTCCTATCTTTTTAGGGCTTTTCCTCATTTCATTTTTCTTATTTTAACTATTTTCTTATTTATTTTATTTAATTCAATACAATTAAAATAGTTTCTAAATAATAATTAATAATATTCTCATAAAACTTTATATTTTCAAAAATCATATTTTATTTCTTAAATTTAAATTATTTGTATTTATTTCATAATATGTTTATATATATAATTATTATATTTTTTTAAATAGATTAATAATATATTTTTTATAATTAAAACCCTAATTTTCTTAAACATTAACCCTAATTTTTGTCAAAACCTAATTTTTATCTTAACTTTAATATTTAACCTATTTTTTTTATAAACCTTAATTAAATCATTTTTTTTAATATGTAAATAGTTTATTATTTGTTTATTATTATTAAAACTTATTAATTCTTAAAAACTTTTTCTAATATTAATTTGTCTTGCTTCTTATTTCTTTTATTTCTATTATTCTAACCTCTATTCTTATTTTTCATTATTACTAACATTTAATTATTGCTTATTTATTCTTATTATTCTATTTATCGTTATTATTATTTCTCGATTATATTGTAATTGTCCCAAAGCCTTGTAATATTTTTAGGTTTATATTTTTTCTTTATTTATTGAAAATACATTTATTGTATGGTTAGTAATTTAGGGTGTGTATAACATGTTTGTAATTAAAATTAACTTAGAATAATTAACTTAAATAAGATAAATATTTGAATATGAACATGCATACACGTAAGTCGATCTTTGATCGCCATCTTGCACTTCCTAGGGTTGCCTCTCAGTTGCCTATTTCAAAAGGTCAAGTAGGGTGTCTTAAGCAAGTCCCTTCATAAATATCATCAAGTCCCTTCAGTTTATAAGATCAAGTCCCTTCGAGGTTGCCTACGATAAATGATCTTGTCCCTTCAAATAAAAGATGATAAGTCCCTACGAATTGCTAAAGACACCCTACAATTGCCTATATCCAGATGTCCCTACACATGTCCCTGAATTACATCCAAGGTAATGACTACCTATTCCTTAATAATAGGGATAGTCTTACCCTTGAAAGAATATAAAAGAACAGTATAGACTTAGTTTAGGGTAGGAACCTCCTAGTTACTTGCTCACTTTTTAAAATCACTTTTCACACCTCACAATATTTTCAAAACATTTTCAAAACAAGGCTTTGTATACATCCATACGAGGATCATTACAAAGTACTTAGAAGTTTTCTAATCACACACTACACTCTTGCAAACAAACAAAGTGAGCTAAGTAACTAAGAGCCCATGGATAACCATGGATATAAAGGGTGCTAACACCTCCCCTTTATATAACTTACCCCCCGAACTCAAAATATTTTAAGGTCTTTCCTGTTCTTTTATGTCCTTTCCTTTTGGGTAAAATAAAAGTCGGTGGCGACTCTTGCTATCCTCAACATTTATAGAAAGTCAGTTCTCCCACCGTGTTACAGAAATGGCGACTCTGCTGGGGACTTAATAAAAGAGGGGTACCCTTAGGAATTAGATCACTTAAATTGTTTTCCTTGTTTGCTTTATATTACTTGTTGGGCTTTATGTGTGAAAGATCCTAAACCGGATCTAGTGTACCTTAGGTAAATGGAAATAGACCAAGGAAACTGTACGGCGTATACCGATATGGTTGATCTGGTGGCCATAGTTAGTGTGACTTCTTGGTTGGTGCTTATGTTCCTTAAGCAAGTTGAGGATAATATGAGGCTGCCATATGTTGTCAATACACTAACTGACTTTTAGAACCCTAGTAATCCCATCTTGGCCTTTAGAAAGTAGTGAGATAACCGGATTTGGTGAAGACTGAAGTTGGTTGATACTCGATACTACACTCATTGAGATCCTAAACTTGGAGGGTTTTGGTTGGCAAGTAAGTTGCCTATTGAACAACCACCCTTGGGAAGGATCAATGATATTGAGATCCCTTAGAACCTGGTTACTTTTGTAGGACAAGATGAACCAACTAAACTTCAGGGGAGGGTACTTACCTTTAAACCTCATGCAAGCCTCTAAACCTAGGTCTATGGTGTGACTTGTTAGTGTGTGCCACATGTTTGTGATTGAGCATAACATCCTAGCATCATCATGCATCATAAGCATAACATTTTCACTAACCATTTCAAGGACCAAAGGATTTATCTTTGATCTTTGTTGCAGGTCATGGCTTCAGCTCGTAGGAATAGTATCCGGATCAACTTTGTAGGGATACCTCCTAAGCTTAAGGAATTGGTCTCTCAAGTTTCTGAAAACTCCCAGTTCATCAAGAGGCGTGGTCACCTATTGGATCTAGTTACTTTAGGGTTCAATGAAGACATAATGAGTGTCCTGTTTCAGTTCTTTGATCCTAAACATCACTGTTTCACATTCCCCGATTATCAGCTGGTTCCTACAATGGAGGAGTTCTCCAAACTGTTGGGTATACCTATCCTCAATCAGAGACCCTTCACAGGCTTGGAAAAAGAGCCTAAACCTGAAGTCATTGCTGCAGCCCTACATCTGAAGAAATCAGACATTGTCCTAGAAATAAGAAGTGGAGTTAAGGGTATTCTTGCTAAGGTATTGATGGAGAAAGCTCAAGTGTTTCTGAAGGCTATGAGTTATGATGCTTTTGAAGAGATCTTAGCCTTATTAATCTGTGGCTTAGTGTTGTTCCCTAATCCAGACCAGTTCATAGACGTACACGCCATCAACATATTTCTGACTCATAATCCAGTACCTACATTACTTGGAGACATATTACACTCTCTTCATACCCGTACTACGAAGGCACGAGGAACTCTGATGTGTTGTATACCTCTATTGTCTAGGTGGTTTATTTCTCACCTTCCTCGATCAGTGATGAAGAATGAACAAGGGTTCAGGTGGTCTAAGAGGATTATGTCACTTTCTCATTCAGATATTCATTGGTGCTCTCGATCCATGGAGAATGTTACTATCATTGACCGTTGTGGGGAGTTCCCTAATGTGCCACTCCTTGGCATAAGATGAGGCATTACTTACAACCCTTCTTTAGCTCTAAGTCAGTTTGGTTATGCTCGGAGTGATGGTCCTCATGACATGCTTATTCAGGGTATTATGTTCGACTACGACAACGATCTGCAAGGTTACCGTCAGAGGTTCATACGAGCTTGGGGTAAAGTGAACAAGGTTGACAACAAGACTTTGGAACCAAAGTACACTATTCCTATGGAACCTTATCTCAGATGGGTTCGATCTCGTGCTCAGACTCTTATGATGCCATATCCTGCTATCCTGCCAGTTACCATGGAACCTGTTGCTGAAGGAGATACTCCTTATATCATCCTTCATCTAGACATACCCACTGACATGGAAGAGTTACAGAGATCCTGGATCCAGTTGAAGGAGCAAAGGGATACTTTTGAGACTCATTTCAAAGCTAGTCAAGAAAGAATCATGGAGCTGACAAGACAACTTCACGAGGAGCGGAATCTCAACACATACCTCAACACAAAGAGGAAACGTCCATGGGAGACTTAAAACCCCACCTTTGTATACATTTCATTTTTCTTGTAAGCCTAAGAGGCAAACAAGTTTATTGATTACTAATAAAAGTTTATTTTCTGGTTGTTTAAACAAATTTAAATCCTGCGGTCCTTGAAAACATTGCATATGCATTTACATACCATATCATTGCATCACAGATTTCTTATGAACAGGTATCTTATCTTCTCGCTGTTTATTTCAGCAGAAATGGCTCTTGAACAGACTGTCAAGGATCTCCAGGCTCGGAATGCACAATTCCAAGAGTTGATCCTGAACTTGTCCAAGAGACAAGATGAGCTGAAGACACTGTTGGCTAAGAAGAAGAAGAAGACTAGAAAATCAGGAGGCCTTATCAACCTGGGAATAAGATTCAGAGGTCCTATCAAGACAAAGGAAGAGGTTGAGGATTCCGAGTCTGAGAATTCTGAGAAAGAGGGAGGTAGTCTCCATGATACTGTGGGAGATTCTGATTTTGAGGCAAACTATTATCATGATCCTGCTAGTGAGGAGAAGTACAAGACGCTGGTAGACAGAATGAACGCTATGGAGCTACAAAAATCTTCTGGGCTTGATTTTGAAGATCTGAGTTTAGTTTCTGGAGTAGTTATACCTATTGGCTTCAAGGTTCCTGTTTTTGTGGTGTATGATGGTGTTTCATGTCCAAAACTGCATTTGAGGTCCTATGTCCGGAGGATTCAACCACATACTGCTGACAAGAAGCTGTGGATTCATTTCTTCCAAGAGAGTTTATCTGGAGCTCAATTGGAATGGTACTATCAACTGGAAAGTGTTAATATTCGTGATTGGAATGATCTTGCTGAGGCCTTCTATAGGCAATACCAATATAATGCTGATTTAGCACCAACTCGCATGCAACTCCAAAGCATGTCTATGGGTGCTAAGGAGAGTTTCAAAGAGTATGCCCAGAAATGGAGAGACCTGGCTAGCAGAGTTCAACCTCCTCTGACTGATAGGGAGCTGGTGGATATGTTTATGAGTACGTTGAATGGTCCTTTCTATAGTCACCTCATTGGAAGCTCATCATCTGGTTTCACCGAGCTGATAATGACTGGAGAACGTGTGGAAAGTGGGATAAGAAGTGGTAAGATACAAGTAAGTTCCTCTTCATCAAGCACTTCTAAGAAGCCCCCTAGTGGAAAGAAGGAGTCTAATGTTGTGTATGGTCAACATAGTCGTAACAGGAGTCACCAATCTGTGGGAGCAGTTCACATCTCCAATCCTGCCCCTACAGCACCAGAGCAACAACAAAACAATCAACAGAAGCCTAGAAGACAATTCACCAAGATCAACATGTCACTGGCCCAAGCCTTGCAACACATGTTGAAAGGGGAACTCATTACTTTGAGGGATCCTCCTCAGAATCCTAATACATCCTCTCCTCGATACAATCCTAATGAAAGATGTGCATATCATTCTAATAGTCTGGGACATGACACCAACAACTGTTGGGTGTTGAAAAACAAGATCGAAGACATGATTGAAGTTGGGGAAATTGAATTTGACCCTCCTGGGACCCCAAATGTGATCACTGCGCCTATGCCTAATCATGAGAAGACTGTTAATGCTGTTGATGAGGTTTCTTATGTTTCCTCAGTAGCAGATGTGACTACTCCTCTATCCATTATCAAGAAGAAGCTGGTGCAGACTGGATTCTTTCCAGGTTGCAATGAAGATTGTTTCTACTGTGCCTATAAACCTGAGAATTGCTGGAAGTTGAAAGATGGTATTCAATGCCTCATGGACAATTACATTATATTGTTTGAGAGAACTCCTTCTGTGGAAAGTATGTGTGAACATCTGACTCGAAGTATGAAGCTTGAAGATATAGCTATGGTTGATAAATTACCAGTGAAGATTACCTCCAAAGGCCCTGTCAGGATCACTTCTAAAGGTCCTGTCAGGATTACTGCTGAAGGCCTTGTGAAGACTGTTGCTGAAGTTAGAATGGCTCCCATGATCATTACCACTCCTGGCCCTATTCCTTATACTTCTGATAAAGCTATACCCTGGAATTATGGTTCTGATGTTTACATCCATGGTGTCAAGCAAGAACCTCTGGCTGATACACCTGTTACTGATGTTGGTCTTGATATTGACAACATTGCTGGATCTAGTAAGATTACTAGAAGTGGAAGAGTTTTCTCCCCTCAAGCTACCTCCAAAAGTGCAGTTACTCCAGCTACTACCTCCACTGCTGGGCCAAGTACTGAGGCTCGGGGCAAAGGTCCTGTGATTGAACCTATATAAGTTGAGGCACCGACTGCTGAAAATCTTTCTAAACAGATGGAAGAAGTACTGAAGATCATTCGCAAGAGTGATTATGATATTGTTGACCAATTGGGACATACTCTCTCCAATATCTCCATGTTATCTTTGTTGCTGTGTTCTGAGGCTCATGCTAAAGCCTTAATCAAGTTCTTGAAGACTGCTCATGTACCAAATGAGATTTCCGTGGATCAGTTTGAGAATTGTGTTGCACATCTGACTAGTGATAATGGTCTGGGTTTTTCTGATGCTGATCTGACTCCTGCCAAGAGAAACCATAACAGAGCTCTGCATATTTCCATTGAATGTAGGGGCACTACTTTGTCTCATGTGCTGGTGGACAATGGTTCTTCATTAAATGTGCTCCCTAAAGAGGTTGTGGACAAGATCAGTCCTGAAGATGTTGTGTTAAGACCAAGTGATGTAGTGGTAAGGGCCTTTGATGGTTCAAGAAGAGTGGTACATGGAGAAGTAGACCTTCCAATCAAAGTAGGCTCTCAAGTATTCAATTCTACTTTCTATGTGATGGATATTCGTCCTGCATATTTTTGTTTACTTGGGCGCCCCTGGATCCATGGGGCAGGTGCTGTGACTTCCACCTTGCATCAGAAGTTGAAATATCCGGTGGAGAACAAAATTGTCACTGTCTATGGTGAAGAAGAGTACATGGTGAGCCATGTGAATACTTTCAAATATGTAGAAATGGAGGGTGAAATGGTTGAAACTCCATGTAAAACATTTGAAGTTGTTCCTTGCTCTGATCCTATTCCTCAGTCTGTCCCTATTCCTGAAAGAGTTCCTGTGGTTACTAGAATACCTCCTGCAATGGCCTCCCTCAAAGATGCTAAGGCTGTGGTTGCAAAAGGTGGTTCTACTATTTGGGGTCAGCTTCCCAACATCCCTTACAAGTCTGACAAATTTGGTTTGGGTTTCACTACAGAATCTCAGAGGGCTGTTCGTCGTGCTCGTGCTGTTCGTATCACCAGTCAAGGGGTCATAAGAGATCAAATCAATACTGTGGGTGACTGTCATGAAGGCTACAACTTGGATGATTGGATCTTTCCTACCATGGGCGATGGTCTCAACAACTGGAAGACTGAAGAAGTTATTCCTTTCTCCTTTAGTCAGGAGTAAATACTATTACTATGTCATTTCATTTGCATACTTCATTCAATAAAATCAATGGACGTTTCGTTTTCGTAAATATTGTGCTCCTTTTTCTTCTTTTATATTTTATTTATGTTTTATCAGCTGTGTGTTCTTACACACACCCACATCACTAAAATGCAGATCCTCATCCACTCTGGATCCTGTTGATAACAGTTCTACTATTGCCAATTATAATTTCGAGAATCCAATCTATCAAGCTGAAGATGGAAAGGATTAAGATTGTGAAGTACCTGTAGAGCTTGCTAGGTTGTTACAACAAGAAGAGAAAGCTATACAGCCACATGAAGAGCCAATCGAAGTTGTGAATCTGGGAACGGAAGAAAACAGGAAAGAAGTCAAGATAGGGGCTGAATTAGAGGATGGTGTTAAGAACAGATTAATCCAGATGTTACGTGACTATGTGGAGATCTTTGCTTGGTCTTATGAAGATATGCCAAGGTTGGATACAGACATTGTGGTTCACCGTTTACCGGTAAAAGAAGACTGTCGTCCAAAGAAGCAAAAGGTTCGTCGCACGCGTCCTGAAATGTCAGAAAAGATTAAAGCAGAGGTGATGAAGCAATTTGATGCAGGTGTTCTTAGCTGTGACTTCTTATCCTCAATGGGTTGCAAATGTGGTACCAGTACCTAAGAAGGATGGTAAGGTACGTATGTGTGTAGATTACAGAGATCTGAATAAGGCCAGCCCTAAAGATGACTTTCCACTTCCTCATATTGATGTTCTGGTAGACAACACTGCTCAACATAAGGTATTCTCTTTCATGGATGGTTTCTCTGGTTACAATCAGATTAAGATGGCACCCGAAGATATGGGGAAGACTACATTTGTTACACAATGGGGCACTTTCTGTTATAAGGTGATGCCATTTGGTTTGAAGAATGCCGGAGCAACATATCAACATGCTATGGTGGCTTTGTTTCACGATAGGATTCATCATGAGATAGAGGTATATGTGGATGATATGATAGCCAGATCCCAAAATGAGGAACAACATCTTGATCACCTACACAAACAGTTTGAGAGGTTGAAGAAATACAAGTTGAGATTGAATCCAAACAAGTGTACTTTTGGAGTCAGGTCTGGTAAACTCTTGGGTTTCATTGTCAGTGGAAAAGGTATTGAAGTTGATCCTGCGAAAGTAAAAGCTATACAAGAGATGCATGCTCCCCGTACTGAAATGGAAGTTAGAGGTTTCTTGGGACGACTAAATTACATTGCAAGATTTATTTCTCAGGTAACTGCTACCTGTGAGCCAATCTTCAAGTTGTTGAAGAAAGATCAGGTAATGGAATGGAATGACGAGTGCCAGATAGCCTTTGATGAAATCAAGAGATATCTTCTAGAACCTCCAATTTTGATGCCACCAGTTGATGGAAGACCCTTGATTATGTACTTAACAGTATTAGACAACTCAATGGGGTGTGTGTTGGGGCAACATGACGAGTCTGGTCGAAAAGAGCAGGCAATATACTACCTTAGCAAAACGTTTACCGACTGTGAAACAAGATACTCACTGCTCGAGAAAACTTGTTGCACTTTGGCATGGGCTGCTCGCCGACTAAGACATTATATGTTTACTCATACTACCTTGTTGATTTCAAAGATGGATCCAATCAAGTACATATTCGAGAAACCTGCTCTCTCCGGACGAATAGCGAGATGGCAAATGATTTTAACAGAATATGACATACAATACACTACTCAAAAGGCCATCAAAGGAAGTGTTGTAGCTGATCATTTGGCTTATCAAGCAGTGGATGATTATCAGTCAATGAGTTTTGAGTTCCCTGATGAAGACATTATGATAATTACCAAAGAACCTGGACAATATGACGGACCTGAACAAGGATCCCGATGGACTATGGTTTTTGATGGAGCTTCTAATGCGCTTGGTAATGGTGTTGGTGTTGTGATCATTTCCCTTGAAGGTTATCATACCCCAATTACTACAAGGCTTTGTTTCTATTGTACTAATAACATGGCTGAGTATGAGGCATGTATCATGGGTATCAAAGCTGCCATTGAGATGAAGATTCAGTTCCTGGATGTATATGGAGATTCAACCCTGGTAGTTAGTGTAACACGGTGGGAGAACTGACTTTAGTTATGTTGCGGATAGCAAGAGTCGCCACCGACTTTTATTTTATCCAAAGGAAAGGCATAAAAGAACAGGAAAGACCTTTTGAAAGATTTTTGGGTCCGGGGGGTAGGTTATGTAAAGGGAAGGTGTTAGCACCCTTTACATCCATGGTTATCCATGGGCTCTTAGTTACTTAGCTCACTTTAAAATGTTTTTGAGATGTGAAGTGTGTGAATAAAAATTTTCTTAAGTATTTTATAATGATCCATGTACGGATGCGTATAAAACCTTTGTTTTGAAAATTGTTTGAAATGTATGAAGTGTTTGAAATGTTTTGAAGAGTGAGCAAGTATCTAAGAGGAACCTACCCTAAGTTTAAGTCTTTTCTGTTCTTGAATCCTTTAAATGGTAAGACTATCCCTATTATTAAGGAATAGGTAGTCATTACCTTGGATGTAAGGGACAAGTGAAGGGACAATCTGTTATTTAGGCAACTGTGGGGTGTATAAGCAATTCGAAGGGACTTATCATCTTTATTCGAAAGGGACAAGATCATTACGAAGGCAACATTCGAAGGGACTTGATCTTTTTATCTGTTAAAGGGATTAGATGATGTGAGATTAGGGACTTTGCTTTATACACCCTACTTGACCTTTTGATTAGGCAACATGAGAGGTATCCTTAAGGAAGTGAGATGGCGATCAAAGATCGACTTACGTGTGTGAGTGTACAATTTTAAATATTTATCTTTTAAATTAGTGATCTAAATTGATTTTAAATACAAACATGTTTCACTCCCTATTTTACTAACCATAGCATAAAATAAATATTAACATTACTACTAAAATATTATATCAAGGAAGCAATTACATAATAATAATAATTAAAGCAAATTAAATAAATTAGCAAAAAATAAATAATAATAATATAATTGGGTTAGTAAAAATAATAATAATAAATCACAATATATAAATGGGGTTAGAAATAATAACATAAATATTATAATTAATAATATAAACAAAAATATTAGCATGATAATTAAAAATTCAAATTTCATATAAAACAATTATTTTTAAGATTAAGAAGAAAATATAAACAATTCTATACTAATTATTATAAAGTTTTAAATTATGTACCAATTATAAAAATTAGGTTAATTATAAACATATTATAAAAATAAATTATAATTACAAAATTGAATTAGCAAGTTTTAATTATTTTTAAACATATACTAAAAATTATTTACATGCAAGAATTAAATTATAAACAAGTTATAAAATATATACATATTATGAAAATAAGATTAATTATAATTGAATAATCATGTTATTATATTTACAAAATTAAAAAATTTAATTATTTTAAGCATATTTATATACAAGAATTATATTAAATAATAAAAATATGGACATAATTAATATTCACATGAAATAATTAGGGTTTAAAAGAAACAATTAGGTTTTACAAAATATTTTAGGGTTTTAAAAATTTAGGGTTTATATATATATTTTTTAGAAAAATGAATTAGAATTAATTAATAACTATACAAAATTTTACAATGTTAATAAAAAAAAACATAAATAATTTTTCTTATAAGATTTGAATTAAAAAAAAAGAGTTCTAAAATAATCTAAACATTTTATTCATTATTGTTTAAATTTGTTTAAGTATAATAGAAATTAATTAAATAAGAAACAAAATAAAAAAAAAGAATGAAAAGAAGCAAAACCTGCTTGGGCTGGGATTTGAACCCAGTCCCTAAGCTTTCAACACTCAAGACTAGCACTCCAACCACTGGGTCATGCGCGCGCTGGCGTTAGAAACAGGGGTCTAATTCCTTTTGTTGATAACCTGGGAAAAATCATGAAAAAGCAAAACAAATAACACAAAAGGCCTGGGGGGATTCGAACCCAGGACCTTTAGACAATACGCAAGCACACTTACCATCCAGCCGGGAGGACGCAACTGGTAGTACAACCAACACAATTCATTATATTTTAAGTCTAACAATTAAAATAGAAAAACAAGAAAAATTGCTACAGCCAGGATTCGAACACAAGCTTTCAAGCATCACATATCCATCTCTCACCACTAGGCCAACGCTGCAGTTGTGAAATAATATCAAACCGAATCAATAAAATATTAAAACTAAATTTTAAATCAAAATTTGGCGCCACTGATCATCTTCTTCTTCCTCCAGACCTGGGAATATTGCTGTGAATATTCCTGGGCAATTTCCTGCGAATTCCAGTTTGTAGCAAAACCTACGAATCTCAACTATCATCAAAATAGTAAAATTATATCAAATTAAAAGCGCAAACAAGGTCCAGAGGTTGATTCAAATTGATCTATGATTTTAGAATTCGTTTACACTTGATGAATCATAAAGCCCTAAACCTCAACCGAAACCCTAAAAATGGTGGATTTCATTCTAGGTGATGAAACTTCACAAAACCTGTCCAGAATCAATCTATAACTTATCACAAACAAGAAACATTAATCAAAATTCATTAAAAACCAATCAATATTCAGAATCGAAAATCAAAAATTTCATGAATATGATGAATCGGTTTATGCATATGAGCTTGTTTTTGATGCTCTTGAAGGCTGGGATTGGTCTAGTGATGTCCAAGGAACCTTTCCATGTCTTAAAAATACCTTAAAAGCTCTTGTAGGGAGGAAACCGAATTGAAGTTTTTGATGATTTTTGTGAAGTGCAAACTTACTCTTTGAGGTCAGGAATTCGTGTGTTATGCATTGGGTTATGTTGTATACTTATAGTAGAATCAAATTAGGTCAAGAGATTTGATCATTGCATGGACTTTTTGGATTTTGGAGATTGAAAAAGATTAAAGCTTAAAAATCAAATATTCTTGAATAAGACCTTTCTATTTCAAGCCAATATTCATCAATGTTGTATCAATTCAATCCAAATTATATTTATGACCTTCTAGAAGAGAAATATATTTTAAATTTTCACATTTGATATTTTATTTAAATTTAAAATGATTTTTTAATATAAAAATCATAATAAATAAATTAAATAAAATAAAATTATGAAAATATTAAATAAATTTCGTGCATGAGGTCATGGATCACTTTGGGTCACCAAAAGTTCAGCCCATTTAGAAAAATTTGGTTCTAAGACCCTATTTCCTTTATAAACCACCCAAAAATTTCCCAACTTTGCAAGGTCACATATCCTTCAATTTTAATGATATGAGGGTGTTCTTGGACTTTTTGGAAAACTTGAAGAGTCCTCTAACCAACCCCATTGGTTTCATGTTCATATCATTTACCATTCTCAAGTTATGCCCTTTTAAAGTTGTTGACTTTTTGTTGACTTTCCAAAGGACCTATAATGTCTTAGCTCATACCTTCCAACTAAAGCATTTTTGGGATTGTCTTGTGAGACACAAAGTTATAGAGAATTCAATTTCCTTCAAAATGAGCTTTGGATGGAATAAATGTGATGAAGCATGTGAAAGTTATGGCTGGTCAAAGTTCAGTTGACTTTTCCTAAGGAAACCCTAATTTAGAAACTCCTGATTCTTGATGATCTGAAATCTCCTTGATGAATCATGATCAACCCTTGATCAAATGATGAATTTTACTTCATATAATTTATGTTGGCAAAAAATCATGAAGTTTGACTTTGGTTTGACCACAGTTGACCTCAGTTTGACTACTTTGACTGATTTTGACTTATCTGATCATCTGACTAAGCAAACCTTTGAGAAAAGTTCTGAAATTTGTCATGGGGATTATTAGACACATATAAGATGTTATGAAGCTCACTTGAAGTCTTGAAAATCCATTTAGCCTGATTAAAGTCAAAACCCTAGTTTTGGATGCACTGCTTAGGAGAATGCCTTGCCTGAGGGATTTGTCAAATCTTCTGACCCATGATGAACTTTGTGAACCTTGTGAACCTCATAAGATGTCTTGTGAACCTTGTGAACCTCATAAAGTGTCTTGTAAACTTCATGAACCTCATGAAAGGTCTTGTGAACCTCATAAAGTGTCTTGTGAACCTTGTGAACCTCATAAAGTGTCTTGTAAACTTCATGAACCTCATGAAAGGTCTTGTGAACCTTGTGAACCTCATAAAGTGTCTTGTAAACTTCATGAACTTCATGAAAGGTCTTGTGAACCTTGTGAACCTTGTGAACCTCTTAGCACACAAAGTCTTGTATTGTGAGGGCAAATTTTGGGGTGCAACAGCTGCCCCTGTTCAATTTTCTGAAACCTGAGGGGTTAGATTGGTATATTTGCCAGTCGTGACCTGGAAGGTTGAAGGGGATTGAACACAAAAGCCCAAAAATTTGCACTCACCGATGCGTAGAGTGATACTGATGACTAGTTGAATATGCTTGAGTGGGCTTAAAGATGCCACTTGGAGAAAAGTTTTTCAAATACATCTCTTGGAGGATAAAGTAGTCCAAGATATGAAGATATAACTTTCTGGGAAGATAAACAACGTCCCATAATAATGAGGTAACCTTTGGGAGGATAAACAACGGCCCAAGGTCATGATATGCTTTCAGGAGGATATACAACGTCCTGAGGTATAATGATGTAACCTTTGGGAAGATAAACAACGGCCCAAGGTCATGATATGCTTTCAGGAGGATAAACAACGTCCCGAGGAAATGATTATAACTTTTGGGAAGATAAACAACGGCCCAAAGTCATGATATGCTTTCAGGAGGATAAACAACGTCCCGAGGAAATGATAGCTTTCAGGAGGATAAACAACGTCCTGAGGAAATGGGTATAACTTTTGGGAAGATAAACAACGGCCCAAAGTTATGATATGCTTTCATGAGGATAAATAACGTCCCGAGGAAATGGTGTAACCTTTGGGAAGATAAACAACGGCCCAAGGTCATGATATGCTTTCAGGAGGATAAACAACGTCCTGAGGTATAATGATGTAACCTTTGGGAAGATAAACAACGGCCCAAGGTCATGATATGCTTTCAGGAGGATAAACAACGTCCTGAGGTATAAGAAGCTTTCAGGAGGATAACCAACATCCTGAGGAAATGATAACTTTTGGGAAGATAAACAACGGCCCAATAGTCACAAGTTGTTGATGAAGTTTGTCTGCTGGAGAATTAATCTGAAAAACAAGATTATAACATTTCGTATGATAATATTAGTTTATGCATTATGTATGCATGTATAATATGATGCACCTAAGTAATGTATTATGTAATTATGTATATGTACGTTATGATGTAAATGATGTATGTATGCACCATGCAGCTTGAAGCGCCTGGATATCTTCGTATAACAACTGCTGGCCAGGGAAAATAAATCCTGATTCGTTGCTGAGGAATATGAGGAACTCGTTCCCGTCTTGTTTGATAACATAGTATTCATAAACCTCTCGTCTTCGTTCGATAGTAAGGTATACATAACCTCCCATCTTCGTTCGATAGTAAGGTATCCATAACCTTCCGTTTTCGTTCGATAGTAAGGTATCCATAACTTCCCGTCTTCGTTCGTCGTACTCCTATTGGAAGAATAAATTCCCGACTATCCGTATGAGGATAAAAGAGATGGATATAAATTCCAGGGGAGATGTGACTTGAAGTATTTATGAAGATGGATTTGCCCTACCGGGGGATTTGTCTTGTGGGAATGAACCGGCGAAGCTTCGTTGAAATCCTTCCCTCGTTCGTCCTTAGTAAATACTATTACTGCATTTTCATGCATTTCTGGCAAACATCAATCATATTAAACATTTGTGCATTTCTGGTAAACATCAATCATATTCAAAATGTGATGAAGCATGTGAAAGTTATGGCTGGTCAAAGTTCAGTTGACTTTTCCTAAGGAAACCCTAATTTAGAAACTCCTGATTCTTGATGATCTGAAATCTCCTTGATGAATCATGATCAACCCTTGATCAAATGATGAATTTTACTTCATATACTTGATGTTGGCAAAAAATCATGAAGTTTGACTTTGGTTTGACCACAGTTGACCTCAGTTTGACTACTTTGACTGATTTTGACTTATCTGATCATCTGACTGAGCAAACCTTTGAGAAAAGTTCTGAAATTTGTCATGGTGATTCTTAGACACATATAAGATGTTATGAAGCTCACTTGAAGTCTTGAAAATACATTTAGCCTGATTAAAGTCAAAACCCTAGTTTTGGATGCACTGCTTAGGAGAATGCCTTGCCTGAGGGATTTGTCAAATCTTCTGACCCATGATGAACTTTGTGAACCTTGTGAACCTCATAAGATGTCTTGTGAATCTTGTGAACCTCATAAAGTGTCTTGTAAACTTCATGAACCTCATGAAAGGTCTTGTGAACCTTGTGAACCTCATAAAGTGTCTTGTGAACCTTGTGAACCTCATAAAGTGTCTTGTAAACTTCATGAACCTCATGAAAGGTCTTGTGAACCTTGTGAACCTCATAAAGTGTCTTGTAAACTTCATGAACTTCATGAAAGGTCTTGTGAACCTTGTGAACCTCTTAGCACACAAAGTCTTGTATTGTGAGGGAAAATTTTGGGGTGCAACAGTTAGTCAGATTAAAGGAGATTGGGATACCAAGTATGAAAATATCATTACTTACAGAGAGCATGTGTTGTCCTTGATCCCATATTTTGAAGAGATTACCTTTGGACATATTCCACGAGGAGAGAATCAGTTGGCAGATGCACTAGCCACCATGGCATCTATGTTTGAGATTAGTTGGGATGATGAAGCTCCCAAGATCACTATTGACAGATTTGAGAAGCCTGCATACTGCAATGAGATTGACACTGAAGGAGTAGAGGAAAAGCCTTGGTTCTATGAAGTGAAAAGATATCTTGAAACTCAGGAGTTCCCTGAAGGGGCATCTGTCAAAGATAAGAAGTTTCTGAGGAGGTTTTCTGCTAAGTTCTTCTTGAGTAATGGAATTTTGTACAAGCGTAATCATGATTCGACTTTGCTTCGTTGTGTGGATAAGAAAGAAGAAACAGAGATTATGGAAGACATGCATGATGGGATTTTTAGCACTCATTCTAGTGGTCATACCATGGCAAAGAAGATATTGAGAGCATGTTACTATTGGTCTACCATGGAAGCTGACTGCTATCAACATTCTAAAAAATGTCACAAATGTCAGATTTATGCTGATAAGGTGCATATACCTCCAGTTCCATTGAATGTGTTGACTGCTCCTTGGCCTTTTGCCATGTGGGGCATTGATATGATTGGTGAGATCAAGCCTACTGCTTCTAATGGGCATCGTTTCATCCTGGTTTCCATTGATTACTTTACAAAGTGGGTGGAGGCAGCCTCATTTGCATCTGTTACTAAGAATGTTGTGGCTCGATTCATTAAGAATAATCTCATATGTAGGTATGGCATCCCTGAAAGGATTATCACAGATAATGGCTCTAATCTGAATAACACCATGATTACTGATCTTTGCACGCAGTTCAAGATTAAACATCACAATTCTTCTCCGTATTGTCCAAAGATGAATGGGGCAGTAGAAGCTGCTAATAAGAACATCAAGAAGATTCTACAAAAGATGACTGTTACGTATAAGGATTGGCATGAGATGTTACCATTTGCTCTTCATGGTTATCGTACTACGATACGTACTTCAACAGGGGCAACCACATTCTCCTTAGTCTATGGTATGGAAGCAGTTTTACCCATTGAAGTTCAGATCCCCTCCTTGAGAATCATGAAGGATGCAGGCTTGGATGAAGATGAGTGGATTCAGACTCGACTTGACCAGATAAATTTGATTGATGAGAAAAGGTTGGCAGCTGTTTGTCACGGTCAGATGTACCAAAAACGGATGATCAAAGCTTTTAATAAGAAGGTTAAGCAAAAGGTGTATCAGGCTGGTGACTTGGTAATCAAGCGTATCATATTACCACAGGGTGATCCTAGGGGAAAATGGACTCCTACATATGAAGGACCATTTGTAGTCAAGAAGGCATTCTCAGAAGGTGCCATGATGCTTACTACTATGGATGGTGAAGACTTCCCACAGCCTGTAAACGCAGACATAGTTAAAAAATACTACGCATAAAAAGAGACCCGCTAGGTTGACTGGCCTAGGCAAAAATAAGGGCATCCCGGCGAACCAAAAAGGTTCGGGCAAAAATTAGGGATATATATATATAAAATTGTACACCCGGCAAGTCGAAAACCTGAAAGGGCGGCTTGGGCAAAAAAGGGTATCCCGGTGGATTGAAAACCTGAAAGGGCAATCCAGGCAAAAGTTAGGGATTAAAGTGTATGACTATGTCTCGTTTTGATCACTCATGTAACCCCAACCAGTTATGATACCTGAATCAAGTTCGAACAGATAAAGATCAATCCAATCGTTTCCATCTCAACAGCAAAGGATGAGATACTTGAAGATAATGGCAATAGTGGAATTGAAACTCAATAGGATTATTTCTCACATAGCTGTGTTTCTTTGTTTTTGTAAAAAATTTATGACGAATTCCTCTTACTAGGATTTCTGTCTCCTTGTACAAACTTGCCTGTGTATAGGTTACTTTCTAAAATAAATAAAATCTCGTCTTTGAATCCAGATTTACTTTTACCCTGTTTACCTAAACGAAAATGTCCATTTGTTGTGTTTAAATGTATGTATGCTTTTGAATATGATTGATGTTTACCAGAAATGCATAAAATGCAGTAATAGTATTTACTAAGGACGAATGAAGGTAGGAATTCAACGAAACTTCGCCGGTTCATCCCCACAGAGTAATCTTTATAGATACTTCAAGTAACATCTCCCCTCAGATTTATGTCCATCTCTTTTATCCTCAGTCAGGATACTCAGGAACTTATTCCTTCAATAATAAGCACGATGAACGAAAACGGGAGGTTATAAGTACCATACTATCAAACAAGACGGGAACAAAGTCCTCATATTCCTCAGCAATGAACCGGGATTTATTTTCCCTAGCCAACAGTTGTTATACAAAGATATTCAGACGCTTCAGGCTACTTGATTCATACATACATCATTTACATCATATCATAGCATACACATCCATAATGCATAAAACATTTACTTAGGTACATCATTCCATACATGCATACATATTGCATAAACTAACCTTTTCTTGTCAGGATAATTGCAGGCAGATAAAACAACTCAAAACAGTTCAGAGACGATCTATACGAAGATCTAGTGTTGATACTTGATTCAGAGATAATCACTACGAAGGTTCATTTCTGATGATCAATACAAGTTGTCCTTGGAAGGGTACGTAAATGATTTATACGAAGATCTAGTGCTTGATCCAGGATATTTCTAGAGGAAATAATCGTTACGAAGATTTATTTCTGATGGTCAACCATCTTTGGGGATAGTGCGTAAATGATCTATACGAAGATCTAGCACTTAATCCAAGAGATTCTTTCAGAAGAAGTTCAGGGATAATCGCCACGAAGATTTAATCCTGATATTCTTTTTATCCTTGGGAAGGTATAGAAATGGTCTACACGAAGATCTATTTCCTAATCCGGGATATTTCCAGAAGAGATAATCGCTACGAAGATTTATTTCTAATGGTCTATATAACAGTTTATCTATGGGATGGTACGTAAATGATCGATACGAAGATCTTGTAATTAGCCCAGGATATTACCAAAAGCAATTCAGAGGAGATCGCCACGAAGATTTGATTCTGACGCTTAAGTTAAAGTATGTTCCTAAAGATGGGTCAGAGCCGATCTATACGAAGATCTAAGCACTGACATTTAATAAAGGATATTCTTTTTCCCTAGAGATAATGTAGAGACGGTCTATACGAAGATCTAGTGCTGACGTTCAACTCAAACCATGTTACAGAAATAATTCAGATATGGCCTATACGAAGACCTAGTACTGATATCCAGTGACAACATAAAGATACTATCACCTTCTGATATTATGGATGGCATCTATAAGCCCATCCCCAGTTCCTCTGAGTGGCATATTTAAGCCCACTCCATGCATATATAATCAATCAGCAGTGTTACTTTACGCACCGGCGAGTGCAAATTTTTGGGCTTTTGTGTTCAATCCCCTTCAACCTTCCAAGTCATGAATGGCATACAGGCCAATCTAACTCCTCAGGTTTCAGAAAATTGAACAGGGGCAGCTGTTGCACCCCAAAATTTGCCCTCACCTAGACAAGACATTGTGTACTAAAGTGTCCCAAGAGGTTCACAAGGTTCACAAGGTATCTTAAGAGGTTCACAAGGTTCACAAGGTTCACAATTAGTCAGAAAGTTTGACAATTCCTTCAGACAAAGCACCCTCCTAAGCAATGCATCCTAAACTAGGGTTTTGAGTTTCATCAGGCTAAATGGATTTCCAAAGTCTCAAGTGAGCTTCATAACATCCCACATGTCTTCAAGAATCCATATGTCAAGTTTCAAGGCTTTCCCAAAAGGTTTGCTCAGTCAAATGATCAGATAGGCTAAAATCAGTCAAAGCAGTCAAAAAATCAAACTGAGGTCAACTGTGGTCAAACCAAAGTCAAACTTCATGATTTTTTTCCAACATCAAGTATATGAAGTAAAATCATCATTTGATCAAGGGTTGATCATGATTCATCAAGGAGATTTCAGATCATCAAAAATCAGGAGTTTCTAAATTAGGGTTTTCATAGGAAAAGTCAACTGAACTTTGACCAGCCATAACTTTGACATGCTTCATCAAATTTTTTCCATCCAAATCTCACTTTGAAGGAAATTGAATTCTCTACAACTTTGTGTCTCACAAGCCAAGCCTAAAAATGCTTCATTTGGAAGGTATGAGCTAAGACATTATAGGTCATTTCAAAAGTCAACAAAAAGTCAACATCTTCCAAAGAGCATAACTTGAAAATGGTAAAGGATATGGACATGATATCAATGAGGTTGGTTATAGGACTCTCTAAGCTTTCCAAAATGTCCAAAAACACCCTCATAGCTTTAAAATTGAGGGAGATATGCCTTTGCAAAGTTGGGAAATTTTTTAGGAGTGTATGAAGCAAATGGGGTCTCAAATCCAAATATTTCCAAATGGGCCCATCAAATTCCAATCCAAACTCAAAGGTGACATCATGCACGACCCAAAGCAACCAAATTCTGATTTTTTATTATTTATTTATTATTTATTTTGATTTTATCCATTAAAAGTCAAATTAAATCTAAATAATATATAAAAATCAATATTTGGACATGATTCATCTTCTAGAAGGTCTTAAAATTCATTTAAAGTTAATTGGAATCATGTAAAATCAGATTGACCAAAATTAGAAAGGTTTTGTAAGATATTTTTCAATATTTGAAAAGGCGAATCTTCAAGATCAAGCAATCACTACAAAGCCCAAAAATCCAGCTTCTTTTGACCTAATTCTACTTCATACATATACACAAACTAAAAGCAATCACAAGGACACGAAAATTCTGCCTCCAAGAACACCATTGAATTCCAAATTTTCACACAAAAAGTCACATTCGTTTTTTGACTTAGAGAATTTTTCAAGGCAAAACAAAGGTTGCTTTAGCTTCCTTGAGACTCACTGATCATGTTTCGATCATCCCCAACATCAAAACCATTACATATTGCATAAACCGAATCAATGTTATTGCACTTTTATGATTTTTTCGTTTTCTAATATTCGTGCATGATAAATTGTGTTTGATGGTTGTTTTGTGTTTGTAATGAGCTCAGGAACGTTTCTGGATTGTAATGAGCTCAGGAACGTTTCTGGATAATCTAATTTGAGTTTTGATGCAGGACAAGGAAGTTGCCATTGTTAGGGTTTAGGGTGGCCGTTTAGGGTTTCTCTATTAAACCAATATAAATGAATTCTAAAGACGTCATTGAACTGGATTTGATATGTGGATCATGTTTATATAATCAATTTATTGAAATTTTACGTATTATGAGAGATTCAATTTCGCAGGTTCTTGAAGGAAAGAATTCGTAGGAAAATTCATAAATATATTTGCAGGAAATTTTGCAGGTATGATGAAGAAGATGAAGATGCTTGGCGCGCAGCTGGAATTTGAATCTTAGGCATAATATTTTATTATTTTGTTTTCATATTATATCAGCTGATGTTGCTTGGCCCAGTGGTAATGGTTGTGCGTGTTATTGTTCATGACCTTGGTTCGATTCTTGGTGGCAACATTCTTTTTATTGATTTTTCCATTTATTCATGTAACTTAATATATTATGAATTGTTGTTGTTAGCTTGCAGACGCGCCCCATGTGGTTTAGTGGTTGGAGTGTTTGGTTGTTGGCTGATGGGCAGGGGTTCGAATCCAGGTTCCCACATTTTTGTTCATAATTGTTTTGTTTTAGCAGGATTATAATATAATGAATTTGTTCCATAATGCTATCACCAGCGCATGCTGGCCTTATTGGTTTTGATGCTGTGTATTTAGGTAAGGGACCTGGGTTCAAATCCCAGGTCCTATCTTTTTAGGGCTTTTCCTCATTTATTTTTTCTTATTTTAACTTTTTTCTTATTTATTTTATTTAATTCAATACAATTAAAGTAGTTTCTAAATAATAATTAATAATATTCTCATAAAACTTTATATTTTCAAAAATCATATTTTATTTCTTAAATTTAAATTATTTGTATTTATTTCATAATATGTTTATATATATAATTATTATATTTGTTTTAAATAGATTAATAATATATTTTTTATAATTAAAACCCTAATTTTCTTTAACATTAACCCTAATTTTTGTCAAAACCTAATTTTTATCTTAACTTTAATATTTAACCTATTTTTTTTATAAACCTTAATTAAATCATTTTTTTAATATGTAAATAGTTTATTATTTGTTTATTATTATTATAACTTATTAATTCTTAAAAACTTTTTCTAATATTAATTTGTCTTGCTTCTTATTTCTTTTATTTCTATTATTCTAACCTCTATTCTTATTTTTTATTATTACTAACATTTAATTACTGCTTATTTATTCTTATTATTCTATTTATCATTATTATTATTTCTCGATTATATTGTAATTGTCCCAAAGCCTTATAATATTTTTAGGTTTATATTTTTGCTTTCTTTATTGAAAATACATTTATTGTATGGTTAGTAATTTAGGGTGTGTATAACATGTTTGTAATTAAAATTAACTTAGAATAATTAACTTAAATAAGATAAATATTTGAATATGAACACGCACACACGTAAGCCGATCTTTGATCGCCATCTTGCACTTCCTAGGGTTGCCTCTCAGTTGCCTATTTCAAAAGGTCAAGTAGGATGTCTTAAGCAAGTCCCTTCATAAATATCATCAAGTCCCTTCAGTTTATAAGATCAAGTCCCTTCGAGGTTGCCTACGATAAATGATCTTGTCCCTTCGAATAAAAGATGATAAGTCCCTACGAATTGCTAAAGACACCCAACAGTTGCCTATATCCAGATGTCCCTACACATGTCCCTGAATTACATCCAAGGTAATGACTACCTATTCCTTAATAATAGGGATAGTCTTACCCTTGAAAGAATATAAAAGAACAGTAAAGACTTAGTTTAGGGTAGGAACCTCCTAGTTACTTGCTCACTTTTTAAAATCACTTTTCACACCTCACAATATTTTCAAAACATTTTCAAAACAAGGCTTTGTATACATCCATACGAGGATCATTACAAAGTACTTAGAATTTTTCTATTCACACACTACACTCTTGCAAACAAACAAAGTGAGCTAAGTAACTAAGAGCCCATGGATAACCATGGATATAAAGGGTGCTAACACCTTCCCTTTATATAACTTAACCCCCGAACTCAAAATCTTTTAAGGTCTTTCCTGTTCTTTTATGTCCTTTCCTTTTGGGTAAAATAAAAGTTGGTGGCGACTCTTGCTATCTGCAACATTTACAGAAAGTCAGTTCTCTCACCGTGTTATAGAATTGGCGACTCTTCTAGGGACTTAATAAAAGAGGGGTACCCTTAGGAATTAGATCACTTAAATTGTTTGCCTTGTTTGCTTTATATTACTTATTGGGCTTTATGTGTGAAAGATCCTAACCCGGATCTAGTGTACCTTAGGTAAATGGAAATAGACCAAGGAAACTGTACGGCGTATACCGATATGGTTGATCTGGTGGCCATAGTTAGTGTGACTTCTTGGTTGGTGCTTATGTTCCTTAAGCAAGTTGAGGATAATATGAGGCTGCCATATGTTGTCAATACACTAACTGACTTTTAGAACCCTAGTAATCCCATCTTGGCCTTTAGAAAGTAGTGAGATAACCAGCTTTGGTGAAGAATGAAGTTGGTTGATACTCGATACTACACTCATTGAGATCCTAAACTTGGAGGGTTTTGGTTGGCAAGTAAGTTGCCTACTGAACAACCACCCTTGGGAAGGATCAATGATATTGAGATCCCTTAGAACCTAGTTACTTTTGTAGGATAGGATGAACCAACTAAACTTCAGGGGAGGGTACTTACCTTTAAACCTCATGCAAGCCTCTAAACCTAGGGCTATGGTGTGACTTGTTAGTGTGTGCCACATGTTTGTGATTGAGCATAACATCATAGCATCATCATGCATCATAAGCATAGCATTTTCACTAACCATTTCAAGGACCAAATGATTTATCTTTGTTCTTTGTTGCAGGTCATGGCTTCTGCTCGTAGGAATACTACCCGGATCAACTTTTTAGGGATACCTCCTAAGCTTAAGGAATTGGTCTCTCAAGTTTCTGAAAACTCCCAGTTCATCAAGAGGCATGGTCACCTACTGGATCTAGTCACTTCAGGGTTCAATGAAGACATGATGAGTGTCCTGTTTCAGTTCTTTGATTCTAAACATCACTGTTTCACATTCCCCGATCATCACGCGTCAATCAAATAATCAAGTGTTTGTGAAGGGTCACAACATCACAATAATAGTTCCTCTGAACAGGAATCTCAGATCTGAGAACCACGAAACAAAAGGACAATATCACAATATTGAATAATACTGGCAAAGTGGGTATGTTGGAAGTTTTAGGGTTCCTGTAAACCTGTAAACCCCTCCCATCTCACAGGTGTGCTACTCGGGTCAACATCACAGACTCTCAAAGCCGAGCAGCAATAATACATTCACCATCTCCGAGAAATGGTTCATGACCAAATCAGGAATCAGTTTGGCATTATATACTACTCAGGGAGGTCTCAGCCGAGTCCAAGGAAATAAGCATCCCTCATAAGTCCCCAGCCTCAAGCACTGAGTCGAGAAACAATAGTACATTCAACCCTTAGGATACAATACTATCTTCATACGAACATTTTTGCTTTAACTGGATTCCTATGAGAGAACCAGGCCATCCTATGCGAGTTCCCAGTGGGCCCTCGGATGCGAGTGGGTTTGCCAATAAATTGGTTTGCCACTATCATCACTGGAGAGGGGTGTTTCCACTAAGGTCCTCGAAGATAGGTCCCCAGATGCACATAACTATCAAGGTCGTACCCTGAAGTGAGGCAAAACCCCTCACACAGAATAATTCTAAGACGGTCGCAATATGGGTGTGGAACACATCGCCACTCATTATGTAACCATGTGAGTACGATGTCTGTCCATGCTTATCCTATGGTGCACTCAAGCCGGGTAGTTGGCTTATCTCATAGTAACTCCTATCCCACAAAAAAAATGGAAACCCGCACAGCCAGATAGTCCAGTATAGATGATGAATGGAAAATAAATACTGAAAACTGTAAATAAATTCAGTAAAGCTATAAAGTAAAACTGTAAATGAAAACAATAAATAAACACACAACATCACACATATAAACACCCAAAGAAACAAAAGCACACAGGCGCTAGGATTGACTCTACAAGGGGAAACCAGAGATTCTGGGTTCGATCCCTAGCAGAGTCGCCAACTGTCGCTCTTGGGATTTTCATCCTAGTACAAACACGAAAGTGGCACGGAAAAGGTAGAGTCGCCATCCATGCATTTTTATCCCGAAGGAACGGGAAAGGTAATGCTGCACAAACCTAAGAGAGAAGGAAATGACAAGGTCCTGCGAACCAAAGATCTGGGTTCGGGAGTCAGTTACGACCTGGGAAGGTATTAGCACTCCAGACCGTCCCCGTACCCGACGGGATCCACGCTTGTTAATCTGTTTCAAAGGGTGAGAAATAAATACTGCTGAACAAAAGGACTGCTACTGGAACTGGAAGTGAGGAAGGGAACTGGAAAAAGATAATGAAAAGAAAATGGGGGGTAGGGAAAATAAAGAATGTGCTCGAACGAGCCCTACCCCGCTGCCTACGTACCTCATCGGGAAAATGAGGATCAGAGTCGACGTAGTTCGCCTAACTAAGGCGAAAAATATTTGTTTGTGTTTTTTATGCGCTAGAACTGCTTATGTCCATGCTCAGGTGTTGCAGGCTCATCTGGTACGAGTGCGTTTACCGTCTTGCAAGTGAGACAATTCGTCGCAGGTTCGCATTGAGATTGAATGAGATGAGAGAAGAATTCCCGCAGGAAAAGATGATTATTCTTTGTTGTTTTGTCTTTTAGATAAATTTTTTGCTTTTTGTTTGTGAACATTCTCATACCATGACTTGTTCATCGTGGTAGATGACTTACACCTCGCCCCGAAACAGGACGTGTATAAGTAACCCACAACAAAGTCTTGTGTCGCACAAGAACATTCAACCTTTATTAGGTGTTTTTACTTTTGTTTGTGAGATGAGAAAGAGAAAGCAAAGTGAACCAAAGGCAAAAAAGTCTAAGGGGGAGACTAAGATCCTAGTGTAATCATACATGGATGAACCTAGGTTAGTGCAATTTTCTAATCCTAAAGCGAAAAGGAAAAGAAGAAGGGAAATAGAATATAACTTACTTCTTAGTGAAGGTAAGTTGGTTCTAACAAAGGGGATTAGCATGAAGTTGGGAAACTATGCACAAATGCTAAATCAAACACATAGACTTTGAAAGCGTAGAGAATGTAAAAGAGATTAAGGTTTGTGAACTTACCTCCACCTCCCTACAAAACAAGGGTTAGCATGATAAACATGATAAGAAAAGAGGTAAACAATTACCAAACAATTCCTAAGGGATCTAGGACCTAAACTAGACTCAATCCTAAGTTTAATGGAACTAAAAAAATACAAATCATAAATTCAGCAGCCTATTACAGCTCATAAATACACGAACAACAATGAAATGCAACGCACAATTCACACATCGTTTTACAGCTCACAATCAACATGTAAAACAGGTGTAAAAGTGAGAAAATGCAACAATTAGCATACATTTTACAACCACTATATGAAAAAACAACTATGAAATGCTAGGAAGATTTGGACGACACGAATGCACCATTAACATGCATAAATGCAACATTAACATCAAAATTAACACGGATTAATGCAACATTAATATGCTTATTTACAAGGGCTTGCTCATGAAAGAATGCATAAAACACTAAATATGCAACAAGTATGCACTTCAAGTATTTGCACATAAACACATGGATATGGATTATGAACATGTATCAAGAATCAACACAATGAATCATGCTACTTTATGCAAAAATCAGAATTGGCATTAACATGAAAGTATGATCAAAATGCAAACAAAATGCAACATGTACATTTGTGGTTATTTGAAATGCAACATACAATATGCAATACAATTATGGATCATGAAAATGAAACCAAAACAGAATGTGAAACACATATAAGCATGCTAAATGAAATGCTTGATCCAAGCAACAATGATTTACAAGTCACTTTATGCATAATTAACAAGTAAATGCACAATATGCAAAACGTAACGGAAACATGTCGAAACGAATCGAAATGATAGAGTGTGGTACCAAAAATAGTCTTGAAAATTCCCTAAATTCATGCTCTAATACTACATGAAGTTTAAGACACAATGGAATGCAAACACACAATGAAACAAAAATATTTTCAAGTTTTGAACAGCGTTAACCGGTTAACGCTATAGATTAACCGGTTAACGCCCTGAAATTTTCAAATCCAGGGGCGTTTTTAACGTGTTAATCGGTTAACCAAATGCATTAACCGGTTAACACTGAACAGAATGGTGAAAAAAGTGTAAAAATAAGCACTTATGGTCATGAACCTACTTCTAAGAACCCCTAACACATATATGAACATGTTAACTCGAATTTTCTACTTAAAGGAGGTTTTCTAACTCCTATTAGGACCTAGATTAAGCTACAAATCTAGCTTCTAACAACCAAAATACGTAAATTGCAATCAAAAAGTAATTGGACGGTAAAACGCAAACACAATCAATGAACATGCAAAGAATGCCGTTACAGCGAGATGAAGAGAATAAGTTAAAGCGAAAAGCGGTTTTTAGTACCAACCTACGAAGCAGAGTATTGCTTCTATGAGTGTTGTGATGTGAATTAGAATGCAAATGAAGAAGAAAACCGAAGATCCGCGAACGTGCAAAATAAATGCGGTTGATGATGCTTTTTGATGAACACTTGATTAATCCCTTCCAATAAGCTCAAAACCAATCCAAAAACAGAATTGCTTCTTCAAGTAAGCTCTCAAAGTTGATGATTGATGAAGGTTTAGCTTCAAGTTCTTCAAATTCCAATGAAGAATTTGAAGAACTTCTATGAAGAAGCTTTGAGAAATTTGGTTAAAAAGTGGAGGAATTGAGAGAAAAATGAGAGATTGAAGATGAAAATGGTGAGAATGAGGTTGGAATATGGAAAAAATGAAGCTGAGCCTTTTGCTTTGGAATGATTTAGGCTTATATAGAGATTAGGTATGACATGACGTTTGGGAATGGATCTTGCTTAGGCTTTAGGTTAGGTTTGTAGTTAGGGTTGGAGTTAGTTAGAGTTAGTTGGAGTTCTAGAATATTCCTTGGAATATGCTAGAAGAGTCTAGAAGATGATGGAAAACTCCAAGGTAAATTGAAGTGTGAATGAAGTGTGAAACAAAGTGGAAAAGAATAAAGGAAAAAAGTGGAGGGAAGTGAAAAACCAACCAATTTTCAAACTTTTTGCCCATTTTTCGCGCCCGTTAACCGGTTAACCATATGCGTTAACCGGTTGACGGAAGAAAATTTTGTTTTCTTCTTTTCTTTGGTTGGTTAACACGGAAATGGTTTGGATTATTTTTGTAGTGTTATTTTTCTTCGCTTGAGCTCCAAATATTGACAAGCCTTGCTTGATCACATGCCCCGTGCACATGAAAATGATCATGATCATGATTTATTATGTTATTATTTATTTTTTGAATGCAATGCAATGCTTGGACGATCATGTAAAAATGACGAAGCATAAACCACTTGAGGTTGGCAATAAATTAAGAGGACAAATTTTAGGGTATTACAACTACTGACTACTCAAAGTCTCTGAGAGCAATAAGTCCAGACGGAGTCAGGCCTCCTCAATAATGGCAACCACGATGGGAATGCTAGATGCAAGTACCACTCATGGGCCTTTAGGTATACCATTTGACAAATGTGATGTGTTCAGACACAAGGTGCAAACTTTGATTGCCTCAAAGGTCATCATACTAGACGGTCTTCCTACAAATTGAAGCTTCCTCACCAGATTGAGCAGCCAGCTTGAAAGGGCATCTTCAGAAGCAATAAGTCCAGACGAAGTCAAGTCTCCTTAATTACGTCAATGTTCAGCTTCTTTACTGTATTTTCATTTGTAGTTTCTTTTGTTTGTTTAAGCATCTGTATAAATACATGAAACTTGTTTGTTTTTTGAATGTTAATCATAATAGAATGCACATGTTTTTCTTGAAGTAATACATTCTTATTTACTCATGATTTTGTGTATGTGCATTGGAATACCAATTGTTATGTTTAAACTCTATGAGGGAGGGTGACGAAATGAAAATGCAAAAATCTTTGATTGTGTGCTTTTAAAAAAGACCTTGTTCACGATGTACATGCATTGTTTCAAATCCTAAACACCGAAGATATAAGGGAGATAGACCCTCGCCAACACTTTTGAGCCTTGAAGTAGGAGATTATTTTCGCACGAAAAAACATTTACATTTAACCCAGGGGCAAGGTAGGTGTCATCTAGTTAGACCGAGCGTTAAGACTTTCCTAAAGGAGTATATTTAAGGATCCATTACATTTCACTGCACCATCAAGAGGTCCAAAGACCAGAAGGCACAATGGTTATCCCAATCAAAAAGTCCAAAGACTGGAAACCACAAAGGTTATCCATCAACAACAAAGAAGTGAGACAGTCATGACCTTTTCAAAGCAATCAAGACAAACAATGTCACACAATTTGTTAAAAAAAAGGATCGAAAAAAAAGAAAAAAGCCCGCTAAGTTGAAACTTGAAAACAAGCGACTTATGCAAAAGTTAGGGCATCCCGCTGGACTTCACAATCAAAGATTCACAAGAATCAGTCCAGGAAAAAGTTAGGGATAAGTAAAAGAACACAAAAGAAAAAGACAAAAAGGATTACACAAGAAAGATTCTTAAACAAGAACAAAGTCGTGTGGCACAGACACAAAAGACCAAAGGGGTGACTGTTACTCCAACAACCTGATGGGTGCTTAAATCGTTAGTGTCATTGGTTCCTCAACAATCACAAAACCCTTTTGAAAGGTGGGCGCTTGTGAAGATTAACTGAACATAGGAATGGAGGACATCACGAAGAGGGATGGGCATAAATAAAATTCGAGCATATATCCTTTGTTTCTATAACCATGAACCAGGCCACAATACAACCTTCAAAAGTCCTAACTGAAACATGGTTATTTTGATATCGTACTACCATGAGACCGTGTTCCTGACTCCTATGAGTTATGTTGAAAGATCTTTGTTAGTGTTTCATGTACACGCTTTCATAAAAATCAATGTTGTATCTCAACCAGTGATTTGCTCACAAGGGTTTACGACATATTTTCAATAAAAACTTCAATATTAACATGTGTGTTGCATTAGAATTTTCATTCTCAGAATAAACATTTTCTACTTGCATACATTTGTTTGACATCATACGAATTCACGTATGGAATCTCAGTCCAGAAGCTTAATCTTGCCAAGTTGAGAAGTCTGAAACTTCTAAAGGACAGTCATGTCGAGATGCACTTTTCCAATAAGCTCTTTTGAGTAGAGGCTTTTACAACCAGTTATTTTAAGTACAACTAATCTGGGGCAATCGCGTTGAGAAATCTCTTCAAATTTCAACTTATCAGGGGAAATCACTTCGAGATTCAAATCTCTCCAAGAGCATTTAGTCTGGGTATTCACTCAATGATCATTCAATCAGGGGAAATTACTCAAAGGCTCGTACTGGGGAAGGCCACCCTAAGAGCACTAGAAGTTACTTTCCCCCTGAAGACATTCAATTAGAAGCACCTATATAGGGTTCAAAATACTGGGGCAGAATATCTCGCAATGATATGAGGTTTTTCATGAATCTTAGCAAGGCAAGTTCTTTCATAGACCATGCGGTCTGGGGCTGTTATTTCGAGATCCGAAGAATCTCTCCAAGAGTTTGAAGACAGTGAGGCATCTCGGATGCCATGTTTTCTGTAAAATCCTCTTGAGACAATTTCTTCCGATAGACCCTAGTCTGAGGAGAGTTGAAAATTTCAAGGAACCATTGTTCACTTGTGATCAGTAGACAATCAATCATCTCATAGGCTAGAAACAAAGCCATTTCCAGCAAGAGGCATCAAGAAGTGTTTTCCTTAGCGGGTTTCATTCAACAAGATTCCTCAACAAGTCTCATTAGGCTATCTTTTCTCCAGCAGAGCAACTAGAAAAGGGTACCATTATCAAGAGATGCTCTATATTCTTTCATCCCCAGCATGAGAAACTTTATACCTCTTATCCTCTGCAAGAGTCGACTTAAAACTCTTATCTTCAGTAGGAAGCATTCTCATTGATGTTCTCCATGATCCCATTAAAGCTGGAAGTTGAATCTTCCCCAACAAGGAAATAAAAGGTTGGTGTTCTCCCCAAGCAGAGAGTCTTCCTTCAATAGAGAGGTATTCCCCACAAGAGTCTTCTTATCCCCAGCAGTACATGGAGATTCCTTATTCCCTAGCAGTTGTGAAAATAATGAGAAGTCAGATGGTTTTCCTTCTTGCACGGGGCTATTCG
The DNA here is from genome assembly GCA_963966055.1 of Lathyrus aphaca. Taxonomy (NCBI): domain Eukaryota; kingdom Viridiplantae; phylum Streptophyta; class Magnoliopsida; order Fabales; family Fabaceae; genus Lathyrus; species Lathyrus aphaca. The sequence continues at coordinate 195,240,464 of OZ014525.1, forward strand.
CAGCCTTCCCCAACTAAAGTCCAATCTTCATTGGCACCTCTCCTCCAACAGAGGGCTTTGTATCTGAGGGATTCCCCAGTAGAATTTTTCCTCAGTAGAATATCAACAAATCCTCTCCTCATCCAGGTCATAAGGTTATTACTTCCCCAACAGAGTTCTATGGGTGGCATACCTCCCAATCAAGTTCAATCCAATTAAGACTTTCCCCAACAAAGTCTTCATTCTTTAATCTTCCCAAAGTCCAATTTATTTTTGGAAATGGCGGCAGTTCAGAGCCAGTGTATCATTAACATTATCCCATGCAGAGTTTCTTTTCCCCATTGGGATTCATTACATCAATGCAGTGATTATTTCTTCCCCAACAAAGTCGCCTGGATACCTATTACCTCCTCATCAGGAGATCCCCTTGCATTTGCATTTAGTAATCACCATTACATTTTCATCCTCTAAAGTGTAGCATTTCCATCATTTTGGAGCATTACGCCATGGAAAAATTCAAACATATGCATACAAAGCATAAGCTAGTTTTGGTACCTTGCACAAAAGCCCGAAACATTATTTCTTCAATCAGATCGAAAGTCTCCTCACAAAGAACGCCAAGTTCATTCCTTAGCATTGTTACTTTTGTCAATCAATACTTATCGTCCCCAGTCGATCCCGTTTAAGTACAATGGTCTCGTGTTGTTTGATTTCATCTCAGTACGATGATTTTATCCTTGTTGATTTAATCTCAATACTATGGTCTCATTTCCTTGATTCCGTTTAAGTACAATGATTTCGTATTTTTGAGTTATCATTTAAGTACGATGATCTCACCCTTGTTGATTCCGTCTCAGTATAATGGTCTTATTTCCTTCGATTCATTTTAAGTACAATGGTTTTGTATCTTTGAGTTATCATCTAAGTACGATGATCTCATCTTTGTTGATTTCGTCTAAGTATGACGGTCTCATTTCATTCGATTCTGTCTAAGTACGATGGTCTCGTTTTCTTTGGAGTTATCATCTAAGTACAATGAGCTCGTTCCTTTTGATTCTATCCAAGGCCAGTTGCATATTTTGAGTTGTCATTCGAGGATGGCACTCTCTTCTTCAAGTCCTTCCGAGGTTGGTCTTGTTTTATTGCGGCTATCATTTAAGGACGATAAACCATTCTGAGCTTATTGGTTGAGGTCAATATTTCTTTCTACAGAGTCATTCCTTTTGTTGTCTCTTGGTATGTTTGAGTTGTAAATTGCTTGATGTTACTCCTCTTTGTATGAGTCGTAAATCGGATGATATTACATTCTCATGTTTCTGGTTATGGAATGCTCAATACCATTTCCTTGTGAGATTGCTTGATCTTGTTTGAGTTGTAAATCGCTTGATGTTACTCCTCTTTGTTTGAGTCATAAATCAGATGATATTACGTTCTCACTTCCCTGGTTATGGATCGCTCGATACCATTTCCTTGTCAGATCGCTTGATCTTGTTTGAGTTGTAAATCACTTGATGTTACTCCTCTTTGTTTGAGTCGTAAATCAGATGATATTACCTTCTCACTTCCCTGGTTATGGATTGCTCAATACCATTTCCTTGTCATATCGCTTGATCTTGTTTAAGTTATAAATCGCTTGATGTTACTCCTCTTTGTTTGAGTCGTAAATCGGATGATATTATGTTCTCGCTTCCCTGGTTATAGATCGGTTGATCTTATTTGAGTTGTAAATCGATTGATATTACTCCTCTCTCTTCGAGCCGTAAATCAGATGATATTACGTTCTCACTTCCCTAGTTATGGATTGATTGATACCATTTCCATGTTAGGTCGGTTGATCTTATTTGAGTTGTAAATTGATTGATATTACTTCTCTTTATTCGACCCGTAAATAAGATGATATTACGTTCTCACGTACTTGGTTATGGATCGGTTGATACCATTTCCATGTTAGATCGGTGTATCTTATTTGAGTTGTAAATCGGTTGATATTACTTCTCACCCTTTAAGCTGTAAGTTGAATGATACTACGTTCTCACACCCCTAGTTATGGATCGGTTGATACCATTTCCTGGTCAGATCGGTTGATCTTACTTGAGTTGTAAATCGATCGATGTTACCTTTCTTCCTTGTTTAATTCGCAAGTCGAATGATATTATGGTCTCATTCTGCAAGACTTGTTATCCCCAATTTAGTTGTCATCAAGTACAATGATATCTTCTCAAGCTCACTTACGATGTGTCTTGTTAGGTTTATCTCCCAAGTGGGATAAATGCTTTTTCGATTCCATCCAAGTCCGGTTTCGTATCTTTGAGTTATCATCAAAGTTATGATATTCTCTTCTCAAGCTCACTCACGGTGTGTCTTGCTCGATTTATCTCCCAAGTGGGATAAATGATTTTCGTTTCCGTCCAAGTCTGATTTTGTATCTTTGAGTTATCATCCAAGTTATGATAGTCTCTTATCAAGCTCACTTAGGATGTGTCTTGTTCACTTTATCTCCCAAATGGGATAAATTCTTTTCAATTCCGTCCAAGTCCGGTTTCGTATCTTTGAGTTATCATCCAAGTTATGATAGTCTCTTCTTAAGCTCACTCACGATGTGTTTTGTCCGCTTTATCTTCCAAGTGGGATAAATGCTTTTCGATTCCGTCCAACTCCGGTTTCGTATCTTTGAGTTCTCATCCAAGTTATGATAGTCTCTTCTCAAGCTCACTCATGGTGTGTCTTGTTCGCTTTACCTCCCAAGTGGGATAAATGATTTGCAATCCAGTCCAAGTACAGTTTTGTTTCTTCGGGTTATCATATAAGTACGATGGTATCTTTTCAAGCTCACTCACGATGTGTCTTGTTTGTTTTGTCATCCAAGAATGACATTCTTCCCAACTTATTTTATTTTCCCACAGAGTGAAAATTTTCCGGTTTATTCAAGTATTCAATCCCTTCATACCTTGAATGTCTGAAAGCCATAGCTATCATCCATTCAGGTCTACAATATATTGAATAGGGGCAGCTGTAACACCATAAAATTTGCCCTCATATTTATTACCTGAACTGACTTTTTGCTTCGCATTTGTCTGCATATTCCACTAGGTTATTAACTTTTACAATCATGCATTTCATTGAGTTCCTAAGACATGATATCAAAGTGTCTTCCTGTGATTTGAAGTGTTCCTCATTCAAAGGTAATTTATCTGGCATCTGCATTCAAATTAAGATAATGGTTTGAGCCTCACAACATTATGTGTATCTTCTTATCAAAGTTATTTGAGTATCAATGTCATCTACTTCAAGGTTTCTCTAGAGTATCAAGTGATTAGGGTTTCACCATAGTTTTACTTGAGACTGGTCGTGAATTAAGGGTTTATTTCCCTTGAACATCTCAGGCCGCCTTCATCATCAGTGTGCAACACAAGGTGACTTAAAATTTCATGTTAAATAGATCAATGGTCTTTAAGGCCAAATGTCAGATTGATTCGATCCACAGAGCAATGGGTCAGGAATCAAGAGATTCAATTGTGGATTCATATGGTAATAAGGGCATCAGGGTCCTCTCAGTGGCTTGTTGTTTGGCTAAAGTTCGAGATTCATTAAAAATGAAAGGTGTACGTTGATGGTACGTGCTAAGATTGGACGTGTGGAATTCAAGAGGAGAGTCCATTAAAATCATTTTCGTTTCAAGTCCATAAAACCCAAACCCAATTTCGATGTCCATTATCCTTTTTTAGTCCGATTTAATTCCATGTTTTAATTCCATCCTAAAACCACAAATTATCCATAGTTCTTAATGTCAAGTTTAAAACTCATTAACTTGTTTTGGGTTACCTTCAAATTCTCAAGCCCATTGCTAGGCACATGTCATTTAATTTTGAGGCCCATCAACCCTTTTTATTTTTATTTCTTATTTTTTATTTTTAAAGGAATAAAAATGTGGTCAAAGAAAACTCCATCAACTTGTAAACAAAAGCCGCAGGAGAGGTTTTTTATCAATTTTTTCCACACCAGAATTCACAGAGAACAACCAAAAATAATGCAGATAATAGTAAAACTTCGGCAGAAAAAGAAGTTACAGAGAGGAGATTGATAATGGAAATTGGGAGGAAAAAATCAATTTTCACAAACTCTCACAACATATAAACGAAAAAACGGTTACAAATCATTAACAAACTGATAACAGAAAGAACAGAAGGGGGACTTTCAATTGCAAATCTAACAAAGGCTCTCTTCAATCTCATCTTCTAACAAAATCGATGATTCTTCACACACGATCATCATCTTCACGTCTTATTCATCTTAATCAATTCTTCAATAAACTTCATCAATCAAAATCGGGAACTTCTTCATATTCATCAACAATCTCAAGGCCAATCTTGAAATCTTAATAGAAACTCTTCACTACAATCTTCCAACCTCTTCATGGTTCACCAATCTCTCTCTCTCTAATTATCTGCAACAAACTCATCAAACTCATAAAATCTTGCAAATCCGAACTTCAATCTTCATAACTCTTCAACCTCTTCATCATCATCCATATCAACCTACAAGAAAACAGGACATCAACACTCACAACTCCACAAGAATTCATAATTTCATCAACAACAAGAATCAATATCAACAACTCAGAACGCAGAAAAGAAAAGGAAGAAGATCAAATCGCTACAACTTTCGTACTTGAAATTTTATGTCATTGTTGTTTTTGCCGGATCGACTTGTTGAACCATCATTCTCTCGATTTTTCCATTACCAATGACAACGTCGGCGTGACTGGTAAAGTTCACAATCACATCGACCGTGACCCTTCACTCCGACACTCGCGTTCGATGGAAATTCCGTTTCTCCGGTCCCGATCGAGATTCTCCGGCGGGATTAAAGAGATGGATCACGATAACCCAAAGGATTCATCGGTGATTAATGAAGCAGTTTGGCGAGGTAACTTTGGTCAATGTTTGAGACAAATAAAACCAACAGAGGAAGTGAATCAGAGCGATTCTGAGAGAGAGTGTGAGGTATGAGGAAGAGAGGGAAACAACGTCGTAAATATGGAGACGAAGAGAGCGCACACTATATGAAGAAGAAGAGTGTGGTTCGGTCTATCTTCACGTTTTTAGAGTTAAAATCCCACTTTGGATTGGGCTCAGTTCAAGACACCCATGGATTTCCTATCAGCACCCATTTTTTCATTTCAGCACCCCTCTGCGCCATCTTCATTGTGGATTGGGATTCATCCACCAGAATTCTATCAACACCTACGTTTTTCTCAAAACACCCTCTCCCTTGCATCAGGATTTGAGGATTTGGGCTAAGCCCATGGGTTTAGTATTATTTGCAGCACTGGATTTCTTTTGCACCCCCTGTGGTTTCTATTTTTCTAGAAATTTTTGTTATTTGATTTTGCTTGTAAAAATATGATTAATTTCTTTGTTAATTAATTTTTGTGGATTATTTTCTTAATCCATTTCTTGTTAATTTTTAAATTAGATTTTTTTTGGCATTACTTCTAATCTTTGTTGTGAATTAATTTTTGATTAAAGTGTTCATGAGTTTTTTTTATCGATATTGATCGATTTCGATGATGGTGGATCTTCACAAAGCGATTATGAAAGATAAGAATTAATTTTTCTTATGGGAGATAACAAGATCTTTCATGAAGTTTTTGGGTTTCTTTTATGTGAAGAATCGGCACTTCAATCAAGTAAGAAATCTCGACATTCTCGACTTTAATGCATCATTCTAGTTGTATGCAGCTTAGGATCATATAACATAAGGTGCATATTCAGCCCTACCACCTAAGGCACTGGATTTATTTGTGATTTTTGATTATGTGTGATGATATCAAAGCTTAGGGATTAGTTTACGAATGATAGAATTCACTTTCACCGCACTTTCCCTTAATCATCGTTTTTTTCCCGTTTCGTCGCAATTATTAAAAATAGTTTTGGGTGTGATAAAATTCTGGAAAAATTCATGAGTGATTATTATCCTCTTAATTAATTTTTTATAATTTTCTATTCCAGGTTTGGATGGTTTTAGTAATTAATGTGGATTTTTGATTCCAAACTGTCCCAAAAGAAATTATTTTGGTTAAAGGGACCGAAAACAATTTTTTCCAATAGATGTGAGACCTATTTTTTGTGTGTGTTTAGCCACTGGAATATTTGAAATTTTGATTCTACTTGGGCATTTTTTTCATAAATTTTGGTGCCATTTTGTATCCACTTTGTGGAGTTGTGTTTTGGCGATCATGCCTTGTTATCTTGCCCATTAAGTGAATTTTTTTGACACTTTGGTGCATAATTTTGTGAATTCCTTTAAGACAATATAATCTACTGAATTTATAATGATAGGAATTTAATTTCATAATTTTTCAAGCTTTTTTTCTATTTTTCATATCACCAAGATTATAAGTTCATTTATGTGCTTACTTGTTCCATACCCTAGGTGTTAGGAAGGCATTCATTCCATTTTCTTGAGATGCTTTAGGATAGCCTCTAGGAGTTAATTATAGGTCACTTTTTGAACCATCTTTGTTTGATTTGTTTTTGTGTTTCAAAATGCATTCTTATTTGAACATGTTTAACCTAAACTTGTTTCTCTTCTCTCCTAGTTGTTAATATGACTTATGTATGAATCATAAATGTCTATCCATGCATTCTAATTGCATCTCATACCTTGTATGCTACTTACCCATAATCATCCCATGCATATTTATATGTCATTCATCCTTAACGTGCATCATTGTTAATCATATGTGACACTTGTTTCACTTCTCCTCACTTCTTCTCCATATAAGCTCTTACATTTGAGTACTCATTCTCATGTTTTGTATACACATTCATATGAATTTCAAGACACTTATAATTGATCTTAGGTTCTAACTTTGACACTTAGCCATGCTTTAGTACATGTTCATCTTGCATAATCATTCAATCTTCTTCATCTAACTTCACTTTAAGCTTCTTAGGTGTTTAGTGCATAGTTTAGGCCTAGTTTGTTGTTGTTTGACCTGATAACCTTAGAACACATTCTTAGAATTTAGCTACTGACTTTAGAAGCCTTTGATCATGTAGGATTCCTTTTGTTTAGGACCTAACCTTAGGGAACCCTTAGTGTCATTCTTTGACTTGTTTGATCATTATTTTGCTTTTGCTTTCCATATGCTTCCAATATGTAATGTTTATCTAACCTTTGTTTTTTAGGGGGCTATGGTAAGTCACGTGTGTGGGTGGGTTCCCCACATATAACGTATTTCTTCATCTCTTTATGCTTTCAAGTTGCGATTGCCTTATCACTTTGTGCTTCTTTGACATTTCACTTCTCTTCATCCCTTTAAGTTCTAATCTCATCTTCAATCCTTGAAGTGAGTTAGAACTTGTTCTTATTCTCTCTTCTCCTAGGTTTAGAGTTATTCAAACCTCACTAACTTTTAGGACCGCCATTGTATACTTACCTAGAGTGAGTCTTAGTTTCCCTTAGTGTTTTCCCTTTCTCAACTTGAGTCCTTCTTCCCATCTTCAAAGAAAAGTAAAAACATTTAATAATGGAAGTGTGCACAATACGCCACGAGCCTTAAGCTATATAGGAAATGATTAGTGGAGATTTCTTCCACTCTTCTAGAATTATTTACTCCTTGGAAAGTATTCGCTCCTGTATCATAGTCTTTAGTGTTGTGCATACGATAAACACAAAAATCAAAACACTTCTTCTAAAAAAATAATAAACCAACAAGACACCACATCTTCTCTTCTCATCTCCCACTCTTTGCGGGCGATTGTGACTTATCTCAATAGTTCGATAACAAGATTGTAACGCACTCGATTCATCGAGCTTGCCACACCTGAGTTAGTGATATGGCAACATCATCCTAAATAACACAAACAATTTCCTCCTTAGTTAGGTGATCTACGTCGACTCTGATTCTAACATCCCATGAGATACGTAGGCAGTGGGGTAGGGCCCATTCGAGCACACTCTTTATTTTCCCTACATTTTTCCCGTACCTTTTTCGTTCTCTTTTTCTAGTTCCTCATTTCATTCCAGTTTCAGTAGCAGTTTTTATTTAGCAGTAGTTTTATTCTCACCCTTTGAAACAATACAAACAAGCGTGGATCCCGTCGGGTACGACAGACGATCTGGGGTGATAATACCTTCCCAGTTCGTAACCGACTCCCGAACCCAGTTCTTTGGTTTGCAGGACCTTGTCCTTTCCTTTTCTCTTAGGTTTGTGCAACATTACCTTTCCCATTCATTTGGAATAAAAAATGCCTGGCTGGCGACTCTACCTTTTCTGCGCCACTTTCGCGTTTGTACTAGGATGAAAATCCCAGGAGCGACAATGAGTAATGAAAATGATAGTGACTTTGATACAATATCCTGAAACAAAGAAAAACCCCATTCGAGCTACTTTGAATAACAACATGGAGATTTAATGATGAATAAATAAAAGTATGAAATGGAAGAGTATAAAAACCTGTAGAATTTAGATTCATTCTTTAGAAAAATTCAGGAGAATACATTCTTCAATTCTCATATTCATTCTTTAATTTAACTGCTAACATATATTGCCTATTTGTTAAAATCCATTCCAAAACACAAACGACATGAATCATAATCTTTCAACAGAGAACTAACAGAATAATAAAAACCTAGATCAGATTATTCCAGAAAATCAAATCTTTCACATCTTAACACATATTCCAAACTAATTCAAACAAAAGAAACAATGTAAATCACAACAAACAACAAAACCCTAATTAAAAAAGAAGAAAAAGAACAAACATTGGTTCTATCCACCAAAATATGAAATGAGGATAAAAAGAGACCAAATGAGAAGTGCTCATATAAATCTAGACTATGATGCTTACCTCTAGATGATCTTGCTTTATGTACTCCCGAATACGTTTCAGAACCTCTGTCTATAGCATCTCCCTTCCAATAACGCCAAAAAAGTTAGCAAGTGAATCAGAAATAATTACATAAGGATCAGGTTCGGTGCTTCTTGTTCCCAACTCAACTTCTACCTTCTGTTTCTTTGGAGCAGGTTTTTATGAAAGTTACAAAGCATGAAGAAATCAAGCAATGCATTAAATAACATAATAGAATCAGAATGTTGTTAGCATAAATGGAAAATAGAATCCAAAGCTATTAATTTTGTTACCATATAATAATTCATGTTTTGTTCTTATAGATATTGGAAAGAATCATACTTTAAAAACTTTTAATACCAACTTAAAAAAATCTAGAAACACATAATTAGCACATAACAGAAGAAGAATTATGTTGAATTGAATTGAATGAATGAAACAAAAAAAAACCTTCATAATTACACTTTTTGAGGATCTTTTCAAGGATCCGCAACAACTGAAATAAAAAATGTACCCGAGGTATCTGATTTTCTCTAGATAAATAGCTCATTGTAGAAAGCTTTAATCTTTAATAATATCACAACTGTCAACAAACAACAACTGCTTCCTTATCTACACATAATGAAATTGGTAAGATCCAGATTAAAAATCAAGTGGAAAACCGAAAAGTAATGGCAAAGTTGAATGATTTAGGTTAAACAAAAAGAACACAATATAGGAAAAATAAAGGATTGAAACAAACAGAGTGAGAAGAAGGTTTTCGAAGAACTAACCTTGAGAAGCAAACCATTTTGACGGCTACAATCTTAGAGTTTGAAAGCGGTGTGATTAATGCTACATTTCACAGCAACGCATGAGAAATATATGTTTGAAAGCAGGAAAATGAAAACATTGATTAAATTTTGATATTAAAACTAAAAACTGAAAATTAAAACGTTACACATTTACACAAATTAAATGGGCCATGATATATATTTGACTTACATATTCCGGACCTTCCATAGCTGGAAATTACCATTGTTAGGTCTGATACAAAATAACCTGTAGAGAACTTGACAAAGGGAGGTGAAAAAAAATCAAATCTTAGATTCGATAGATTTTTTTCTTCAACAGAGAACTAATAGAATAATAAAACCCTAGATCTGATTATTCCAGAAAATCAAATATTTCACATCTTAACACATATTTCAAACTAATTTAAACAAAAGAAACAATGTAAATTACAACAAACAACAAAACCCTAATTGAAAAAGAAGAAGAAGAAGAAGAAGAACAAACATGGTTTCTTTCCACCAAAATATGAAATGAGGATAGAGAGAGACCAAAGGAGAAGTGCTCACATAAATCTCTCTATCAATCGAGCAACATAGTTTCAAAGAGAGAAGAGAGACGAGAGAGAAGAAGGAGGTTAGTTCTGAAAACATTATGCATCAGACAGAGACACACACACACACACACACACACACACACACAGAGAGAGAGAGAGAGAGAGAGAGAGAGAGAGAGAGAGAGAGAAGAGAGAGAGAAGTTGAAGCGGTAAATAAAGAGAGAAGAGAGAGAATACAAAAATGAAAATGAAAAAATTTATTGCATATGTATTGGGGGAAGAGAAAAGAGAAAAAGTCAATAAGTTTAATTAGAACCAAATGGAAGCACGTGACATCATCAAATCAACAATCAATGGGTTAATTGTGTAAACATGTAATTGCAATAGAACAAAATGACATCATCGGTTGGAAAAAGTAATTTTTGGACACAAAATACCCCCAATTTGATGAGGTGGTAGAAAATGAGGTTAGGGCATTAGTGGATTTTCCAGAACAACAACTTTTCTTATATTATAGATTTCTGGATTGTGTCATGATTATTTTAGTTGCATCACAATTGTTAAATAGCACATGATTGTTAATTTCTGGATTGTGTCATGATTCTTTTAGTTGCATCACATGTATTTAATTTTCTAGTAGCATTTTGACTAATTTTTTTTACAATTTTTTATTTCACCATTTTCTAGCTTTCTACAATTTCTTATGCAATTCTCCATTTACATATAAATTAACCTAAGAATTTCTCAATTAATAAGAAATCAAAATACATGAAAATGCTTGGAAAATTATATAATGACTGACTGTCACCAACTCTTATGCTGAGGTTGTGGGTAATAAGAGTAGATCTCAGAAGGATGATATTGTAAACAAGGTGATTCAAGTTGAATCGGACAAGGAACTATATCAAAAAAGAAAGAAATCTTTTGTTGGGAAAGTCCTTTCACCATGTGTTACCTACAATTTGCAAACGTGGCTTGAGATTGAGGGTATTTTTTCAATAAAAATTACTCCTATGGGAGGATCCTTTTGCTTGATGGAGGATTTGGAGGAAGGCTTCATACAAGAAATGTTAAGGGTGGGAGAATCATGGTGGAAAGATTGGTTTTCTTATATCAAACCTTGGGAGGAAAACTGTAACACCCACTTTTCCCATTTTCAAAAATATAACATAAATCTTAATAAAATCAGAGTTTAAATACGAAAGTAAGTTGCTACACTTCAAATGAAAACCAAAATTCAATTTATTATTTCATAAGCAGCGGAAATAAGTAGTCTTAATATCATATGTGCCCAATGGCATAAACATTTCAACAACATAAAACGATTCCATTAGTTTATTAAACAGATACGTAACTAACAAAATTGGAAAAATGAAGTAAAACAAAATAGCCAAAAGTCCCCATTCCCGTGTTACGTATCAGAGCGTCTTATGACTCGAACAAGCAACACCAGAGCACTCTCATGTACTTGGGTTATCTGTACTTCTGAAGAAGTACAAACACAACAACAAAAATAAAGGGGTGAGAAACAATTTCATATTATAACGGTGCAAATAACATTTTGAAAGAGTAATCACACCCACAAGTCACAACATGCAACACAAATCATCCATTCAAATATATGCAATGTGACTCCACGACACAATGCAAATGCGGTACCGACTTCAACAATGGTTCATCAATTAGAACCCATTTGCATCGCTTACGCTCCTACTGAGACACGATCATCCCTGCACCATCGATTCACAATGAATCCGAATAATCACTTATGCTCCATCTGAGACATGATTATTCCACCAAACATGTATGCGTATGCAAGACTCGATTACACATACAATATAACAATTACGCATGAATACAATCATGCCAACACGATCCTCATGATCTTCATCAATTATCAACGATTCCATCATATAGTTTATACAAAACATATAACAAACATTTCCATAATCAACACAATTCAATTGATCTTTAGCAAAGTCATACAATTCAAAACAATCACATAAAACTCATTCACTAAATGTTGGTTGTCAGGTTCTATAGCTGCTACTGAATATTATCCTCAATGCCTTAGACTAATAGTACGAACCTTAACTAAGAGAACGGGACGAAACTGACTTAAAATATCGCAAGTTTTACAAAAACAGAGGCCTGACACGGCCCCTCGTGTCCTATGACACGGCCCGTGTCACATGGCCTGAAGCGTATCCCAAAAATCCACTTTTCCTCAAATACAGAAGGCTGACACGACTATCCATGTCATGTGACACGACCCGTGTCAAACCTTCTAAAGCCTATCCTCCAAAATTCCATCCAAATTCACTCTCCTGTGGCCTGACACGGCCACCCGTGTCGTGTGACACGGCCCGTGTCAAAAGGCCTGCAACCAATTTCACTTTTTCACACAAAAATCATTTTTCTCCCCACTTTGATACCAGTCCGAATACAGTTCCTTTTATTTCATTCCTAGCACCCAAAATAGTCCAATTGTCATGCTTATTATCATCTCATGTCTCTAACATTAATCAACCACCTAGCCTAACATTTACAAATCAAATTAGGAAAAGTCTAGGTTCTCTTCATCTTCTACAATTACTCTATTATCAACAGTACTCATAACCCAATTCACATAATACACATACATAGGAAATTCAACATCAAAATCTCAAACATACACAATCAATCATCATATTATTCATACTCACATCATGAATTCACCAAATTCAATTATATTACATAAATCCCTAATGGATTAAGGAACTCCCAATAACCCTTTCATGTTAGATCACCAATATAAAACCCTTTTTCCCCCTTACCTCGAATTCGAACGATTCTTCACAAACACTTGATCTTGGAGCTCTACGATCCTTGATCTCCCTTCTCTTTTCCCCTTTCTCCAGAGCCAATTGTTCTTTATCAAAAAGCACGATAATGAGAAAATGTATCGTTCTCTCCTTTTCATAACATAACATAATTACAACCTTGCCCCTCAAACCTCCAACTTATTATTTTATTTTATTAAATAACAATATTATAATAATAAAACCACATCATTATCATATTATTATTTAAATAAAATAATTCTCTAATTATTATTCCAAATACACCACCATACTCTCAATAATTATTTTATAAAAATAATTTATAAAATCGGGGCGTTACAACTATCCCCCGCTTATTTTATTTTCATCCTCGAAAATGTACCTGAATGAAATAACTCTGGATACGATTCCTGCATCTTGCTTTCCAGTTCCAAGGTAACGCTTCCACCCACCGCTCCTCCCCAAGCTACTCTCACAAGAGGTATCTCCTTGCCTTGTAGTTGCTTCATCTTACGATCTTCAATTCTCAAAGGCAACGTTTTCACCGTAAGGTTGTCACGAATTTGCACCTCATCCCTCTGGATAACATGTTACGGATCAGATACATACTTCCTGAGCTGCGACACATGAAACACTTCGTGCAAATTTGAATGTTCTGGCGGTAACGCCACCCTGTAAGCAACTTTATCTACTCTCTGCATAATCTGATACGGTCCAATAAACTTAGGATCCAACTTCTTAGATTTTAAAGCATGTCTAATACCGGTCATCGGATTGACCCTCAAGAATACATGGTCACCCTCACTGAACTCTAAGTCCTTCCTTCTATTGTCATGGTAACTTTTCTGTCGACTCTGAGATGCCTTAATTTTCTCTTTGATCATCTGAATGGTGTCGGTAGTTTGTTGAATAATCTCAGGTCCAAGCATAACATTCTCACCCGTCTCATACCAACACAGAGGTGTCCTACACCTCCTACCATATAAAGCCTCAAATGGTGCCATCCCAATACTCGAATGGTAACTGATATTATATGTAAAATCAATTAATGGAAAATGAGTATCCCATGGACCACTTTTTTCTAACACACAAGTTCTCAACAAGTCTTCCAATGACTGAATAGTCCTCTCGGATTGTCCATCCGTCTGTGGGTGGTAAGTCGAACTCAACTTTAACTTAGAACCCAAAGCTTCTTGCAGACTCTTCCAAAATTCAGAAGTGAACTGCAGATCTCTATCCGATACTATACTAGACGGTATACCATGCAAATTTACAATAACCTGAATATAAATCTCCGCAAACTTAGTTAAAGGAAAACTGATGTTGATCGGAATAAAATGTGCAGACTTAGTCAACCGTTCTACAACTACCCAAATAGCATCAAAACCTCTCGCCGTATTCGGTAAACCTGTCATGAATTCCATAGCAATACTATCCCATTTCCACTCCGGAATTTCTAATGGTTGCATCAGCCCCGAAGGCTTCTGATGTTCCACTTTAGATTTCTGACATACCAAACAAGCATAAACCAACTGCGCAATATCTCTCTTCATACCGTGCCACCAAAACAGCCTCTTTAAATCATGGTAAATCTTCGTAGCCCCTGGGTGAATACTCAAGCTGCTTCGATGACTTTCTTCCAAAATCGCTTTCTTTAACTCAACACTATCAGGTACACAAATTCTTCCTCGGAATCTCAAATACCATTATTATCCAAACTAAAATCACCGCCTTGATCATTCCCTTCGGTAGGCATTAAGTCCACCAATTTCACATCTTGCCTTTGGCTTTCCTTAATCACATCAAGAAATTCATTATTTACTCGCAACATACCCAGCTGAACGCTTTCAGGTGTCATTTCACAAACCATACTCAAATCTCTAAATTGCTCAATTAATTCCATTTCTTTCATCATCATAGTCGACATATGAATTATTTTCCGGCTTAATGCATCTGCTACCACATTCGCTTTTCCTGGGTGGTAACTCAAATTAAAGTCATAATCTTTCAGAAATTCTAACCACCTCCTCTGCCTCATATTAAGCTCCTTCTGATCAAACAAGTACTTCAGGCTTTTATGGTCACTAAATACCTCAAACTGCCAACCGTAAAGGTAATGCCTCCAAACTTTCAATACAAATACCACCACAACCAATTATAGATCATGGGTAGGATAATTCCTCTCATGTATCCTCAATTGTCTTGAAGCACACGCCGCTACTTTACCAACTTGCATTAACACACCACATAAACCCATTTTATATGCATCACAGTAAACCAAAAAAGCTTCACTCGGATTCGGTAAAATCAATATCGGTGCCGAAGTCAATTTCTTTTTCAATTCTTCAAAGCTTCTCTCACAAGCTACATCCCAAATAAAAGCTTGATTCTTCCGGGTCAATTGAGTTAATGGAAATTCCAAATTAGAAAATCCTTCGATGAATCTTCGGTAATAACCAGCTAGACCAAGAAAACTTCTAATTTCCGTTACCGTCTTCGGAGGTTCCCACTCAAGCACAACAATGACCTTTGAAGGATCTATTGCTATACCTTCACCAAATATCACATGCCCCAAAAAGCTCACCGTCTTCAACTAAAATTCACATTTGGAGAACTTGGTGAACAATTTGTTGTCTTTCAACACCTGCAATGCAATTCTCAAATGCCTCGCATGATCTTCTTCAGACTTCGAATATATCAATATATCATAAATGAACACTACAATAAACTGATCCAAGTAAGAGTGAAACATACGGTTCATATACTCCATAAATACTCCTGGCGCGTTAGACACTCCGAAAGGCATCACTTCATATTCATAATGACCATATCGAGTCCTAAACATCGTCTTCTGAATATCTTCTTCCTTCACTCTAATTTGATGATATCCCGACCTCAAGTCAATTTTACTAAAAACACAGGCTCCAACAAGTTGATCCATTAAATCGTCAATCTTCGCAAGTGGATATTTATTTTTAATGGTCACTTTATTCAGTTGTCGGTAATCAATGCATAGACGCATACTACTATCCTTTTTCTTAACTAGAAACACCGGTGTTTCCCACGGTGATACACTGGGTCTAATAGATTTCTTATCAAGAAAATCACCAATCTGAGATTTCAACTCGGCTAACTCGGTCAAAGACATCTTGTACGGTGCCATAGAAATAGGCCTAGTACCAAGAACCAAGTCAATAGTGAACTCCCCCTCACGCGTAAGAGGAAACTCTATAATATCATTAGGAAACACTTCCAAAAACTCATTCACCACCGGCAACTCTTCAATAGTAAACGTTTCCTCAACAGATAATGAAGCGAACACTGAAAACATCTTAGCTTCATCTTCCAATGAAGTCCTCAGTTCCTTCGTAGAAATTGAATTTGCCAAAGCCTCCTCCTCCGGAGTCAAAAACAATAATCTCTTCCTAAAAAAATCAATATAAACTCGGTTGGATTCCAACAAGTTCATTCCCAAAATCACATCAAGATTACTGAGTGGTAGACATATAAGATCCACTCCGAACTCTCTACTAAAGAAAGTTAGAGTATAATTATGACACACCAAGGTAGTAGTCACAGAACCTATGGATGGAGTGTCAATTACCATTCCTCGACTCAACTGAGAAGGTTCCAATCCTAGCTTCTTCACACATTCCAAAAAAATAAACGAGTGTGTTGCACCCGTATCATTAATCACAAATAAAGGAACATTATTGATATAGCAAGTACCTTTGACCAATCGATCCTCACTAGTAGGCTGAGCTCCCACTAATGTGAATACTTTTCCACCCGATTGTTGCTTCTTCGGTTTCTGGAAATTGGTGCTGATATGGCCCTGCTCTCCACAATTAAAGAAAGTAGGCACATTCACCCTGCAATCGGCCATCACGTGACCTGGCTTCCCACACTTGAAGCACTTATTCACCTTATTAGGACAATCATTTGCACGATGACTCGTACCATGTCATCTGTAGCACTTGAGTGTGCCAGGAGTACTTCCTCCCCCACTTGACTTCTTCTCATTACTAGCTTTCTGCTTCCCTTTATCAGCTGGAGCACTGTAAGGAGTACCACCAAATCTCTGCTTCCCTCTTTTGTCATTCACAGCCTTGTAGTGCGCAATCCAAGCTTTATTATCATTATCATAAATTATGCTTCTACTCACCAACTCTGGATAATTCCTGATCTTCTGGCAAGCAATGCCCTGTTTGATTTCAGGACACAATCCATTATCATACTTCAGACACTTCGAGGTCATAGCTTCCTCAGTGTTATAGTGCGCACAGTACTGCACTAACTCTTCAAACTTGGCAGCATACTCAGCCACTGTCATGTTACCCTATTTGAGTTCCAGGAATTCTACCTCTCTAGCACAGCGGACATCTTCCAGAAAGTACTTCTCCAATAATTCTCTGTGAAACACAGCCCAAGTGATTGCAATACCCGCAACTTCCAACCTTTGGCGACTGTTGTCCCACCAGACTTCAGCTTCACCCTCTAGCATGTGAGTGCCAAACCTCACTTTCTGATCATCAGTGCACCCCATAGTTCTGAAGATCTTATCAACAACTTTTAACTAGTTCTGCGCAACCTCTGGATTCAGGATTCCACCTTCATACTTAGGCGGCTTGTTACTCCAGAATTGATACAACAAACATCTCAGGTTAGGACACATAATAACTCATATTCTAAGGAATGACTCGACACTACATCTAGCCAGTTGGACCGACCTTCTCTGATACCAATTGTAACAACCACTTTTCCCATTTTCAAAATATAACATAAATCTTAATAAAATCAGAGTTTAAATACCAAAATGAGTTGCTACACTTCAAACGAAACCAAAATTCAATTTATTCTTTCATAACAACGGAAATAAGTAGTCTCAATATTATATGTGCCCAATGGCATAAACATTTCAACAACATAAAACGACTCCTTTAGTTTATTAAACAAATACGTAACTAACAAAGTTGGAAAAAATGAAATAAAAAAAAATTGTCAAAAGTCCCCATTCCCGTGTTACGTATCAGAGCGCCCTATGACTCAAACAAGCAACACCAAAGCACTCTCACGTACCTGGGTTATCTGTACTTCCGAAGAAGTACAGACATAACAACAAAAACAAAGGGGTGAGAAATAATTTCATATTATAACGGTGCAAATAACATTTTGAAAGAGAAATCACACCCACAAGTCACAACATGCAACACAAATCATCCATTCAAATATATGCAATGTGACTCCACGACACAATGCAAATGCGGTACCGACTTTAACAATGGTTCATCAATTCGAACCCGGATGCATCACTTACACTCCTATTGAGACACGATCATCCCTGCATCATCGATTCACAATGAATCCGAATAATCAGTTACGCTCAATCCGAGACATGATTATTCCACCAAACATGTATGCATATGCAAGACTCGATTACACATACAATATCACAATTACGCATGAATACAATCATGCCAACACGATCCTCATGATCTTCATCAATTATCAAAGATTCCATCATATAGTTTATACAAAACATATAACAAACATTTCCATAATCAACACAATTCAATTGATCTTTAGCAAAGTCATACAATTCAAAACAATCACATAAAACTCATTCACTAAATGTTGGTTGTCAGGTCCTACAGCTGCTACTGAATATTATCCTCAATGCCTTAGATTAATGGTATGAACCTTAACTAAGAGAACGGGACGAAACCGACTTAAAATATCACAAGTTTTCCAAAAACAGAGGCCTGACACGGACCTCCGTGTCCTATGACACGGCCCGTGTCACACGGCCTAAAGCGCATCCCAAAAATCCACTTTTCCTCAAATACAGAAGGCTGACACGGCCACCCGTGTCGTGTGACATGACCTGTGTCACACCTTCTAAAGCCTATCCTCCAAAATTCCATCCAAATTCACTCTCTCGTGGCCTAACACGGCCACCTATGTTGTGTGACACGGCCCGTGTCAGAAGGCCTGCGTCCAATTTAACTTTTTCACATAAAAATCACTTTTCTTCCCACTTTGATACCAGTCCGAATACAATTCATTTTATTTCATTCCTCGCACCCAAAATAGTCCAATTTTCATGCTTATTATCATCTTATGTCTCTAACATTAATCAACCACCTAGCCTAACATTTACAAATCAAATTAGGAAAAGTCTAGGTTCTCTTCATCTTCTCCAATTACTCTATTATCAACAGTACTCATAACTCAATTCACATAATACACATACATAGGCAATTCAACATCAAAATATCAAACATACACAATCAATCATCATATTATTCATACTCACATCACGAATTAACCAAATTCAATTATATTACATAAATCCCTAATGGAGTAAGGAACTCCCAGTTACCCTTTCATGTTAGATCACCAATTTTAAACCCTTTCTCCCCCTTACCTCGAATTCGAACGATTCTTCACAAACCCTTGATCTTGGAGCTCTACGATCTTCGATCTCCCTTCTCTTTTCCCCTTTCTCCAGAGCTAACTATTCTTCGTCAAAAAGCACGATAATGAGAAAATGTATCGTTCTCTCCTTTTCATAACATAACATAATTACAACCTTGCCCATCAAACCTCAAACTTATTATTTTATTTTATTAAATAACAATATTATAATAATAAAACCACATCATTATCATATTATTATTTAAATAAAATAATTCTCTAATTATTATTCCAAATACACCACCATACTCTCAATAATTGTTTTATAAAAATAATTTATAAAATCGGGGCGTTACAAAAACGATATTGATGAGGATAGAGTAATGTGGGTGAGGATCTACGGGTTGTCCGTCCATGTGTGGAATACTGAGGTCTTCAATGTTATTGGTGATTCGATCGGTTCTTTTGTCAGTGTTGATGACGTCACTACAAAGGGGTTGAATTTCGATGTCGAACAGAACCTTGTAAGGGTACCATTGGGTAGTGAGTTATATAGCAAGTTGCTTATGGAAGTGAATGGTAATATGTTTCATTTGATTCTTAGAGAGGATTCCTTCGGTATGGTTCGTATCGTCAGGACAAATTTTGTTGGTAATGGGGACAACCTTAAATCCAAGCTCTCAATTCGATCATAAGATGATTGGTCGGATAATTATAATAGTAACCTAGGGATGGGAGATAGTGTAACGCCCCGATTATTTATTTAATTATTTAATTTAAATCATTGAAATTGTTGTGTATTGTGTGTGATATGAAGTTTGTAGTGTGTGGAAGAAAGTATGACATTATTTTTTATGATATGAATTTAAATAAATTATATTATATTGAATAAATAGAATATTGGAATATGAAGGGAAAAGGGTAATATGGTAATTGGATAAGAGGATAGTGAGGGAAAGATAGGAAATCCTTAGTTAGGATCTAAGGGTTATGTTCTGAATATAGGAAAAAGAGAGTCACTCATGAAAACTGATCGAGAGGGAGAACATGAACAAAGGAAGAAGAAGGAGATAGGGAAAGAGCTTGAAGAGGAGATTCCGGCTAGGAGAAGGAAATCGTTCGTCAAATTAAGGTAAGGGTGGGATTTCTTCATCTCCTAAGGGTTTTATAATAGGAATATTATGCATAATATTATTGAGTATAAGACATGATTTTAGGAGAATTTTGATGAAAAAACATGTTAGGTCATTAGAAATTGTTGATATTATGATAATTATTTGAGTAGATGATCAATTATATCGAGTATGGTGAAAATTATGTGTTTTCTGTCCTTAAGAGGGGGTTTTTTGGGTGTAGGGATCGTAGCAGGGTCAGACTGTTTCACAAAAGGAAAACTGCAGAAATCACAGTCCTCGCTTAGCGAGCGTGTGGAAATTTTGAACCCTTCTTGGTAGAGAGTTGCTCGCTTAGCGAGCAGATAGGTCGCTTAGCGAGACCTGGAATGAAAAATAAATTATTTTTATTCTGAATTTTTTCTGAAATCCTTTATTTAATATATTAACTGATGGGGATTGATGTAGTGATGTTAGGAACACGTATGGAGGTGTTATGAGCTTGTTTAGAGAGACAATGAACATAACTTAATATTAACATGAGTTAGTATGTATACTTGTTGTTGATGTTGCTATGTGTTGTTGCTGTTGTTGTTGTTACATGACGTTGATGTTGTTATATGTTGTTGTAGATGTTGATTTATGTAGTTGATGCGGTTGTGTGTTGTAGTTGTTGTTGTTATATGTTGTGTTAATGTTGACTTCATGAAGTAGGTGTTATAGTCATGCATATTGTAATTTATGGTGTATGGCATGTGCATAGTTGGGGATGGTGTACCAAGGTAGGGTATATCCGTTCGAATTCCAAAGGGAATTATGGTGATGTTGGTGCAGTTAAGAAATAGGGATCGAACGTGACCATGAAACAGGGGTCGAGGGTGTGATCATGAAATAGGGATCATACTGGACCATGAAATAGGGGTCGAGAGTTCCGACGGGAACTGGATCATGAAACATGGATCAATAAATTGTATCGCATGCATAGAGTTAGTAGAGTCTCATTTCCATAAGTTGTTGTTTGTATGCATACTATCATTATGTGATTCAGTGTATTTTTTTAATTGTTGATTAATGGAAAGTGGTGAATTACTTGATCATACTTGCTTTTATTCGTATTATTTTCCCTTTTGTTGGTGTAAGTATCTCACCCTTTCTGTTTGAATTTTACCCCTATATTATTAACGTGTAGGTGATCAGGACAAGTTGAGTGCATGGTCGGTGAAGTCAGTGTACTTCACTTTAGAGGAGTCGGCTCTAATATGTACTTTGGGGTGTCAGGACGATGATTGTTTATATTGTTTATTTATTTAAGAAAAACATGTTGCTAATTAGCTATTTACTTTTTGTTTCTTTTAATTTTCCGTTGCAAGTGAAACCTTTATACTACATATCAATTTAATGCAGTGTTTTCAGTTGGTATGTAACACTCGAAAATAGTTTTTATTCGTAATACTCTTGTTTTAATATTGGAAATTTGTGGAGTGCATTTTGGGTGTTACAAAGTGGTATCAGAGCATGTCGGTTCGTCCAACCAAGTAGTAGAGTCATCGAGCCGTTGTTGAGTGTTGTTGTAGATTATATTTCTTAATAGTTGTTTGGATGTTATTGGGAGAAATGATGTTGCACTTGCCTCCGATACGCAAGTGATGGCTCAAGCTGTGCAAAATCCGATGAATGGTGGGGATCGTGAGAGTAATGAATTTCGGAAGAATGATCCACCTACGTTCAAAGGCAAGTATGACCCAGATGGAGCACAAGAGTGGCTCAAGAAGATCGAGAGGAACTTCCGAGTGATGGAATGTTCTGAAGGCCGTAAGGTTCGGTTGGGTGCTCACAAGTTGGTAGGAGAAGCGGATGACAGGTGGGTTGACACTCGTCAGCGGTTGGAAACGTCTGGTGAGGCAGTTACCTGGACTGTGTTTAAAAGGGAATTTTTGAGGAAGTACTTTCCTGAAGATGTTCGGGAAATAAAGAAATTTAGTTCTTGGAACTGAAACAAGGAATTATGTCAGCTACCGAGTATATTACCAAATTTTCTAACCTGGAAAAGTATTATCCGCACTATAGTGAGGCGACTGCTGAGTTCTCGAAGTGTGTTAAGTTCGAGAATGATTTGAGACCTGAGATCAAGCGGGAAATTGGTTATCAGAGGATCAGAAGATTTCCGAAATTAGTTGATTGTTGTAGAATCTTTGAAGAAGACAACAAGGCTCGATCAGATCACTTTAAGAGTTTGGTTGAGAGAAGAGGAAAGCAACAAATGCATTGTGGGGAGCCTTATTCAGCTCCAACTGATAAAGTTAAACATAACCATGTTGAAAGTAAGAAGCGAAGTGGGGGAGGTGCCCATTCTTCTCTAAAATGTTACAGGTGAGGTGAATTGGGTCATCATATCAGTGAGTGTATGAGTGACGTGAATAAATGTTTCAAATGTGGCCAACCTGGACATTTGATTGCAGAGTGCAAGACTAATCTGGTTACTTGCTATAACTGTAGAGAGCAAAGGCATATCAACATTCATTGTCAAAAACCAAAGAAAGTCGCGATTGAAGGAAAGGTGTTTGCTCTGACAGGAACACAGACTTCCAATGAGGATCGATTGATCATAGGTACTTGCTATTATAATAATATGCCTTTAAATGCCATGATTGACATAGGCGCTACGCATTGTTTTATTTCTATTGACTATGTGAGAAGACTATGACTTGTTGTTTCCCCTTTGAAAGGAGAAATGGTTATTGACACTCCTACTGATGGGTCGTTAACTACTTCTCTCGTTTGTTTGAACTGCCCTCTATCGATTTATGGTAAGGATTTTGCTGTGCATCTGATTTGTTTGTCATTGAGAGGTTTATATGTGATTCTGGGAATGAACTGGTTGGAGTTCAATCATGTTCACATTAATTATTTTAGCAATTCGGTTCGATTTCTTACTCTTGGTGAAGAGGAAGAAGAAGCTTGTTATTTATCTTCTTGAGAGTTGATAGAACTTTTGATGAAAAAGCGCAAGT
Source organism: Lathyrus aphaca (assembly GCA_963966055.1). NCBI lineage: Eukaryota > Viridiplantae > Streptophyta > Magnoliopsida > Fabales > Fabaceae > Lathyrus > Lathyrus aphaca. Next base: position 195,263,990 of record OZ014525.1, read on the forward strand.
ATTGGCATTGTTTGCATCTTTATTGATGGAAAATGGAATAGAAATCGGAGAATTACTAGTGGTAAGAGATTTTCCAGAAGTGTTTCCAGATGACATCGTGGATATTCCGCCAGAGAGAGGTGGAATTCAGTATTGATCTTGTGTTAGGAACTAGACCTATTTCAATGTCACCATATCAAATGCCGGCTTCCGAGTTATCTGAATTGAAGAAACAGTTAGAGGAATTGTTAGAAAAGAAGTTTATGAGACCAAGTGTGTCACCTTGGGGAGCTCCGATATTGTTGGTGAAAAATAAATATGGTAGTATGAGATTATGTATTGATTACATGCAACTGAATAAGGTGAAAATTAAGAACAAGTATCCACTTCCAAGGATAGATGATCTTATGGATCAATTGGTTGGTGCTCGTGTGTTAAGTAAGATTGATTTGCGACCGGGTTACCATCAGATAAGAGTAAGAGATGAAGATGTACAGAAGACCACTTTTAGGACTCGGTATGGACACTATGAATACGTAGTGATGCCATTTGGAGTTACTAATGTACCTGGAGTATTCATGGAATATAGAACCGGATTTTTCATGATTATTTGGATCAGTTTATTGTTGTCTTTATAGATGATATTCTGATTTACTCTAAGTCAGAAGAAAAGCAGGCTGAACTTCTGCAGATTGTGTTGCAAGTGTTGAAAAAGAAGAGGTTGTATGCGAAACTGTTGCAGTGCGAGTTTTGGTTGAAGGAGGTGAGTTTTCTTAGTCATGTGATTTCGAGAAAAGGGATTATTGTGGATCCATCCAAGGTAGATGCAGTTCTACAATGGGAGACTCCAAAGTCGGTGACAGAAATTAGAAGCTTCTTGGGATTAGCTAGTTATTATCGAAGATTCATTAAAGTTTTTTCGAAGTTGGCACTTCCATTGACTCAATTAACTTTTGAGGATAAAGCATTTGTGTGGGACGCCAGTGTGAATAGAACTTTATTGAGCTAAAGAAGAGATTGACTACTGGTCTAGTTTTAACTTTACCAAAACCAGATGAACCATTTGTGGTTTATTGTTATACTTCTTTGATGGGTTTGGATGGAGTGTTAATGCAAGACAATTAAGTGGTGGCGTATGCTTCGCGACAGTTGAGAATTCATGAGAGCAATAATCCTACCCATGATTTGGGACTAGCAGCCGTTGTATTTGTATTAATGATTTGGAGGCATTATCTGTACGGTTCAAGATTTGAAGTAAATAGTGATCATAAAAGTTTGAAGTATCTGTTTGACCAGAAAGAGTTAAATATGAGGCAGAGGCATTGGTTGGAATTATTGAAGGACTAGGATTTCAGTTTGAATTATCATCCCGGTAAGGCCAATGTTGTGGGTGATGCCTTAAGTTCGAAGACATTGCATATGTCGATCATGATGGCTAGAGAATTATAATTGATCGAATAGTTTCGAGATATGAGTTTGGGTTGCGAGCAGACACCTCACAGTGTAACATTGGGAATGTTGAAGGTTAACAATGATTTTTTTGATCGTATCCGGGAGAATCAGAAGTCGGATGTAAAATTGGTGGACTGATGGTCAATGATGAACGAGCTGAGGTAATGAATTCCAAGTTGATGAACAGGGAGTAGTAAGGTTTCAGGAGTGTATTTGTTTTCCTGATGATCTTGAATTGAAGATAATGATTCTTGAAGAAGGACATAGAAGTAGTCTGAGTATTCATCCGGGAGCGAAGTAAATGCATTAAGATTTGAAGAAGATATTTTGGTGGCCCGGTATGAAGCGTGATGTGGCTTATTTTGTTTATGCTTGTTTGACTTGTCAAAAGTCAAAAGTAGAACATCAAAAACCTGTTGGTTTGATGCAACCATTGGATGTTCCCTAATGGAAATGGGATAGTATCTCAATGGATTTTGTTATGGGGTTACCTAATACTCTGAGAGGACATGATGTTATTTGGGTGATTGTTGATAGGTTGATAAATTTATCACATTTTATTCTGATTGGTATTGCTTATTCTTTAGAGATTGGTAGAGATATATGTCAATGTGATCGTGAAGTTGCATGGGATTCCTTTGAGTATTGTGTCGGATAGAGATCCGAGATTTACTTCTAGGTTTTGGGAGAGCTTGCAAGAGGCATTGGGTTCTGTAATACCCTAAAATTTGCCCCCTTATTTTATTTCCAACCTCAAGTGGTTTATGATTCGTCATCTTGCATATCCATCCATATTGCATCGCATTCTAAAAGAAAAATAAATAAATCATCTTCATCTGCATACACATGAAGATTGTGATCAAGTGTCTCTTGTTAGTCTTTGGAAGCCCAAGAGAAGAATTAATACCACAAAAATAATCAAAACCATTTCCAAAATGCCCTACCAATGAAAGGGAGAATTCACATTTTTCTTCCGTTAACCGGTTAACGCCTGGGGTTAACCGGTTAACGGGGGAGAAATTTGTGAAGAAATTTCAAATTATGGTTGGTTTCCTCCACTTCCCTCCACTATTAACTTTGATCATTTTTCTACTACACTCTAGAACATTCCACACTCTTCTTGAGGGAATATTCCTAGAATATTCCAAGGAATATTCCAAGAATATGCCAAGAAATATTCCTGGAATATTCCCATCCAACCCTTAGCTTAGGGACCGAGCCTCATGACCTAACCTAACCCTAATTCCAAACCTAACTACTATATAAACCCTAATCATTAAAGGAAAAGAGGTTGAGCACTTTGCATTAGCCATTTTTCACAAGCTTCACCATTTTCAATTCTCTCACTTTCTTCCATTTCCAAATTCACCAAAGCTTCATCTTCATCACGATCTTTCAAGTTTCACATCGAAACTCGATAGATCAGAAGCTTAGCCTCCATCATCTTCATCAATTCAGTGGTAAATTGAAGATTCATCATGGTTACGGTGTTTATTTCACTAATCGGAAGCGTTTCGGATCGATTGCATTTATTTTGCATTCTTGAGGATCGAAGTTTGAAGCCTCCAGTATTCCCTTCATTTGTGCATCGACCAACTCGCAACAATCACCAAAGTAAGCCTCCTCTTTGTAGGTTTTTGAATCTGAAACCGTTTTTTCGCTTTTAATTTATTCATTTCATCTCGCCGTATGGCATACTTTGATCGTTATCATTTGCTTGTGTTTTGATCGATTCATGTCTTTGATTGCAATTTGTTCGATTTACTTGTTAGTTGCTAGAATCATAGCTAGTTCTTGGTGCTAATAAGTGTTAGGAATCGATATTTGAGTAGAAAATTTGTGCTAGCATGTTCATGAATGTAATAGGAGTCTTTAGAAGTAGGTTAGTGACCAAAAGTGCTTATTTCTTGAATTTTTTGGCATTTTGTTCAGTGTTAACCGGTTAACCCCTGGGGTTAACCGGTTAATACGTATTTTTTCAAACTGGTTGCATGAGTTTTAGGACCATTAACCGGTTAAACTCCAGCGTTAACCGGTTAACGCTGTGCAGAATGGTGTTCTTTGCTTGTTTTGATGCATGTTTGATTTCCATTGTTTCTTTTAGCTTCATAGATGATTAGATCATGATTTTAGGGAATTTTTAAGACCGTTTTAGGTGCGTGATTCTGTAGTTTCGAGTCATTTCGGCATGCGCATTCTTACTTTTTTATGTTTTGTGCTTATTTGTGAAAGTGTGCATAAAATCATTTTTGAATGTTGTTGCTATGTTCAAACTCATTGATCCACATGCCAATAATTGTTTCAAGTTCAGTTTGGCTTCGTGTTTACGATCCATGCATGTTTTGATCGATTAAGTGTTCAAATGCTATGATGTTTTGCTTGAAAAAGAACATTCATATGTATGCATATTCTTGCATTTTTACTTGATTAATCACATTTTCATGTTGATGCCAATTCTGATTTTTGTACCAAATTGCATGTTTAGTCATTGATCTTAGTGACACATGTTCACAATCCATGTTTTTGCTTATTTGTTCAAGTCTTGAAATTGCGTAATTGTTGTTCTTGTTACTTTATGTGCATTCTTTCATGAATAAACCATTGCAAATAATCATGTTCATATCCATGCCATGCCATGCATTTTGATTCAATTTAATCATGTTATGTGATGTTTGTGCATTATTTGTCATTCATTGTATGCATAAATGAAAATATTCAAATCTGCCTTGTTTTCATAGCTACATTTTGAAATAGGAGCTGTAAAAACATGTTGCATTCATGATGTTTTGACTTTTTACACCTATTTTTCATGTTGTTTGTTAGCTGTAATAAGATGTTTGCATTTTGCATTGCATTTAGTAGTTGTTTGTGCTATAGGAGTTGTAGTAGCTGCTGGAGTTTTTTCTTTGCTTAGTTTTTAGGTCCCTTAGACTTAGGATTGAGTCTAGATTAGGTCCTAATTGCATTAGGATTTGCTTGGTACTAGTTTACCTCATTCATTTTATCAAATTTATCCTACTAACCTTTGTTTTGTAGGGAGGTGGAGGTAAGTTCACACAACCTTTCCCTTTTAAAATTCTTTACGCTTTCAAAGTGTGCTTGTTTTAGCATTTTGTACTTAGTTTACATAACTTCATGCTAATCCCCTTTAGAGACTTAGCTTCCTTAGGAAGTAAGTTGACTTCTAATTCCCTTTTCCTTTTCTTTTTCTCATAATGATTAGAAAACCGCACTAACCTAGGTTCATCCATGCATGACAATACTTAGGATTATTAGTCTCCCTTTAGACTTTTACCTTGGATTCGCTTTGCTTTCTTTCTCATCTCAAAGAAAAGTGAAAAACATCTAATAAATGTTGATCTTCTCGTACTCCTTGAGACTTTGTCGTGGGTTACTTACGCACGTCCCATTTCGGGGTGAGGTGTAAGACATATAACACGATGAACAATTCTTAGTATGAGAAGGTTCACAAACAACAATCTCAGAAAACACTTCTTTAAAAGATAGTAAACAAACAACACTCGTCTTTTCCTTCGGGAATTCATTTTTCACCTCATTCACTCTTAACACGAACTTGCGACGACTTGTCTCATTTGAAATATGGTAACGCACTCGTACCAGACGAGCCTGCAACAACTGAGCATAGACATACGCAATTCAACTCATAAAAAACACAAATAAATAGTTCCCGCTATAGTTAGGCAACTACGTCGACTCAGATCCTCATTTTCCCGATGAGGTACATAGGCAGCGAGATAGCGCCCGGTCGAGCACATGCTTTATTTTCCCTACATTTTCCCCATTCTTTCTTTTCGTTCTCTTTTTCCAGTTCCCTTTCTTCATCCTTTCCAGTTACCAGTTCTTGTTCAGCAGCAATTTTATTTCTCACCCTTTGAAACGGACAAACAAGCATGGATCCCGTCGGGTACGACGAACGGTATGGGGTGTTAATACCTTCCCAGGTCGTAACCGACTCTCGAACCCAGATATTTGGTTCGTAGGACCTTGTCATGTCCTTCTCTCCTTGGTTTGTGCAACATTACCTTTCCCATTCATTCGAGATAAAAATGCATGGTTGGTGACTCTACCTTTTCCGCGCCACTTTCGCGTTTGTACTAGGATGAAAATCCCGGGAGCGATAAATTCGAAGTTGAAGTTGAGTTTCGTAACACCCAAAATACCCCACGGATTTATAAATAAAAATCAGAGTTATTAAAATATGTCATTCATTTCGAGTGTCACAATCTACTAAAACACATGACTCAAATGATATGTTTTCCAAAATGGTTTAAAATTGCAGCGGTAAGTTTCAAAAGAAACATAAAGTATAATTCAATTTACAAAAAGTTTTTCTAAAATAAATAAACAAGAATAAACGTCGTCCCGACACCCAATGCACGTATCAGAGCCGACTCCTAAAAATGTGAAGTACACCGATTTCACCGACCACCACTCTATTTATTCTGATCACATGCATGTTACCAACATAAGGGTAACATTAAAACAGAAGGGATGAAATGCTTACACCAACAAAAGAGAAAAATAATAAGAATAAAGGCAAGTATCATTAAATAGATCACTGTTTCTTAACAACCATAATCAAACAAACACGTCACAACACATATCGACGCCATGCACATAAACAACAAATTATGCAATGAGACTATATCGAATTTATGCATGCGGTACCATAACTCGATCTTTATTTCAAGATCATGTTCCTGTCAGAACTCATGACCCCTCTTTCGTGGTCCAGTATGATCCCTATTTCATGATCACACCATCGACCCCTATTTCATGGTCACGTACGATCCCTATTTCATGACTGCACAAACATCACAACGATCCCCTCTGGGATCCAAATGGATATACCCTACATTGGTATACCATTCCCAACCATGCACATGTCATGCAACATCAACGACAATCATGCATGTCTACAAGAATTACTTCATGCAATTACCATCAACAACTAACATACAACAACTTACCCCCAACAATGAACATCATCAACATCATGCATCTTCGCATGCAACAACATATATCAAT